>VZRF01000053.1:0-307820 GCA_013396875.1 Vireo altiloquus
AGACCTCTGGGATCATCGAGTCCAACCCGTGACCCAACACCACGGTGTCAGTCAGGCCATGGCACTGAGTGCCACGTCCGGTCTTCCCTTAAACACCTCCCGGGACAGTGACTCCACCATCTCCCTAGGCAGCCCATTCCAATGTCTCATGACCCATTCTGTGAAGAAATTCCACCTACTGTCCAACCTAAACCTCTCCTGGCACAGCTTAAGAGTGTGTCCCCTTGTCCTATCAGTGTTTGACTTGGAGAAGAGGCCAACCCCAACCTGGCCACACCCTCCTTTCAGGTAGTGTAGAGTGATAAGGTTACCCCTGAGTCTCCTTTTCTCAGGCTAGACAACAACAGCTCCCTCAGCAGCTCCTCATGAGATTTGTGCTCCAGACCCTTCATCAACTTTGTCGCCCTTCTCTGAACATCTTGGCCCACCTCAACCTGAGATCTCCCAGTGTGGCTTGGTTCAGCCCAGCCTGGCTCCACTTGGTTCGGTTTGGCCAAGCCCAGGGCAGCCTGGCTCGGCGCAGCTCCTTATCGTGGCTGATAAGCCCCACAGGAAGCATTTCCGTACCGTGATGCTGTGTGCCCAGTGGCAGCTGGTCAGTAAAGAAGCCTGGGAAGCCAATATTGCCCCCACATCCCGAGGTTCAGGTGCTGTTTTCTCACCACTCCTGTGTTCTTCCCACCCCACTTTGCCCTCTACCAGAGCTCAAATTGCCCCTTAGAGCCTCATTCAGAATTGCTGTGGGGTGCGTGCTAGCATGCTTGTAACATTGTACAGCTTTTCTAGTAGGTCAGTTCAAATGTTTTTTGCTGCAATGAACAATGTCATAACTGTAAACACTCTGCCAACTTGTGTTCGTAGCTACACCATGACATCTGCCCTTAGGACTTGCTTGGTCCCACAGAGGAGGGGTAACAGGAGCCAACTATGGAAAAGAAAGTTTGGCCCATGAAGTTGAGTAACCAGCCATGAGTTTTGCTTCCTCCATCAGGTCCTCTGTGATGGGGCAACCCTGGGAGAAGAAACGTGTCTGTACCACCTAAGCACATCACCTTGCCCTCCAGCTTTTGCAGGTGCCTCCACTGCAGCATCCCTTTCCCGCTGCAGGTAGGGAGATGTGCCATCTCTGCTCCCACTGAATAGGGGATATTCAGTCTCGATATGGCTGCAGTTCCTCAGGAAGTCACATACTGATTCATCTTTCCAGTCTAGTCTATGGTATTTAGTTTTGAAGGGGCTTTCAGATTTTGGTGTGGAAATTGTGTTTTCGCTCTGCTGGGTTTCAGTTTCTAAGTGCTGTAAATTTTCTTTTCAGGAACAGAAATGGAAACCCGGAGAGAAATCTGTGGACTGCTAGTAATGAGATGGAGGCAAGAGCTGATGAAAGCTTTGAGGTCTTCTCCCCAGGGAGAAGCAGCATGTCCTTTGGAGGTGGCACCAGAATCTGCAGCTTTGTGGCATAATATTATAGTAACGCTCCAGTCACTGCTAGAAGTTCGGCCATAACACCAGATAATGTGTGAGAGTGCAAGCCTGCTGCCCACCCCTTGGCAGACTGTGGGTGCTCTTTTGGGTGGCAATGCTGCCTATCCCACCACCCCCTTCCCATCCATTCCTTTGCAAAGCACAGTCTGTCACCCCCTCGGCTGTGCTAATGCATCCCCCGCTGAGAAGTGACACTGCTGGATCTGCTAAATGGTCCCCGCTAATAATACCCCCCAATACCTCTTTCTTTTGGAAAGTTATTCAAAGATCCAACTCGCAGAATGGCATGATAAACATCTTGGCAAAGCTGAGCTGGCAGCAAAAGGAAGTGTCAGGGCAGGAGTAAGCGGCTGGGGGCAAGGAAATGGCAGGAACGTCTTCAGCTGCTGTACAATAAAAGACCAGATGTAATGATTTGACACATTTCCACCCATCCTATGTCTTTTTTTTTTCCCCCAAAGGATGCTGAGATTGCACAGGCCTCTAACATGCTCAAAATCTTTCATGCCAAAAATTTCTGTGATTAGCAGGAACATTGATGTGCCTGAAGTGGGGAGAGTGGCATTTAGCAGTTGGTTACTACAGAAGCAGAATATGGGGAGAGTTATAGCCATGTAAAAACCCAGGGCACAATCATGTAATTAAAAGGCCATTATAATGGTTATACCTCTGAGGAGGACTGGGTATTAATCACTATCTGATTAATACTTGAAAGCTTGTCTGTGTGAGCTGAATGTATTTTTATGTGTTTATGTTGTGTGTGTGCATATTTACCCCAATGGTGAGAAGCAAATGTGTCTGAGGCTTGGAAGCTGAAGTTTTACTTGATCTAGCTTCTTGAGTAATTTCCTGTGGATTTGCAAGATCTCTTATTTGATCTCTGCTTCCACTGTCCTGCCAATTTGCAAGCTGTTAAGCGATTTATTCTCTTAATGATTTCTCTCACTCACTGCACAACCCTCTTACTATTACTTTCACCGAAGTATTGAATTTTATTTTTCTAATATTCAGGTTACTGTGCCGGTTCTTGTAAGTAGCGTGTTCGAGCTGACTGACTTTTCTGAATGAAAAGGCTCTCTCTCAGAGGTGTGATTTCTGTTTGTGCGTTGTGTTGTTTGTATACAGAGCTTCTGCTCAGACACAGAATAGCACTTCCCTATGATGCGATCGTTACGGTACCTAGAATTAATTAGCCTTCGGTGGCAGAGCTTCAAGGCAGCAGCTCCTGCATACTAACGATTTGCCTGCTATGACTGTCCTGTGTTTTATATTCAAAAGAAACATTTATTTTGCAGAGTAATACTTTAGCTGTTGCAGAGAACCTTGTTTCTGCTTGGATTGAAATAAACTTCCCTGAGTGCTGGTACCCCTTTAGCTACCACTTTTTTAGGGTGAGAACCACTGGAATTCGAAGTGTCAAAGTTTAGGATGGCATTTACTGCAGGCTTGCGACGTAGCCTCCTGCCTTCACTTACTCTCACTTGTAAAACCTTTCAGCCTTTGAGCTGAAATCTTCCACACTGTTGATTTAGGAACCTAAATATGAATGTTGGTACCCTGTTGACTGTGCTGAATTCAATGATTTTTCCACTGACTCACTTGGTGACTTTGAATGAGTGAGGAATGGTAGTCAGCAGTCCTGAATCATGCCATCCTCCAGACAATTACCCCCCTCCCCAATAATTCTTTCAAGCAGCAATCATATTTTAAAAGCAATGATTACATCCATGTTTTGCCCCATCATAATTGCTCAGAATTTAAGAGCTACAGAAACAATTTGCAACATTTGAAGTCAGAGTAAAGTCTTTAAGGGATGACACTTCTGGGAGGTCACAAAGTTTGGAAATGCTAAGGTTTTTTTCAGCAGGAGAGGGATTTCAGCATGGCGTTTGGAGAATTGTTGGGATCGTTTTGGCCACCTGCCAGGGGAAGAGGATGTGGAGAGCTCCTTGCAGTCTTCCCAGGATGTCCTTTTGGAGGCTGGTAAGACCAGAGCAGGCAAGCAGAAAGGACCCTTGCTGCCAGATGGGCTTACTATCCCACTTCTCCATTTTTTGGTTTTTGTAAACCTGTGTTTTACTAGGACAGAAAGTGGCAACATTTAGGTGGTCCCTGTGCTGTTGCTTGTATGGCTTTTCTGGACACCATGGGATGGACTTGGGCAACAGCAATGAATGTTCTGATGGCTGGGAAGGCATTGACCAGTGCACACAGTCAGGCATGAGTCACTCCTGTGGGACAAATCTGGTGTTGTTCGTAGCTGCGTTCATCAAACCTTGTGTTCTCCTTCATCCTCTCCCAAAATAAAAGCAAAGTTTATTGAAATGGGGAGATGATGAGGAAAAGCATTATTTTCAAAACCCTTGCTTTCCTACTGGGCACTCTTGTTACCCTCTTTATATTCAGCAGTAAGTGATTTATAGCCCCCCATACATGATGGTTTGGTGTTTCCTTTGTGTGCATAACTTCCTTTTGATATAAAGGGATGATAACAAACCTAAATTGTAGTCTCACAAGCACATGACACATTGTCTTTGTGGTGCAGATAGCAGGAAAATGCTCTAATCTTGAGTTCAACACTTCAGCCTTCCCACCCCCAAATTGCACCCTGGTGAGAGGGTGGCATTAGCAGGTTTAGTGAGACAGCAGTGTCGGTGGGGGCGATTCCTTCACTGGTGCAGGATGATGGTTTTGGGAGTCCCACTAGAGTCAAGTCCCTGGCATGGACTCAACAAGAGATGGGTCCACAGCTGCTGCTTGAACTTTTTGCATACCTTTTTGTGCTGAATGCTTGGAAGGAAAAACTGCTACAAAACCTTCACTTAGTGCTGCCAGTTCTGCAGCAGTGCTTTGCTCCTATGCGTTCCCCATTCAGCGTGCCCTGGCCCCTCAAATTGAAAAATGGGTGTGCAGGGACTTCGCAAGTGTCACTGCAACCTCAGGATTAGTCCTAAAGCCAGGCTACTTTTGGCAGAGGGAGGGGCTGCTCTTCTCTCGAGATGCCTTTCCACCCTTGAGAGGTTTCTGCATTTTTGATACAGCTGTTTCCAGGGCCTCATGGGAACTGAACAAACAGATGCCAAATAATCTGGTTTTACTTCAGGGAGCACAAAAGTAGATGGATCTTGGAAAAACACTGGAGGTCTGCACACCTTTTCCTCCCTTCCTTGGGGGTTGTTTGAGTTATGTTTGAATCTTTACGTGTATTTTAAAAAGCTGCCTTCTGATAGCCAAACTTCCCTTGGGTGTTCCTCCTTTTCTCTCACAGCTAATGTGAGACCATCCCCTCTGAACAGCCACATCCCCTTTATTGCAGAGCTCTTTGATCAGCCTCAGCAGGTGACATGAAGAGTTGACTGACTACTTTGGCAAAACCAGTTTTCGTGGCTTGACCTCCTTTTCTCAGCCGGTGTCTTGCTGTGAGTACAGGGTCCTATTCAGTGTCTGAGTGGTTATAATTGCAGGTTTATCCTGTCCAGACCTGGCTGTGGGAGAAACCCCTGCACAGGTATCAATCAGGAAAGGCTTCTGGAGCTAACTTAAGCTTTTGAAATATGGAAATGCTGACATGGCTGGGTAGATGTTTAATGGTGTATGGTACACAGGGAAAATGAGTTGTATGTACCCTGCCTGTATCCTCATTTACCCAGCCCTTGGCTCCAGGGCTGCTCAGTGACACTGACCCACTCAGTCCTTTGCAGATGCTTGGCCATATTTAATTTCAAAGGGTGCCAGTCCACCCTCTTCTCCAGGCAGATATTTTCCCTTGTGTCAACATCCTCATAGCAACTCCAGCTAGGCAAATATAGCACATGGCTTGTGAGTGTCCTGGAAGGACTCAGAGGTGGAGAGTTAGAGCTAAAGAAGGTTCATGGTTAACCCCATGCACCACTGAATAGCTTTGGGATAAGTCGCAGCACATAATGAAGAAACTGGGAGGACAGTTTTATGGTCCTGCAGAGAACACCTCCTTAGACAGAGAAGACCCTCCAAGATGTTCCCAAGGATTCCCATGGAAAATAATCCTATGCTCCTTTTATGTTCTGGTAATCACACACATATTATGCTTCCCTGCCCAGTTCTAAGGAGAAAAGTAATTAGTCGCTCCACACAAAAACTTTTGGGGACTGTACATATACTCCAGTATGGATTCCAGCCCCATCTAGAAGGGAATGAAGACTCACAGCTCTGCTCTGTGTGTGGTTGTTAACAGAGGCTGCCATTTGCAGGTACTGGGTGCAAGGCCTTCCAGGTGCTCACTGCCAGCTGCATCCCCAGCAGTGTTTGCTGCCAGGCTTAACAAAGCCCAGAAATGCAAGCCCACGTTATGAGAGCTTCACAACTACAAGATCAAAAGCACAAGCTTGATCGTGCTCACAGAACTCCCTTGTTTTAGACAGTAGACTCTCCAGTCTCTTAGAGAAAAGAAAAGGGCTGGTTATTGCTGGATGCATGTTCTGACCTTAAAAGCCGAAAGTAAAAACAATCCAAGATATGGGGCGTGCTGAAGTGGCAGCTGAAGGGCTTTTTTTGTTCCTTCTGCAGTTAATGCCATCGTGCTAAAATTGCAAGTGGGTAGGAGTGGGGGTTAATTTAAGGTTTAGTGTGACCAAGAGGAATTATTGAGAAAATAGCAAATGGACAACATTCTGAAAAATAAGCTTCACCTCCCTAACCAGGAGTACTTGATTTAAGTTGCAGAGATTGTGAAGGAAACCTCCAGATCCATGGCAGGTAAACATTTGCCTTTGATTCGGTTTTTCTCTTCAAGTCTAGAAACCCCAGCATGTACACTTAAATGGATGTGCTGTAAGCTATGTTTAGGAAGAGAATTTCATCCCCTCCTGCACATACTTTTACATATGATAATTATTTGACTGCAGCTTTACAAAGCATGGCTGGAGGGATGGTTTGAAAGGGAGGAGTTACATGGCACTGATGATAACTGCCTGATTCAGCCCCACTGAAGCCAGTGGCAGCAGGATCAGACAATCCAGAAGAAATATTTTATTTTAAATAGCCATTGTGGACCTTCAGTGACTTATGGTAAATTCCTGCCTCCTGATTTCATGCGCTGGAGAACACACATGTATGCTGGAACCGTGCATGTCTTCAGGGTCATGTGTTCAGTGTGGACATGAATCTCTGCATTTAGTTACCATTTTTAAAAAACCCTAAAAGGGAAGTAGAAAGCTTATGAAGATGACATTTTGGTGAATGATGGTATTTTTTTAATGCTATTTTTTTTTGTCTTCATCAAACATTTCACAGAAGCTGAGATCTTCCTTTATTTTTTGCGTTCTGCTTCTTTTCTCCCACCTGATCTGTTCCTTCCATACAACAGGAGTTGTGGTCCAAAACTCACTGAGGGGTGAAAGAACTGCTCTATAACCACATGGTCTGGATGCAATACCTTGCACATAACTGCTTCTCCTTGTGCCAAAGACATTGCCACACTACCAGTATTTAATTGGTTACTGCACAAAATGCTCTGGATAGCTGTGACATTGAAACACTTCCTATAAAATGGTTCCTGCTCAGCTCTAAAGAAATTTGGGTCTTCTCTTTGAAGTTTTTTCAGTCTAAGAAGGCAAGAAACGTGAAAGCTCTCCCAAAAGACGTGATCAAAGTCCTGTGAGATGGCAGTCTGAATTTTGGCCTCTCTCTGACTTGCAGGCAAAGCGGGACAAGTCTTTGTTTTCTTGAAAGAAACAGTGACGGCTGTCTTGTTTAAAATCCTGAGAGGGAGGAAAGCAGAGGTGATTTCCACCTTCCTGTGGCAAGGTCAGTTCTATCCCCTCTGCAGATGGACCTACCTTTGTAACAGGATGAGCAACACCTTTTGAGAAAGGTCACCAGAGCCTGTTGGCCTGTGCTTTCTAAAGAATGCTAGCAGTGGGAAGGACTTCGTGCCACTACCATTTAGCTGTCACCAAAATCACAGCCAGAGCTTTCTTTGATCATAACGTCTCCTATTGCAGGAAGCTGTGGAAGCTCTGCAGTAACTTTGCTTCACACAACTACCCCAAAAGGAGCTTTGACCTTCTAACAATGGCACTTCATTATACAGTATTTTCTTATGATGATTTTTCAAGTATTGGGGTGGAGATAATCACTGAGAAAAATGAGATTTTTGAAAAAAAAATTTAAAAAATATAATAAATTATATTATTACTTTTGTTTTAGTTGGAGTATCTGTGTAACCATGTCTGATCTTATATACTAATTTTCATTTGTATCCTTCACAGTCATTTGTAGGGGTGGAGGAGAGTGCTGGTCTTCCATTACAGCAGAGGGAACTACAGCCCAAGGAGATACCTGGGTGTCAGGAAGAGGACTCAAACTCAGGAGCATTTGGGAGTCATTTAAGACAGGAAAACAACATCCACTCGAGTTTAATTCCCTGTGCTTGTTTATGTGTCTAGTTGCTTGGCTGTAAGTGGTGCATAAATCACCCAAGACCCTCCATTGCTCTGTAACTTACTATCGGAAAGGACAGAAATAAATTCTGACATATTTGTGAGACATACCAGAATTACTCCAAGCTTAGAATAATTTTGGAGCAAAGTTAAATGCTTCAAGCCTAAATAGCACATTGCTAATTCCCTTCTTATAGTTTATATCATCATGGGTTAAAATGAAATGCTGCTGTGAAGGTGCCCCATCAAACTGAACATGGTTGTAGTCATTTGCCTTGTGTGGCCTGAGTAAAAGTGCTCCAGTGTGCATTTCCACCCTAGGAAAATCCTTTATGCCCTGATTTCCAAGTTCAAAAATAACTCTCTACAGATGAAACATATTTTTCACCCTTTAAAGTAGTGTTTTCACCTACAAATACTTGCTGCCTGAACAAGAGCTTTTCCTTTGCACTTGTGCCAACATGCAACTTGGATAAAGAGCTAAACTTAGATTCTTCTTAGTTATAATGCTTCCACTGACTTTTTTCGGTCTTGTTTTTTTTAATAACGACTGTAAGATGTGCCGTCTCTCTTCTGAATTTTAATCTTTCTAATGAAGGTGTGTTTGAAGAAGGCGCACCCATCAGAAGGTGTTTTGTGGTATCATATTTGTGCCTTTAGTGTTGAGGACCAGCTGTCTTTTAAATTTTAAATGCACTTTTCAGGGTCTTACATCACTGAGGCCTAAATTAAAACACACTTGCCATAAAGGGGTGCAGCAGATGCATTCATCCTGGGAATTGCACTGCGACATGAAAGATACCCAAACACTACATGTAATTTTGAAGATGAGCAAGCCTTGGCCTTTCAGATGTCATGTGAGGGAAGCATACCCACATCCCGCAAAAGTTGTAAGCTTCTGAATCATGGAAGTCGGATCTTAAAGCCTCTAATTCCCACTGAATAAGAGATGTTTGACGATGTGTGTGACTGTGAAAATTAAGACCAGTGCTGAATTGGAGGTGGCTGACTGCCTGGTGGATGTGATCCTGTTCAGGAATCCCTGTGGTCCAACACCCACCATGACCCAGGGAGATGCAGAACTCAGGGATGGAGCAGCTCTCACTTTCTCCCTCCCAGCTCCTCCTCCATCTGTTAATCAGGCTCAGGGATCAGGATCTGGTGGCTCCCCAGAGCATGAAAATTTTGCTTGGTGGTTTGCAGGCTGAGAAGGGCTGGTCATACCTTGCGTAAAGAATTATTTGATTAGCTCTAGATGTCCTTCTCCTAATTAAGGCTATTGGAGAAAATGTTTTCCTCTCTGGTATGGTGGTATAGACCAGGAGTAAGACCACTGCCCCTTTATTTTGGACATTCATGGTGAGACCAGCAGCTGGCCTATAACTTTGCCCCCTGCAGCTAAGGAAACCTTGCCACAGGATGTGCACCCCTGCAGAAACCTCCTTTCAGGGTTCATATGCGTTTAATACCAAATTCCTTCTCCACATCCATGGCTTCCAGGAACCAAACAGTAGCTTCAGAGAGCCATCAGCTTCATTAGCCTGCAGGTATACAGAGGGAACCCCCAAACTTCAGCCTGAGTGAGACTTCCTTTCCTGCCTCTATTCAAAGTCAGTTTCACTTGCAGCTGTTCAGGGGAAAGAATTTTGCAATCTCTTTCAAGTATCGGATATTGGCAACCCCTCTCCTGGAGTGCTGTGGTTGGAGAGTATCCTGGGCTAACTTTTGGAGGTGCAAGGCTCTCCTGTGTCTAGACATTGCAGTAAATGTTATTCAGCCTCCTGTAGGGTTACTGGGCTCGACACAAATGTCCTAGCCAAGCTCACAAGGAAGAGGAAATATGGGAATATTTGCCACCAGAAGACACTGTCTCCCTTGACATTTTTGTCTGTAAAACAATGGCTTACAGAGAGTTTTTAAGTGGAAGGTGTTGTTGGCCTCTTTCTTTTTCATTTTTTGACTTCTGTTTCCTGTAGGAGGGGTCTATGGAATTCCTTAATGTTGTCATTGTGTTTTAGGGACTTCCCTTTTTTAGTTGCGTTACATCTCCCAGGTTGCCAGCAATGCAAAATTGCCGAGGGAAGGCAGTTCTGTTTAAACTGGAAGCCATGAATACAAGAGCTGCTCTTCCCAAAGAAAATGTTGTTTTTGTTTTCATGTCCCCAGTCTTACATCTTTGCTTTGTACTCAGGTATTTCCAGTTGAGACTTCCCAGTTTCCTAGAAATTCTGATGTACTCTCTTTCTGAGTCTGTGGAGCAAGATACTAAATCCATCTTACTTGGAAAAAAAAATTAAAGAAAGAACAATAAAACTCTAATTGAAACATTTTGCTGAAAAATGTCACAGCATAGTGATTTTTGAAACAAAAACCAAAGAAATACTTTTTCCTTTTCTAAACTAGGAAAAGAAATGCATCTGTTTACCCATTCAGTTGGAGTGGAATTGGAAAAACTTTGTCTTGTATGCAGTGCCAGCTTCAGGAAAAGGAGAGCCTGGCTTTGTCTTCTTATATGTATTTGTGTGTCTTTGTTATCAATATTTAGGAGTCAGTCTTGGGAAGTTTTGCTGTGATGATAAGGAGAAGGCTGCAATTCCAGGCACTAAAGTGGCTCCTTTGGGAAGGCTGATAGATGGCTGCCTGCTCTTAGGTGCCCAAGAACTCCCCTAAAACCACAGAGACTCTGCACCCCACTTCCTTCTGACTCAGGACAGCCAGATGTCCAAGGCCCAGGTCTGTTCTGGAGTCCTAACATGCATTTTTGGGATATTGTTTTGTCCCAATATTTTTTTTCTGGATAAGTTTTTTGTCCCAGCAATCCTTTCTCCATCTGCAGTGATCTGATCGTATTCCATGTCAACAGGACAGGAGTCTCCCATGCAGGAGAATTGTGCTTCACCCCCCTCACCCCCTCCCTAACTTGTCCTCCCTTCCCTGCTCCTTTCACTCTTCAGTGAACTAAGCTCTTCACCCAACTAAGAGCTTTGTAACTTTGGTTCATTTATACCCCTGCTCTTCCAGATCTCAAGGGATAAGTTCCCTGTCAATCCCACCCAGAGGGATCATTCTTGTGTGTGCAGTGACTTTAGGGTACATCACGCAGGACCTCAATCCAGGATTCCCTGGCCAAAACTCAGACACCACATTCCCCTCCACCATGTGAAAATGAAAGTAAGTTTGGCCACAGCAAAACCACAGAGCAGTGGCGAAGCCTCCAGTGTTTGTGGACATGGTGCAAAGCACCCAAACCTTTACTTCAGATTTTCAAGGGGTGCAAAACACATGGATGTGTCTGTCAGCAGGACTTCCAGAAGGACAAAATGTCACTGGGATCCCTGCTACGAAAAGCTGCCCTAAGGTCGGTGACACAGGATTTCCGCAAGCTGGTGCTTATCTTGTAGAGAAATCTCCTGGGGGGAAAAAGTCAGACACACATACACAGGTACAGTGAGCACAGCTGTCTGTTGTGGGGCTGTAAGGAACTGCCGGAAACCCATAGAGGAAGATGCAAAAAAAAAAAAAAAAAAAGAAAAGGGGAAAGGGGGGGGGGGAAGAAGCTGTTTTTCTCAAAGCTTGGCTGCCCTTGCAAGCAGAGTAACATCACAAAAGAGACACATGGTTAGGCAGGTTTAGACCATTAAATCCTTTTGGTGTTCTGTAGATGGTGAAGTAGAGGGAAAGAAACTTTGCTGCACACCAGTGCAGTGGTTAACATGATGTTTTCACGAGAGTTCACCCATGAGTAGGCACTGCAGCTTGCTGAGCTTATAAAGCTCATTTCTGCTCTGGAGTTAGGTAAACTGAGCCATGGGAGCAAATCAACTCACCAAAGCCACACCATAAACGTGACAGAGGTAGAAAGATTAAATATGAACAGATTGCCCTTACCCTGCCTGCTTCACACACTCATGTGAAGACAGTATCTGCATTGAAGCTCCTGAAATTCTAAAGTGAGGTGGCCTGGATAATATCGACTCACTTCTTATGTAGAAGTTAAGGATGGAGTAAAAATGAGGCACATGAGGGCTCAGTTTGGCCTGAAGGAACAAATGTTTGTTGCTTTCTCCATGTCTGCCCATGCACTTTGTGTCAGGAAGGCACAAAGCAGAGAATTTAACCTCTGAAAGACCTGGGGAAATAATAACTGCCTCAGTTCAGGGGCTGAGCTGGAAAATGGAGAGAAAAAGAACTAGATTTGGTCAAAGCAAAAGAAATGGCTTTTTTTTTTTCTTTTTTTTTTCTTTTTTTTTTTTCTTTTTTTTCTTGTTTTTGCTTGGGAGAAACAAGAAAAAAACCCCATGTGTTATTTTGGGTCAACCTGAATTGCATTTTGAATGTAACATTTTGTTTTGAGGTTAGTTACCCATCTTGTTTCTAACACTTTCTTTTATTTCAGGTCTCTTTTGAGTGGAAAATGCCACTTCAAAATAGCAAATCAGAGGGTTGTGCTTAAGAGGCAGTGAAATAAAATGCTGTGGCATTTTCAAAACAAACCATTTCTTTCAAGAAATGTAGATATGCATGTATTTCCTCCATAAATTTTGGATACAAATGAAAATGTTTTCCATGTTTCATTCATTTTGGAAATTCCAAAATTGCATGGTTTGGGTTTGTCTTTTTTTTTTCCTAGATATTTTAGTGTTGTGGGGGTTTTTTTGGTTGGGTTTTTTTTTTGTTTGTTTTTTTTTTTTGGCCTTATTCAATTGCTGCTAAAGGAATTGCTTCTGCAGAAACAACAAAAGGGAGATGTGCAACCTGAGGAATGGGAGATTTCAGGGAACAGGACAGGGCTCACAACAGCACCTGAGGCAGAGGCCAGTGCATGGCTGAAGGCAAAAGCATGACCAGGGCTCTCTTATTTCCCAGCAAAACTACTGAAGAAGCAGTGGTGAGGAAAGAGTTGAGGCAACAAGGGGTGGATGTGTGCAGCTTTGCAGAGCTCAGTTTTAAGCGGCTGTACTGCTGGAGGGCTGATTTTCTGTCAACCAGATCACTGTCACAAAGCCTTGCATCCCGAGTTTTCTCAGTTTGCTGGCAGGCCCTAGAGAGGCAGATGTGTTGGGTCATGCAAGGGATGTTGAGGGCTAGTTTTGTTCTTGTGCATCCCAAACCCTGTGGGGGAATCTGGAGGGTTCTCTCCTTCGATGGGTTTGCCCTGTTAGGGCTGTGGATGTGGAGGTGCTCTCGGAACTGCTACCCCTCTGCTCTAGATATGGGCTTGCTCGGTCTCCAGGCAGGCTCAGGATGTATGGAGGAGCAAAATGGCTTGTGCTCACTCCAGATAAGAGAGGTGATGCTGATAGGCATGAGGGAAACAACCCAAGCAACCGACTGAAGCAGAATGTGGTTTGCAGCTCAAGTGTTTGCCTGACTGGTTGGCACTGTGAGGCAGGGGCAGGTGGGAGCTGGTCCAGCGGAACCACACTGCACTGTGATGTCCAGTGGACAGTCAAGTCCCCGAGCTTCTCTTTCCAGCTATGACATCCACTGTGGAGGCAGTAGCCCTTTAAAAGCAGATGTAGGGTAACTGGCAGCTTAGGTGACAGGCATTTCCTTCCCAAACAAGAAGTAATGCTGTGTGCTTTGACTAGCAGGGGACAGACATTCTGAATTCAAGCCATTTAAAGTTAGAAACCCCTTTTTCTGATTTTCCCAGAGCTGGCCAGCTGTGGCCTTCTGTGTTTGCTCCATCATGAGATGCTTTGTAATGAAGTGGTGAGGTCTCAGCAGGCCTTATTCTGTCACTGGAACAATGGAGCACAGACTTTCTTTATATCCTGAAGGACATCAAATAATAAGAACAAGAAAAGTTGTCCAGCTGTGCTTCAGCTGGACTACTTTTCTCTTTTCATTTTTTCAATCAGTGCGGCTGCCTGACTCACTTGTCTTCTGAGGAGGTTACTTAAAATGTAAATAGAAAACTTGTTTTTAAGAAATGGCATGTGCCTAGCATGAAGAAGTAAGAATTACCCCTGCTGGAATAACCTTCCTTTCATTGGGATTATATTAGGGAGGAATTTGGTCTGCTCCTTGGCAGCTCTGTGCACAAGCTGGCTGTTGTTATTAAAATCTAGAAACTCATTCCTAACCTTAGTCACCTCAGGTGATTTGCACTTGAAAAGATCACACAGACTGGTAAATTTGGGAAGGATACATAAAGGACTAGCAACACAAACTGCCTTCTGGCTGGCAAGGGCTGGGGTTACTCAGATTTCTTGGCAGTGCTGGGCTATTCACTAGTTCAGTTTAACCCCCTACAAAGTCCATGTAGAGGTGAAGAAATGCAGGCAAAATCCACTGGCTGATCTCCCAGCTCAGAAGACTGCCCAGAGGTGGCTGTCATGGCTCAAGGTTTCCTGGAGAAAGAAGCCAAAGCATCCAGCTCCCCTGGCCATTGGGAGATGTGGCTGTGATGGTGTAGACGGTGTTTGCTGCTCACAGCCTCTCTCCAGTTCCTTGTCACAGTAAGGTGAAAATGGACACAATAAGTGGCTTAAAGAGCAGAGTTTGAAGACAGCAGGTCAAGGGCCTTACGGGGCCTGGTGGTGGGAGCAATTCAACCAGCAGAGCTGCAGCTGGAGGAGGATGTGCAGCTCCACCCATATCCTCCTGCTGGGACAGGGCTGCCTGGGAGTCAAAGCCCAGTTCAGCAGGGACCTGGGAAAAGGGGGCTATGAAACAATTTGCCTGCATCTATTGAAGGAAAGCAACCAGGCTGCATGGAGAACAACTCTTATGCTAAGCCCATCATACTTGCTGTCATGTTTTTTGTTATTTTTTTATTGTTTTTTTGTTGTCGAAACCACTACAGAGAGCAGCACATTTCCAGGAGCCTGGCTCCAGCAAGCAAACTTCCCTGTGGCTTGGGGAGGATTCGTGGCTGGGATGCTTTACCTCTTCCGTGCCAACTCAACTGGAGCTATGTCTCAAGAAGGTTCTTTGATATCTTGTACAAAGGGTTCTTCCTTATGGTGTTTTTGTCATGAAATAGTATGTTTCTGCAAAGTTTAATCTGATGAAAATACAAAGAATAAGGATGGGGGACTGGATATGTGCAAAGTAGTATTTATATATCTGTTTCTTTTGTTAATAGATAGGCCTGCCAGTCCCACAAAATCTTAAGCATGCACTTAGTGTTCCCAGTGGCTAATCCCATGAAAGTCTACTCCCAGTGTGTATTCAAGCACACAAATACATCTGTATAAGGCACGGACTGCACAGCCCAAACACTGATGTGCTGACTTAGAGCTGTCAGTTGTGAATGTTCCCATGTCTGGAGCATATCCTCAGACTCAGGGATGCCTGAACCCTCACTGTCTGGATCTACAAGGTGTTAAGTAGGACTTGGAAAATGGAGGGCTGGAACGGAGAGGCAAGAAGTTACATTTAATGATGTGAAATAATGGTAGAAGCCAGGCACAAGATCATTAAATAATGGCTTTGGTTGTTCGTTATTTGCTTCAGCCTTCCTTCTGCCTCGGTGAAATGCTGACTCCTGCACTGTCTATCTAGAAATGTCACAGTTGCCATCACTTTTTCCATATGGACCTTTTGCTTTAATATTTTGAAAGCAGGCCTGACATATCCACAAGTATTAATGTTAGAGAGAGGGAGAGAAAGCTCGGAGATAATGCAGTATGTGCACATAGTAAGGCATGCGCCATATCACTCAGTAAAATTGGTGAATTACTATCAGTGCCACAACAGTGCTCTCAATTACTGCAACAACTTACCACCTTTGATACAAGACCACTAGAATTTTGGTCTGCAATCTGATAAAAAGCCAACTGTACCAAAGCAGCAAAGAGAACAAAAGCAAAACAATTAAAGGAAATGGAGGGGAGAAAAATCCTACAAATGAAAAATTACAGACTAGAATTTGACTTGTGTAATACATTTTATACTAAAAAACCTCACTGTATATTCCAGTACTGTTTTGATCGCAGATCCATTGCTCATGTGAGACTGGCGTGACACCAGTCTGTAGGTACTGCTGTGCAGTTATGGGATCTCTAGAGCACTGGTGACTGTGAGTTGTTCCTTCTTAAAAGGCCCCTATAGGCTTGGATACTTGGGAAGATGTGCTGGGTTTGATTTTCAGTGTAACCTGAAGCAAAAGTCAGCTTGAGACTGCCAGATTGTGCCTGGTTTCAGGTCAAACCTCTGTGAAAGTAGTGAATTGAGTAGGGTTTCCACTCAAAACCATAAATCGGTCTTGATATGCTTGAAACTTTGCCCGGATTTTTTTTTTTCCCCCAAACTTGGCCTGTGTTCTAGCTTTGTAACAAAACCTAAAACAAACATCTCTGGGTTTTGGGTTTAGTTGTGAAAGTTTAACACAGAAACCATTTTCCTCCAGGCGGAAGGGGGGATGCTGGCCTGTGTGCTAAGGCTGAGCTTCGTTTTTTATTCTTTTGAGAGTGACAGTGACAGCTTGTATTTTCTACCTTTAAAGCAGCTGGAGAAGAGGCTTTGGCTCAACAACTGATCTGAAGGACAGAACAGAGGAGAGTGACCATCACGTCCCTGCTTGGATCTCCAGCCTGGTTTTCCCATCCCTGTTAGCAATAGGGAATATATTAATGCACAGAAGCCCTGGTGTCTGTCTGTGATGCCATTTAACTCAGACCAGAGCAGCTCTGAATCAAGGTCAGCATTTGATAGCATGGAGGCCAAAGATAGCAGGAGGACAGATTTTTGCCTGGCGCATGGTAAGATCAGCAACTGGGAACCATGCCACCACAAGAGAAGGAGCTGTCAGAAATTGCAGCTTCCAGCTCACACTGAATTCCTGTCTCACTGGGAGTGAGGCTTGTTGTGTAAGAAAGCAAGATACCATCCATTAATTACTGACAGCATTTTGTCTTTTTGAGAGATAGAAGCTTCTGATTCCTCTTGTGTTTCTCCCAGTAAGCTGTGCCTCACATTTTGTAAAGAAAGACCTAGCTGGCATTGCTCCCCTTGCTCTGGTCTGCATGAGGGAATCCAGGACTCCAGTATTTTCCTGTTAATCTAGCGCATCGTGTGGTGTGAAACAGAGATTTTTAAAACTGGTTTTTAGTCTAGATTACTAATGTCTACAAGGTCAAAGACTACAGGGGTTACCATTCACCACGCTAAGAAGTTGCTGCTGTCTCTGATGAGCACAGATATGCTGTGTGGTTCTCACAGCTTTTGATCCAGTGGTGTGAATGCCAACACCAGAGTCCTCTCGGTGTGCCTGGCTATAATCACAGGAAGCTCATTCATTACGCAGGTCCTGAAGATATGGAAGTCTTGCTAATCAGTTTGGATGGGAGGGGTAAATTAATCATTTCCTTTTACACTTGTTGATAGAGCAATTCGTTCTGTCATGAGAAAACTTGGAAGTGGGGGAAAGTTTCAGTAAACTGTGAGTAAAACCTGAGATTTCAATCAGATGTTGTGGTCCAGCTTTGCTGCTGCTTTTGTCTTTGATCATACTTTCCCAGTCTCCTCGCAGCAGGGCCTTTTCCAGGGTTAAGCCACAGCTCCCAGAGCTGTCCTTTGGAGATAACTGGGACAGTAGGTAACTTTTCATCCAGGGAATGGACCGAGGACCCAGGGAAGTGCATCTGCTGCCCCTACTCAAGGGAGCAGATGAGATCTTGGAGAAAAATGCCTAAGGCAGTACAGCTACTGTTATCTCCAGCCATTAGCAACAAAAGCAGATTAGGGACCTCCCATGCTTTCTTCAGAAAGTAGGAAAGGAGTGTTCAGAGCAGCTGGGACAAATTTTTTCTGCCTCTGCTTGTCCCATTGGGCACTGCTGAACTTTGTTTACTTGCTGCTACAGAAGGATCCAAAATAACACTCCTTTGGCTGCTGCCCCATGAAATGGGGGAAGAAGTGTGCATCTTCAGTACTCTGTGTCTTTCTCCCGGCAGTGCCTGACTCCTGCAGCGATATTTTAGCCTCTCCAGAGGCAGCTACTGAAATATTTTTGCGAACAGCATTGGAAAATAAGGAGAAGCTGGGGTTTTTTTTGTTTGTTTTGGTTGGTTATGGTTTGGGGGTTTTGCTACATCAGGCTTTAAGCTGTTAGTTCTAACAATAACATTTCAAACCATGGTTCAATAATACCACTATGCGTTTTATGGCTATTGATGTCGTGGTGGTTTTAGATGCTTGTCTAGGTCCTACCAGTTTTGGTGGGGTATGTACACAAAGGTCCTTCATGTTACTCCATAGCACCTGAGGCCTGAAACCAGGGATCATCAACAAAATGTTACGTGTCGAATGCATTTAAACATCCTACATCATCTAGATAATGCAGTTGTCACATAAAGCGAACAGTACCTTGGCATGGCTGTTGTATTAGAAGAACTTGGTGCTTATTTTGCCTGATTGCTTACCTGTCTGCTTCAATCTCCTCGTGCTAAGTACAGAGCTCCGTAAAGCTCCTTACACTGCCTCTTTGGTAGGGTGGGACTGGATATTATTTAAATTAGGGCAAGGGGGAAAAAAAAGAGCAATTAATGCTTCTTGTGATCACAGAAGCACCTTTCAGTTGCACCAGTGGCAGATAAAACTTGTTAGTTAATTGGAAGGGCTGAAACCCCAAGGCAATCAGATGCCATTGGATTTAGAGGCTGCAAAAGAAGACAGAACTGTGTTCTACAGGAGTTTTTAGTTTGCCAGGCTTCATGAGTGTGGCTGCACTTTCTATTTACAAAACAAAGCTATTTTTCTTTCTATTAAATTAGTACAGATGCGAAATGGTCTCTTTTAGACCTTTTCTCCTCAAAGAAGCAGTGCTGCTTTATCTATGTTGAGGCAGTGAAAATGTTATATGCTACCAATGCAGCTGTGAACCATGTTAGTTTATGGAGGTGACGAAGGGGTTTTAAGTAAATCCTGCTGATTTGTAAGTGGTCTGATACAGAGCTGACCTCTAGTTTCATGTTGATGACAGGCAGCAGACACTGGTATCCTCAAAGGAACTTGGTACTGAGGTGTCTTTAAACTGATGTAAGTGCTCCTTCTCACTCAGGTTGTACTGGTATGGTGCTTTGGGTATTTACAGTTAAAGCTGTCATTGGGCAAAACATCACCCTGGGCTTGCAAAGATGTTGCCAAATCAGGTAGTACAAGCTGGACTGAGCTTGAAGTGAAATGATGAAATGCTGGCTACATGCAAATGCCTGTGGGTTGGGTGTTGGTCGCCCTGCTGCTTGCCAGGACCTATTGCTGGAAGGCAGTAGCCACAGCTGCTCCTTTGACAGTCAGTGGCCCAAACCTGTATTGATTTTCACAAACTTTTTGGTTTCTGCTCTTGCTCTGGTTCCTCAATTCAGCTCCTACTCTGCAGCTCCTGCTCTCTTCCTTGGAAGCTCATGTCATAAAGACAGACCCTGCTCAGATTTTAGCTATGCAATTTTGGCCCCAAAACAAAGTGATTCTTTGCTGCCGTAATTGTACCTATGCACCATGATTACTGACAAAATGTTGTAGTTCAGCCTTCCCTACCTTCTCATAGCACTGCCACCCAAATTGCTGTGTTGGTAAAACAAATGTCAAAGTTACTGAAGAGAGCTTGAGCTGATCTAATGGCAGAGTCCTGCTAGAAGAGGGTAGCACAACCTCACTTTCTCTGTGCACCCCCTTTCTGCCCTAAACTGTGGCTATTCTGCTCCTCTTTTGCGCCAGTCTTGAGCCTGTTTGGGATCCTTCAGTTGGAAGCACTTAACCAAGGGCTTGATAAAAATGAAACCTAAACTGAAAAAGAAAAAACTAAATCCACATGCTCACAAAAGGAAGATTTTTGGATCACACTGGTCAGAAGAGAGTGAAGTCCAGCACAAGGGAAGGGACAGAATGCAGAGTGAAAATGGGATGTTCAGTGAGAATGGAAATGAGATAAGAAAAAAAAAAACCAAGGGGAAGGAGGAAGAGGAGAGCAATGAACTGTTATTTAAGCCCATCCACTGCATGTAACCTCACTTTCTTCCTGTAGCCCAAGTCTCAAGGCAGGAGATCTGTCCTCTGCCTTATGTCTTTGGCAGAAACCTTTGCCATTTTTTTGCAAATGGCTTTGGTAGCAGCAGCAACAACCACAGCACCTGCCAACGTGCAGAACATGGGATGCACATGGTGATTCAGAACCCCCTGCTCTGGATATTGGGATGAAGCTGTTGGGCTCAGCTTACTAAGCACTGCTGGACACATGCATGTACAACGACCTGGGAAGAAGCAAGGAGTTAAGCTCTGAGGCACAGAGGAAGTGAGTTGAAATGAATGTAACAAGCACTGTTTTCAGGCTGCAAGACATGTAATGACTAATCTGAACAAAAGCTCTCTATCCCAGCAAGGTGTTAATTATATGTCTTGTCTTTCTGGATATGTGTGAACAGGGTCTCTTTGCCCACTGGGAACAATGGGTGTAATTATTATTTAGTTGAAAAGAGAGGAAGCCCAGCTGCCTTTAATGCACAGGATCAAATGAAGGCCAATAAAGTGCATGCACACGTGGCCTGCACTCTGTGGCTTAGTGTAACCTACAGAGTTTGCCAGTGTAATTCTAGGGTGTGGAAAGAAATGAACTCCCCCACTGCTGGCATGGTGCTGGTGTAGACAGAGCTGTGCTGACAGATGAGTGCTTCTGACAGTTTAGCATGTCTGGGTACGTTGGTGGCGTTGCCGTAGGCTGAAATTCCCTTTGGTGGCACAGGCCGTGTCTCTGTAAGGGGATTCAATCCACGCCCCTCCACAGCAGCAGTACAGGCAAGGACAGTTTCACTTATTTTGTTGTTGTTGTTAGTGCAAGATACCTCCTGGCCCAGGACAACATTTTTCATGTGTTGGTTTGCTGATGTTCTAGACGTCTTATGGGGTACAGCACATGTTTGTAACAGTAGAGCTCTGTGTTTCAGGCTCTGGTTAGGAAATGAAGGCTCTGAGGCTGAAGCAGGAAAGTATTTATGCCAGAAAATGATGCAGAACTGCTCAGGAGGGGGGCAGGGGCTGCATCATGAGGCTCTTGTAGAGACAGAGGACAGCTCACTTCAGCATGTGTATAAGACACTCTCTGTCCTATCACTCAATAATCACACAAATTAGAAGAGAAGTCTCAAAAGTCACCATAAGACTGTCCAGGTAGGGCCTGATACTTCTCTGTTTCAAGCAGTATCTGTTCAATTCCCCAGTATAGGACATCCCCTGTGCAGAACAATCCTGTACACAAAGCTGCTCAGCTCTGCTCCTTGCCACAAACTCTGGATGTTGCTCATCACCTCTTCAGCAGGCTCTTGCTATAGCATATTCCTCCGGTGTGCTCATTTGCTCCTTCACTTCGGGAAACAAAGGATTTTCCCCCTCCTGGCCGAGCACACAAAGTGTGGACCATTTTGTCAACATCCATGCTGGCTCTGATTTCAAGAGTTGACTTTCATCAAGCATCAATGTCACCAGCTTTCTGCTAGGTATGGTCCAAAAAACTGCTTGGACTGATCTTGCTAATGACTTATGTGCATACTTCTTTCCATGTAGAAGAACATGGAAACCTTCTCTGCCATAATGCTAGAGGAATTTCTACGTTTAACCCTCCGTGGAGTATTCCAAGCTTTGAATGTGAATAAAAAGGCGTCTTTGGTAAATGTGATTAATTTTATTAGGGGGGAAAAGGTAAGAAAGTTAAATTTATTCAAAAGTACAGTAAGTGTTGGTTGGAAAAAAGCATAGAGACCACCTTATTATTGTTAAACAACAATAGATAACCAAAATCTGAGAGTGCCAACATAAACCATAGATCCTTTTGCTACCTCCTCAAAGCATAAGGACTGGGCAAAAAGGTGCTTTAACATAAGTTTCTTTTCCTCTGCTGAAAGCATGCTTTTCCTGAAGAGGTGCCATGCATAAAGAAGAAATCATGCTAAAGGCATAATTTTGTTTTCCAAGTCAATGTTTCATTTGCGTCCTCTTAGAATATACTTTTCTTTGCTTATGATCTTGGCATGGCTGTACATATTTTCTATTCTCTTCAGGGATGGTTTGCTTTGTTGTCATAGCAATGCCTTCTAACTCCTGCACTCACCAGTTTCTTTTCAGGTTCCTGCAGGCTGCAACCAGTCCCTCATTGTGATGATCACATCTCCTAACAGCTTTAACGCCTCTTTTTTTATCTCCTAACTATAGTCACATTCAGTAGCACGATTCCAAAGAATTCTGGCCCAAACAGGTTTTCAGCTTGAAGTCAGAAAAAAAAAAAAAAAAGGCAATAACATCATTTGTATCTGTTTGGGGTTTTCATTGTTCTGCTGATCTAATATTTCAACATTTTTATTCATTCATCTTAGTTTTTCTTGGATATGAACTATAATTGCCTTGGTGGTCTGGCTATTGGAGATGAGATGTACCAGGCTGGAGAGGTCTTGGTTGACTGGAAGCTAGCTAATATTGAACCAATTTTCAAAACGTGCAAGAAAGATGACCCTTCAGGCAGGTAAGAGGCCTGTCAGTCTCACTTCACTGCCTGGCAAACTATGGGGGAGATTATTGAGGGAGAAACTGAAGAACACGTGAAGGACAATGTACTCCTCAGTCACAGCCAGCACAGCTTCATGACAGGAAAGTCCTGCTTATCAAACCTGATTTCCTTTTATATCAGGATAGTCCACCCAGCTGATCAAGGGAAGCCAGTTGATGTCACCTTTTGGATTTCAGTAAAGCTTTTGAAACTGTCTCTCACAAGATCCTTCTGGACAAAATGTCCATCCCCCAGCAGGATAAACACGTCCTGTGGTGGGTGAGCTCACGGGTGGGGCACAAAGGGTTACAGTGAGCAGGGTGACATCGGACTGGGGACCTGTCACTGGTGGGGCTCTGCAGGGCTCCACTCTCAGCCCTGTGCTCTTCAACATCTCCATAAATGACTTGGACGCAGGGCTGGGAGGGATACTGAGCAAGTTTACAGATGATACAAAATTGGGATGAGCTGTTGACTTCCTCCAAGGCAGGGAGGCCCTGCAGAGAGACCTCAGCAAATGAGAGGACTGGGAAATCATCAACCACAGCAAGTTCAAGAAGGGGAAGAGCCAGATTCTGCACCTGGGATGGGCAAACCTGGATGTACAGCCTGGGGAATGACAGGCTGGAGAGCAATGCCATGGAAAGGGGCCTGGGGATGCTTGTCAATGGCAAGTTGGATATGAGTCAGCAGTGCCCTGGCAGCCAGGAGGGCCAACCCTGTCCTGGGGGGCATCAGGGACAGCATTGCCAGCTGGGCAAGGGATGGGAATGTCCTGCCCTGCTCTGCACTGGGGTGGCCTCTCCTCGAGTGTTGGGGGCAGTTTTGGTCATCACAATATAAGAAAGAGTGTCCAAAGGAGAGGTACCAAAATGGCGAAGGGTCTCAGGGGGAAGCCATATGAGGAGTGGCTGAGGGCACTCGGTCTGTTCAGCCTGGAGGAGACTGAGAGGGGATCTCATTGCAATCTACAAATTCCTTATGAGGGGCAGCAGAGGGACAGTGCCCATGACGGGACCCCAGGGAACAGCATGAAGTNACAGTTTTGGTCATCACTATATAAGAGCGTCCAAAGGAGGGCTACCAAAATGGTGAAGGGTCTCAGGGGGGAGCCATATGAGGAGTGGCTGAGGGCACTCGGTCTGTTCAGCCTGGAGGAGACTGAGAGGGGATCTCATTGCAATCTACAAATTCCTTATGAGGGGCAGCAGAGGGACAGTGCCCATGACGGGACCCCAGGGAACAGCATGAAGTTGAGTTGGGCAAAGTTTAGGTTGGATATTAGAAAAATGTTCTTCACCCAAAGAGTTGAGCATTGGAACTGGCTCCCTGGGGAAGTGGTCACAGCACTGACCCTGTCTGAGTTCAAGAAGCATTTGGATGATTCTCTCAGGTATGTGGTGTGATTCTTGGGACTGTCCTGTACAGGGCAAGGAGTTGAAATCTGATGATCCTAGTGGGTCCCTTCCAACTCAGGATATTCTGTGATTCTGTGATTTTGTGATCAATGTGGCTTCAGGACTGTTTTTCCCTATATTGTGATCACAGTGGAAATGTGAGCCTGAGACCAGGCCAGCTCAAATAAAATTGTCCCCTTGTCCTGTGCAGTCTTGTTCAACATCTTTCCTTACACAAAGTTCCACTTTAAAAGACCTCCTCCCCTTGTGTCCAGCTCCACCCTGAGCGGCTAATGAGGCAAAGCTCTGCAGTCAGTCACTGCTGAGCCAGGCAAGAAAGAGTTAAACCTACAGGAATGAGGGAGGCTGGATGAATTCCTTAAACTTCCTCCCATCATCCAGAACATTAATTTACTATGAAGCAGATAGTGGGATAATGCTGGACATGGGCAAAGTGGGATGGGGAAAGAAGACAAGTCTGCACTCAGCAGCTTTGCTGTGGGCTTCTCTGTCCTTGAACAAGTCAGTCCCTCCATCCTGCACATCAGCACACCCCGGGCAAAAGAGAAAACACTTTCCGTGTGTTCAGGTGGGAGGGAAAACTCTTTCCAAGCCCACCTATACTTAGGTGCCACATGGAAGGGATGATAAAAGATACTATGTATAGAGAGCAGAGACTTTCCTTGTAATTTCTGTTCATGGGAGACCAGAGCAGGAGAACTGTGGGTTTGAAGGTACTGCTCAGCAGCTGCCCTGAACTAAGGGGGCGTGCTACTGTGAGCAGCATACTTAGATTTAAGATGAAGTCTGGCCTCCTTGAGTTACACCTCCAGTGTGCTGTGCAGCTGCTGGTTTTATATGTATATGGGAAACACTTCCAACAGGATGAGGCGATTTCACAGTCTTCCACTGCACAGCTCTCCCTCGCTTTCTTGATGTGTATCTGCAAGGATGGATACATGAGGGTTCCAAAATAGCCAGCCAAAGGAGCCATAGCACATATGCTCACCCCCAAATATTTTCTTGAGACAGATTATTACAGGCTTGCATTCCACTCTCACCGCACAAAATACAAATCACTGAACAGAGATGGCTCCTGCCCCAAAGAGCTTTGTTCATTGCACAGTGGCTATGTGAGGTTTCTGGCTAATATTTTGTTGCTGTTGGAATTAGTTTCAATATGAATCAATACCATTTTTTCAGCGCAGTAGGCGCATATGCTATACAATTGAAAGCAATTTTAAAGGAACTTGTGCTTTAATGAAACTCCTCTCGGGTTTCGGTTCCAGAGACTATTAGGAAGGATCACTGGTTTTTTTTCTGTCTTTGTAAACATTACATTCAGCTTGGATTGTTGTTGTTGTTGTTTTTAAATCAAAGATGTTAGGGTTTTTTTTTAATTTTTCCCCAAAGTAGGAATATTTATCTTTGAATCCTCCAACAGCTTTGGAATGCAGCCTCCACACAGACTTTAATAGCAAAACCCACTTCTTCTGACTCAGGGACCATTTGATGAGATGTCTAGAGAAGCAAAAAGCAGCAACAAAAAAAGCTTCACACAGATGCTTCCCTGTGACTAACAGAATGTCCACCCAAAGCAGAGAGAGTATAAGTACGTTTGTCATACGTGGGTGTATTTTTCCCATACATTCATTTTTAAAGCTATGCAGTAGAGCACTATAAAATTATAGTTTTACAAATAAGCATTATTTGACCGTCACTGGGCTGAGTCGATGACTCACTCTGTGACCTCCATGCAAGTCATTTGATTTTCTTGTTCCTCAGTAAAACTATGTGGGAAAAAGGCTGAAAAAAGAAAAAAAGACAAACACAGAAGGCATTCCTGACAATATGTTCCCTACCTAAGCTTTGTGTGTTGACTGGAAACACAGCATTTGAAATAAGAACTTTACAGCTGCTGGCTTGGTGTCTGTGCTCAGCCCTGTAGGAATTGTGGGTGGCCAATGTCTCTGAAAAGCATGCTCTAAATATGGGTTGTGGTGTCTGACCTATTCTAAAACATTAACAGTAGAAGAATTGCAGGCAGCTGCCAATATCATTATTGTGTCCCATCAATCTCATTATAGTGTCCCATTGTCATTGTGGTGTGAGCTGGGTCTTTTAGAAACATAAATGTGCTCTCTCCAGAAGCACTGGGAAACATTGGGCTTACAATACAGAGTTTACAGACTTCAGTGTGTCTGTCCACATCTCGGTCGTCGTGGTTTACCTTCTGGTACCGGATTTCAACTTGAAAGCTACAAGTTTGCACATAAAGATCTTTTATAAGCGCTTAAAAAAAAAAAATTAAAATAGTCTCATCATGTCTAGAAAGCAGCATAATTGTATATTGTTTCCAGGGCCCAAACTATTAATTAATCCAATCCATGCAGTATTATCAGCATTATTCCTCGCTGTTTAAAAATTGTGGGACAAATTCCAAAGAATTATGAGATTGATCCGGTTTTAAAGACCCTGTGCTTGCTGGCCAAATCTGGGTGCCTTGTCTGGATTTTCTTTAAAACACATTTATGTCAGGTTTTTGAAGTCTTCCGTGGAGAGGATGGCAACAAGGAGAAAATAACTTTCTTTAATGACACTGGGGACCATATGCAATCTCCTGGTTCCAGGACCTGAGGCTTAAAGGGTGAGGCTTGTAAACGACCGTTGGTTTTGCCTCTTTGTTTTACATATGTTTCTAGTTTATTTTCCTGTTGCTATTCATTGCTTTTTTGGTTTGCTTTAATGATACTTTTCTCTCTGTTTCCACCTAAGGGCCGTTGATCTACTTTAAAGAGGACAGAGCAGTTATCTTAAAAAGAAATCCCATTAACTTTATTTTGACTCCCTCTTTCTGGTTGCCAGTCATGTGAACCCCTCCTCCCAACCTGCTGTCTAGTGTAATTGCTGCCTAGGAACACCAATGTTAAGCTCTCCATACATACAGAGAGACTTTTGAGGTGTCAACTCTGAGGCATCTACACCATACCTAGAAGGCACAAGCTTACTTCAGAGCTGACTCATGACTGACAAACCAAATCTACTGGATTGAAGTACCACAGCCAAAGAAATAATTGCCCTTGTTAATTTGGATTGCCTTTCCATCAGGTGCTGGCAGAGTTGGAGATTTGGTCTTGCTGCTCCGTCTTTAGGCCAAGTTCAAGCTCTGTCATTTAGATGATGTATCTGCTGAGGGTAGGACAATGATACCAAGCGAGCAAAGCCAGCATTTCCCTATGCAGCTCTCTTGCTAGCAGGATTATCTTGCTGGCCCCTGATGCTGTAGCTGTCCTTGTCCTTGCTCACTGTGGTCAGCTGCCTGGGACAAGACAGGGATGTGGGATGTGTGAGGTCTGGAAAAGGATCTGTGTGATGGACAAGCCTGCCAAGCAACGGAGCTATGAAGCAATAGTGAAATCAGCCTCAGGAGGGTGACTCCTCTCTCCTCTGAGGATGTAAGTCACTGAAGCTGAGTCACAGTCCCAGCCGTTTGAAAGGATGTGGGGCTGAAATGAAATATAGCAACAATTAACAAAAGCAAAATCTACTGAATATGAGCTTCCTCTGTTTCATTTTCCTTATGGATGTTATTGATTCATCACTCTAGCAGTCCTGGCTCCCACCCAGGATGCAAAGGGCATAATATAGGTTGTCTGGAGGTAGTGGCTATGAATGATAAGGAATATTCCGTTCAGCATTTTGTACAGGAAACATTCTTGTATGTATATTACCCAAATTGCTTACGTAGAACAGCAAAATGTATCATGGGGAAAGAATCGTGCCTGTTTGGATTGCTGTGCTATTTGAAGGTGGCTATTACCAAGTGGGTAGTATCAGTCACTGTGAGTAGTTGTTCTGGGAGCAGATGATGCAGTGAAAGCTGCTTCCTATGCATCTTCATCCCATGCCTCTGTACACACAGCCCTTTAAATACAGCTTTACTCAGTGACTTGCACAGTCCCACAGCACCTTCTGTTCCCCCATCATATGAGTCCCACCTGCTTTCCTATGCCACAGTGCCAGCTGGCCAGGCAGCAGACATTGGCAGTGGGAAAGCTCCAGTAGCCAGTGTGGAGGCTGGCTGGTGTGTGCTTGTTGCTGCGTCACCCCATCAGCCAAATGGGTGACTCTGGAGCCACAGAGTCTTTCCTAAAACAAGGGCAGTCATTTGGGTATCTCTTCTCAGCTCACTTCTGATTCTCATTAGGCTTGGTGAGGTTGCAAAGATATTACTTTCCTACCTCTCTGCCAAATTTAGCTGGAATTGGCCAACAGGTTTAAAAGCATTTGAATGGAGGAGGAGGGTGGGAAAGGAGAGGAAAACAGACAGAAGGATCACATAAGCCTCATTTCAGCAGGCTAAAAAAAAAGAGAGTTTAGCATCTAGTTATTATATTTCTTTGATTTGTCTTCAGTACTTGAATACAAAGAGAGCTGGTTTTTATCCAAACCACTAAATAAACAGGTGTCATGACTGCTTGAGAGGTGGTTTTTCTGTTACCTGCGTGAGTGAAAGGAAGAAGGAAAAAATCTTGATGCTTATATATTTGGAAGAGGAAAGTGGAGGAGTAGAAGAGATTATGAGCAAACAGAGGGGGCAATGGTGATCACATATAGTTAAAATAATTTTCACCATGGTAACAAAACAAGCTCCCCTAGAATGCACTTGGACCTACAAAACCAATGTAAGCAAGGATAGCATTGAAGTATGTCTTGTTTAGAACATAATTCATGGCAGCTCAAATGAAATTCTTAATGAAGTAAGATACTTTCCCCTTAAAAATCACCTTTTGAAGATGGAAGCTGTTAAACTCTTTTAATCTTCACTTCCAATGCTTGCCAGCAAAATCTGATCCAGGAAGTCAATTAGAAAGAATTCTCCTGTGTGCCAGGTTTAATTATCTCGTTGTTGTGCATTGAATCACTATGTAACTCTTCTCTTTAACTTCCTGCACAGACTTTAGCATTGTTAAATCTTATTTTCCAGAGGTATCAAACAAGCATTGGAATGTACAAAGCTCGTATCATTGCGTCTGTCTTGTAAAGGAAGGGGGATTCATGGATTTAAATAGATCCTTAGGGAAAACTTTTCCCCTCAGCAGTTATGGTTTGCTGGTGAATACGATCATGTGTAAGCAGAATCTTTGCTCGGATCTTGTGTGCAAGAAGCTACTTATGAAAAAAGGAGTGAATCTACACCCCAGAGTCTGTGTCTTCCTCCACTAAGCCAGCTGTCTGAAAGGAAATGGTCAAAATCTTGTCAACCATTAGGAAAGAATTTGTTTACCAGATGTTCATAATAATCCTCTGAGTATAAAAAAATAAGGAAATCTGACTCCTTACTGAGGACCGGGGCTTGCCACTCCTGTTTCATTGACATCAGCAGGACTCCTCATGTCACGGAGGGCAAATATTTTTGTGAGAGCAGATTCCTGCTCTGAATCCTCCTATGTCATTTACATATATGCCATCACTTCAAGATTGCTCAGAGGCTGCTGTGGGCGACCTCTTTCTTCCCATCTCCCACACGTTTATGGTCACATGTGCGTAAGCTCTCAGTCTCAGAACCTGAATACCAGTGTGTGTGGTCTAGGCTGGATCGAGATGTTCTGTGTGCCTGGGACAGGAGATGTCCTCCAGGATCACCAAAATATCCCTAGAGAAAGGTTAGTGGTACATTTGAGAAGGTTCATTCAGCTTGGGAAGCCACCGGAGAGTGACGGCCTAGAAGGACACTCATTCTTTTCTCCACCCCGTTGTATCTATGGGAAGATAATACTGCTGTCACTTCAATGGAGTTGCCCATTAAAGCGCTTCAAGGAACATCCACTCACTGAGCTCAGCCCACTAATTCAGGCTGCTTGGGCCAGGCTGGCTGATTGTGCCTGGAGTGAGTAGGCTGCACTTAGATAAGGTGATCTACAGAGTCGGGAAGCTGATAACCCTCTAGCAGATGGGAGCTGACAAGTAGGTGGGAGGTGGACACATCTCCCAGCAGAGCAGCTGTTGCCTTCCCAGCCAGGTCTTTTAGTCCTAACTTGCAACTGTCATCCAAGGGTCAATTGGAAAGGAGCAGGGAATGCTGAGCCTTGCAAGAGACCCATTTTAGGATGAAATGTTCACATCCTCAGTTGGTTAGGGCATGGTGCCAACAATGCAACAAACGTCATGGATTTGATGTCTATATGGACCATTCACTTAAGAGCTGGACTTGGTGATCCTTCTGGGTCCTCTCCAACTCAAAATATTTTGTGATTTCTGTAATATAGTCACTTTTGGAGGGTTGCTCGGCCCATATGGGATATTCTGTAGAGAGAGTAACTTCACCTAGAGTCACCACAAGATGCTGCTGTACTCTCTTAGCAACAGGAAATATCAGGAAACCTCTTAGACTGCTGGATTTGGGATTTTTTCACTGTACAGATGACACAGTGCAAAATAAGTTGGGCTAAAGGACATTGGTGTCACAGGAATAGAGCAGAATGAACCAGCAGTGGAGGTGGTGAGGTGTTCCTCTGGGGCCACTCCTGTTTAGGTAGTATCTTTATTGACAACCTGAAAGGAGGCTCTAACAAGGTGGGGGTTGGTCTCTTCTCCCAGGTAACAAGTAACAGGATGAGAGGAAAGGGCCTCAACTTGAACCAGTGGAGGTTTAGATTGGATATTAGGAAAAATTTCTTCATCAAAGAGGTTGTCAATCACTTGTACAGGCTGTCCAAGGAAGTAGCAGAGTCACCATCCCTGGGAGTATTATAGATGTGACACTTGGGGACATGGTTTAGTGGTGGACTTGACAGTATTAATAGTTGGACTTGATGACCTTAGAGGTCTTTTCCAATCTAAACGACTCTATGATTCCATGAGGTCGGGGACCTGCGGGCCGGAGAAGCGGCCGCCGCCTCCCCCTCGGCCATGGCCGACCGCGGCCCTCGAGCAGCTCCGCGACATGGCGGCCGCGGCCCTGCAGCACCTTCCCGCGCCAACTGTCGGCAGGCGGGACCCAGCAACTCCCGGGCGGCCTCGGAGAACCGCCCCCCGCCGTTCTCGGCTCTCCCCTCCCTCACTCTCTGCTCTCGGCTCTCTCGGCTCTCGCCGCGGGCGCGGTGCCGGCCCCATGGGGGACTCCGGCGGGCCCGGCCCGGCCCTGCCTGAGGGGAGGGCGACATCTTGTGGCGCGTGGCGCGGCCGTGGGGGCAGCCTCGGGCCGGGCTGAGGGCGCGGCCGCCATCGTGGCTCCCGCCCCCTGCTCTGCCTCGGGGGTTTCTGCCGTGACTCCCCCACCGGTAACTCTGAGCCGGTGGTGGAAATCACAGCGTCACAAGGTTGGAAGAGAACTTCAAGATTTGTCAAATCTAACAGTCAATGCTGAACTATCATAGCCACCTCTAAACTGTATCTGCAAGTGCTGCATCCGCAAGTGCCTCTTGAACATTTCCAGAGACGGTGAGCCCACCACCTCCTCAGGCAACTTATTCCAATGCCAAATCACTCTTTCAATAAAATCTTTTTTTCTATTATCTAACCTGACCCTCTTAATTTAAAGCTGTTTCATCTCATCCTCTCACTTGAGACATGGCAGAAGAGATGAAACCCCCCACACTCCTTCAGGGAGTTGTAGAGAGGGATAAGGTCACCTCAGAACCTCCTTTTCCCAGGCTAAATATCCCTGTTCCCTCAGCTGCTCCTCTTAGGTCTTACTTCCTTTTTTTTTTTTTTTTTTTTTTTTTTTTTTTTTTTTTTTTCCCAGATCCTTTACCAGATCCTTTTCCCTTTTCTGATTTCTTTCCAGCACCTCAATGTCCTTCCTGAATTGAGGGGCCTAGAACTGGACTGAGGGCTTGAAGTGTGGCCTCGCCAGTGCCAAGTACAGCAAGACAATCACTGCCCCGGTCCTGCTGGTCACACTGTTCCTGATACAGGCCAGGATGCTATTGGCCTTTTTGGCCACCAGAGCACACTTCTGGTTCATATTCAGCCACCTGTCAGCCAGCACCCTCAAGTCCCTTTCTGCTGAACAGCTCTCAAGCCACTCTTCACCCATCTTGTCTCTCTGGGTGGGGTTGTTGCGACCCAAATGCAGGGCCGGGTACTTGGCCTTGTTGGAGCTCATCCAGCCGTTCTCAGCCCATCAATCCAGCCTCTGCAGAGCCTTCCTGCCCTCCAGCAGATCAACGCTCCCATCCCACGTGTGTCCTTTGCAGACTTACTGAGGATGCACTCAACCCAAATCATCAACAAAGATGTGAAACAGGACCATCTGCAATACTGAGCACTGGGGAACAGCAATACAGAGACCTGGGAGTCGTTTCACTCAAGTCTAGTATGAAATCGGCCTTGCTTTTCAGAAGTGGGCCCCTGTTGGATCTTACTGCCTTTAGTTGCATAAGGGAGAGTGATTTGTGGCTGAACGTCATTAAGTGTTGTTGCATCCCACCAGGTTTCCGCATGGATTCTCACAAAACCACAGTGTGAGGGCCCATGAGTAAACAGATTAGTTATCAACTGCTGTTCCAGTCGTGCATGTGATAGACTTAAGGCTAAGGGAAGCTGGCAGCGGTCTGGGAATTAAGAAATTTAGTTTATATTCCTCTTTCCACTATTTGGTTGTAAACTGACCTTGGATAAATCCTACCACCATATAAGGTCTTGGCTTTCCCATCTGTAATGTTAGTAGCACTCCCTTACAAAGCACTTCAAGACCTTTCTAAGAGAAAAATAGGATTTCTCTTTACAAATTTTTCCACAGCCTACGAAGACTTATTTTAAGACAACTGTTTCCTACTGGTTCTTTAAGAATTTCGAATAATTAATCAATTAATTTGCAAAGATGGTTGTTTTTCTTTCTGTTCCAATGCTGAGATAGTAACATTTATTTTCTTTCAAGGGAGGGGGAGTGGTTTTGTATTTTGTATATTTTCCATTTACTAAGATGGATAGATAGGAAGATGGCTTATTCTGATATAGAATTGCAGGCAGAGTTCTACTGACTGTGAATTAATCCTGAGCAGAAATATTTTAGACATTTCTGGGTTTTTTTGTGTATGTAGAAATAGTTGCTTTACAAACAGTCTTTTGTATCAGAGTCCATCACCATGCCACACAGCAGTGCTTCCTGTGAAATATTATCAGTTGCTTTTCTATACATTGTTACATAATAAAATGAATGCCTAAGGCAAGAGGCACCAGTACTTCCCACCGAACACAGGGAGCAAGCTTGATGGTTGTGGGCAGCCTGCTCTAGGTGACCCGACTTGAACAGAGGGGTTGGAAAAGTTGACCTCCATAGGTCCCTTGCCACCTCAACCATTATGTGATTCCATGGCACCTCTGACAGTCAGGCCATGGATTTGCTTGCCTTTTCCACTCTGGAAAATCAGTCTGGGTAAAAAGGGCTGTCTTTGTATACAACCTGCTGGCACATCCTTTGCAGCAGCAGTGGGACTCATACCTTTGAGTCTGTGCACACTGTGCTCTCCTTTCACATATCTCTGCCTTGCACTTCCATGACTCCCATTCACCTCTGATTCATGAGAGACAGTGCTGGTCAGTTGGATCTTTAATAAACCTGCCATCATTCCACCTGGAAATGTGGGTCCAGTTGGGTCTCCGATCTTTAAGGAGACTTGCTCCTTCTGGATCATTTATTAGTTTTAATGCATAGATTTGCAAGGGGGCTATTTTTGTATCATGATTGTCACCCTGTGACACAGGTCCAGCCAGGAATATGCCCATGCCCTCTGAGGTCATACAGAAGAAAGAAGGAGAGAGAACCGAAGGTGATGCTCAGAGTAACAAAAAAATTAAAACCTGCTGATTTGTTGAAAGGACTGCACCTGCCCCCTGGGAATGCACCTCCATGTACTGTGGAATTAGTCTATGAAACTCATTGCTGCTAGATTGCATTGAGACCAAAACTTTTCAAGAGACAGAGGGAAGAAATCCTCTTTTTCTGCTTATTTAGGATAACCAGTTTCATTATAGATTATGCACAACATTTGGTTTTGAATAAGATACAAAACCTGATGGAATGAACAGAGTATTGTTTATTTCTAGCATCCTGTAGAAAGGATTCTAGCAACCTTTCTCCAAAATGACTACTGTAGTCTGCTTCCCTAGCTGGAATCAGGTAAGATTTGGTAATAAAGTTCTTAGGTGGGACTGGTGTTTGGTTGTTCCAGTGTCTGCATAAAAGGAGCTGGTATTGTCAGTCAATCTGCCAGTTCAATCCTAAATCTCTCAATAATTACTCTTAATCATTAACAGTGTCACTAATGGCCTTGGGGATGGACTCTTGCCTTTTGAATGGCTTTCTCTAAGGAGCATTGTGCAGCTTCTGGTCAGATAAGAGTTTGAGTGGAGAAATTGGGCATTGGAGCATTCTGCTTTGCTCTGCAAATGGTGCATAGCCAGGTAATAATGTGTGACTGACTCCCAAAACAAGCAGCTAGCAGCTGCGTGGTTTGCACTGGGATGAAAACTGCTCTAAAAGCAGTGTGGCCATCATTAGCATGTTTAATAGGGAGATAATGCCAAGGAAGACTTTCCACTCCCCTTGTAAGAGGTTTTACTGGTATCCTCCAAGAGCTTATGAGTGGTCCAGTCTGTTGTCTTTTACTCCCTTCTGCATCCCGTGTTAGTGGGAATTTTCAGGGACTCCACAAGTTCAGAAAGATGCTCTGTTCTCTCCTCTATAGAGAATGAAATGATTTTCCTTAATTGTTCCCAGTCAGTCCGTCTCATTCTTCTTGGGAGTTCTGGACCTATTCCCTTGACAGCTTCTTGCCAGACTGCTGTTTCTGAGAATGCTCTGCCTTCCTTGGGCTGTAGTCTTTTATTCCAACCACTGCTAATCAGTGCATACATATCTGCAAAACATGAAGTAGCTGCTCAACACATTGACTACTTGGTGACTCGGTAAGTATGGGGCTGGAGCTCAACATTCTGCTCCTTAAAGAATATGAAACTATGGGACTTCCTGTTTTCTTCTGGGTGGTCTCTCTGGAAAGGAAGCACTTTGCTAAAGACTAAAAGAAAACCTGATTTTAAGGATTTGCCTGAGGGATATAAGTTTCCATAGCAAAGAATAGAACAAAATTTCAGTCTCTGGTCTCAGCTATTAAGTTATTTTGGGGAAAATTAATTGACTACATAAATAATCATATGTAGCTTAATAGAGCAAAAATAGGAATCCTGTGCATAGCTATTCTTCATTCTACTTTATGTTTTTTTTTTTTTTTTACTTTGTGCTTAACAGGAAATCCTGAGCAAACCTAACAGGAGTGGCAGAGCTTAGCTTCATCACTGAGTGCATTTAAGAAATGTGATTCTCTGAATTCCCAGAGAGGGATGTATGGGGCTGCATTCTGACCTCCATTTTCTGTAGAAACTATCCCATCCAAAATCCTAGAGCACTGTCACAGTGCCGGAAGATCTTCAGCTGTTTCACACTGGCATTACTACATCAAGATTCTTTTATGGCTGTTGGCAATAAGGGCCACTGTGCTTGGTAAACAGCATCTGACTTGGTTTATTTTATTTATTATTAAATTATATTTAATTATTATGGTAGCTTTTAGAAGCTGTCCTTAGATCCAGGTAGGTATTTCAGTGTGATCGTGTTTTTCTCCCCAGTGCAATTGTATATCCTTATGTTTTTTCTTTTCCTCTTGCCTTTTGGTTTTCTAAGGGGTATGAAAGTTCTGCTGCCAAGAACAAGTAAGATGAGGCTTATTTTCCCCATTCTTTGATCTCTAATAAAGTAAATAATATGTGCTAGCAATTCTTGTGTGCATCATATCTCTCAGGAAACTTCTATAACAGTTTAAGGAGAAAAGTATGCTGAAATTAGTCTTTCATTGTCTGTATTTGATCAGGAAATATAGGACCTAAAATTTCTTTATATTTTAGCAAAAACAAATTGGTAGCTTTTCAGATCCTAAGGAAAGAGATAATACAGAGAATAATAGGAAGAAGACACTTTGAGCTATTTTTGTGACTGTGTGTGTATAAGGAGAACCATCCAGATGATACTGATCTATATTGATGTGTGACTCTGTTAAGGTGGAAACAGAGGGTCTTCTTTCAACAAGGGGAAAAACAAAGATAAATTCCACAAACCCTAATGCTGTGGGGAGAAGAAATTTTCAGGATCCAGAGACTTTGGGGTGGTAATGTGTAGTGATTAGGCAGGGTGAAAAACTCTCAAAAGATACTGCAGGAAGTCACATATAAGGGCATCTCAACATCTTTGTTCAGTTGTTTACAGCCTATTTTGTAGCAATGTGTATATAAGGAAAAGAATAAAAAGACTGGGCCCTGGGGAAGGTGCTCTGTTAGTGTGTATATTTTATAAACACATAAATGCACACACACACACATATGTATACTCACTGACACGTGAATGGACATGTTTATGAAAGAAAGTTTGCCTTCTCAAACTGCCAAAAAAGAAGTTTGCCACCATAATTGACAAAAATTGAGTGTCATGAGCCAGGATTGGTAAAAAGTACCTAAAAAGCATGTGAGAGTTGGATTTCAGAAGTGCCTGGGTGTTTAATACCGAGATTTTATTTGACTACATATTTTGGTAATGCAAAAGAATGCTGAGTACCTACATCCTTTGGGCTGTAGAAAATAACTGTATTTTCCTCTGTCCCGGAAAATCTGCCATTGAATCCACGTGCAAGAGCAATAGAGGAGGCCTTGCACTCAAAATACCCAGGTTGGAATGTTTCGTTCTTCTTTGTGCTTAACAGGGCAAGTTGAGTGAATCTCACAGGAATGGCAGAGCCCAGCTGGCCACAACTGATTGTTGTGGCTGGTCTTGCCAACTCTCCGTGTGAATTCAGGAAAGGGAACTGCCCTGTTGGCTCTGGAGCTCAAGGGTGGCACGAAAATGATACTGTGAGAGCTACAACCTCTATGAGCTTTTAGTTCCTTATCAGCCTACCCAGGGAACTTGCTGTTTCTGCCTAAGTGAGAATTGCAAATTTAGGAGGAATAATCCTGTATATCTTGGCAACAGCTCCGATTTCCCCCGAGGTCTCAGTTATACAAGACCCTGTTGCTTCACACACAGCCTTGTCTGTGCTTGTGGAAGAGTGTCAGGGCTTGAGCGGTGTCTGGACTGCGGTCACTAGATGGCAACATGATCACACACAGGCACGTTTCCTGTTCCCTTCCTTGGAAGACACACTCTCTTGTGGAAGGACCGAGGACCGGAAGATTGCATTCAACTTCCTTGACGGCTCAAAGGTTTCTAAGATGGCAGTCTGTGTGTACAGCCTTACAGGAGATGTGCTGTGTCAGACAGAGCATCTGCAAGTTACTTCGTATTGCTAAATTCTCAGTGTCTTCAAAGGGTCTCATTATCTGCCTTTAGAGGGTTGTAGTGAAAAAGACATCAATTTTATTTTTCTTGGTGGTTCTTGACACAATATCGTTAAAACATATTTTTCAACTTTCTGTTTAAGGGCATGTGTCTCTGCTTGCACAGGAGTGCATTTATAAAACAATTTTAACCTTGTGCCTAGATATTTAGGAGATCAGTCCCTCTGGGCATCAAGGATTCAAGTTTTCTTGTAGGCTATTGATCATGCATTGCCAAATTCTAGCTCAGCTCAGTGGAAAGGGGGACAGCAATCCTGGCATATCTCACTTGCAGGTCTGCTTTTCTCCCAGATTTGGAGCATCCTGTGTGCTGGAAGAGCTGCAGTCTCAGGTCCTGCTAAGTGGACATTATGAGTTAGCAATGGCCATTGCTGATAGTGGAAGTAATCCACCGACACAGAACTGCCATCACAATTATGCAAAGGTTTCCACAACAGCTAACAATTTTCATCTCTATTAATCTTCTTCCTGTCCTTTTCCAAGCTATGGGGTCAGCATATTTAACAACTGCAATGTTCAGAGATAATGAAATTAATACATTGAGGCTCCTGAGGTAACTTATGTCTTTATACATGATTAGCATTATTTCTTTGGCTGAAGGCATTTGTGCCTCTGTTTTAAGATGTGTCAGAATATTTATCAATTTTTTGGAGGACCACATACCTTGTAAATACTCTTAGACATGTCTCCACTTTCCAAAATAATCATCAAGGGAACGAACATTCATCAGCTATGTGTTTACAGTAAGTGGATCACAAAATATTGGCAGGACCTAGACATTTGTGTGCCAGCTGACTTGGAAACTTTTGGTGGCTGAACCTTTCAGAGTGATTGAAATTAATGGGAAATGATTTCAGGGGCAGGACTCCTGTCTGAGTCTGTTATCAGCTATAGAAGCAGTATCTTGCAAAGGTGAATTAGTCACCATGTACAGAGAACTTCTCTATGCCAATACCCTGCCATCAATCTGAAGTGTTTTGTAAAGAAAAATGTCGTCTTTATTGTGCAATGAACACAGTGTTTTCTCTCTGCTGAACTGTTTACCTGAGACTTTTCTGCACCTTCAGTGTCCACAAAAGACAAACTTTTCTGCCTGGCCTTCAGTGGGTAGTGTAGGTACAAAACTGCTTTCAAACTTGAGCAGGTGCGTTATTCCAAGTATGTGAGAAATCTTGCAAGCCGACATTTCCTGGTGCACTGGCCTCAACCAAAGACATCATCTTCGTGTGCAGCCTGACAGGAAGGCCCTTTGCAGGGGACAGACCCCCAGCCATCTCACTCGCTTGCTTCCAGCGATGCATTCGTCCTCAATTGGCACTTCCGCCACAGCTACTGAGAAACACAAGGGAGCAGAAGGAAACATAAAGGCATGAGAGAATGCCAAGTCTACCTCCCTTCTTCCAGAAGAATTTCTTACTTCAGTGTTGCTGCAGTGGTGGGTTCATTCAAAGGCTGTAGTTCTCTTGCTCTCGTGACTGAAGTCCTCTGTTTCACCTTAGAAACTGTTTCCTATGCCAGCCATTCTTTGGGAGGGAAAACGACCACCTGTAATCCAGCTGCTATAGCTAGTCAATGTACTATTATTGCCTGTTCACGTTATTTGATCTTTTTTTCTTCTGACATCTTCACTCTGATCCACCTTATTTTTCACTCCAGTTAACAATAATAGGAATTAGTAATGGAGAAATGAGCTCTTTACCCCTCATACATTCTTGTGCCTCCCAGGCACAATGTGAACTTGGTAATTCAGTTGGAAACTTGTGCAGGAGGCCAGAGTTAAAACCTGATTCAGAAGTCCCTGATTTTATTTTACTTTATTTTTAAACATTTCATGATAGCCCCATATGAGTATATGCCTGATAGAAAGCGTAAATGCACAGAGCCAGATTTTCCTTGGAGGGCTCTATTCTGCACGAGGTGTTAAACAGCTGCACAACCACAATATCTGCCTGGAGAAGTCCCACTGCAATAAATGGAATTACCTGGATGGTGTAAATAAGAGCAGATTCTAGCCCCAAGGCTACTTGCAGTTATTTTGATTTTTATTGCTGGCCAACAGATGAATACTCTTTCCCACAACAGCCTGCCAATAAAATAGCACTGTTGTTATGATCCTGGTGTTTTCCTGTCTTAATTAATTGAAATTGTTATTAAAATTCAGTGGTCATACAGACAATGCCAAAGTATTTGGGAAGCTTTTTTACCTCATTTTAATTATTGTCAGTGCTGTCCCAGGTATATGCTGTAAATGGAAAAACGTGTGATACCTTTTGTTCAAATCTCAAACTGAGAAAGCTTGCCTGATGCTCCAAATAATAATTTTAAAAAATCGTGGCTGTTTATTTATATCATGTATGGATCTCAGAGTTCATCATGTGTGCTGGTGAGGCCTCCTCTTAAAGAAAATAGTGGCATGTCATCTGTATTTGCTAATTCATCTCTTTTTAGCTGGAGTCAAAGCCTGAGGATTCTCAGCTGTAAGGAAGTGTCTCTGTGACACAAACTCAGTATTCATGGGCATTGCATTTATCAGAGAAAATGCTCATTAGACACAAAGAATGACTGCAGGAGCTTTTCCAAAGTAACTTAGGGGAAAATTTTCAGGGTTTTGTGTATTTACTCAGAAGAACACAAGTGAGAACACAAAACCACTGATTTTTGTTATTCTCTTGTGGTAACAGGTACATGCAGTGTACAGAGTGAAGAAGGGATACATGTATTTTAAAGCTGAATGTCCAGGGATAGTTTAGATTGTTCTGATTTTGGGTATATGAAAGCAGAGGAATATCCTGGCCTCAGATGGGCTTGTTTCAGAAATGTGAGCAGGAAGGAAATTGGCCCAGAGGTTTCGGCTAGGTTTTCTTAACCTGTACTTCAGTGTTTGCATGCTTAGGTGTCTTTCCATTAAAATAGCTGGGATGCTCCAAGGTAAGCTAAATTCAAAATGCTGGGGGCTTTCTATTTTTTGGCAAGTCTGCATTTCATGGATAATAAGCTTTCCTCAGGCTTTCATTTTTTGGCTGTGAAGGTGATTCATCCAAAAGGGAGCCCTGCTACTACTGTGTGGAAATCAGCTTCAGAGCTCATTGGTGCTGGGCATTTCAGACAAGCTTTTCGTGTGTGAGGGGCTGATCTGCTTATGGCCTGCACAGCTGTTCCTGACTCCCTGTGCTAATGTAAGAAGGCACAGGTTTGCTGCTGATAGGCAGCAGGGATGATGCTGAAGCTGATGCCTTGGTTTCCCTGACTGGGGACATGACAATTTCTTTGTCTTTTGTCTCTTTCTCAACAACTTCTATGTGAAGTTGTTGAGTATTTGTAAAGCCATGTGGGGAGGCACATTCCCACCCTCTACCAGCCAGAAGAGCATTAAGAGGCTGTCTGTCAGCCTAGGAGTTTTATGCAGTGTGAGGAGGCTGGGCTATAAAGAGATACTCAGTTGGAGTGGAATGGGAGAGCTGTGAGGCTTCTGGAGACTGGGCCATCTGTTTGAGGTGCAGCAGGAGCCTGAGGCTACCAGGCAGCAGAAGCTGTTCTCTGAAGGGTGAGCAAAGTGTAGTTAATTCCACTGGTTGTGTGGGAGCTGATGGAGGTGTACTTGGTGATGGGCAGTGGTGGGGCTGAGGAGGACATGGTGGATTTTGTACCCTCAGGTACTCCAGGTGAAGCTGGGCTCCTTCTTGGGCAGATGAAACCATTTGCAGGATGTTGTTGGAGTTCTGTGAGTGGCTGTCCAGACGTGGGGCAAACTGAGCAGAGACACGGGGAGTGTTGGCTAGATGCAGGAGTGAGAATAGTTACGCATCTTTCAAGAGCAGCTTGATGCCAGAAGTGGTGGGATTGTTGTTAGACAGCTCCTGAGCAGTTAGCTGAAAGAGCTGGTGCCTGTAGAAGTGGGACCACAGGCAGAGACAGCCTGGTCCTATGTCACTGGGGCTGAAAAGTCTCATTCTGACTCTACTGGACCTGATCAGTGTCTTTGTACTGTTGCTTTACTTGACCTATCAATGATTCCAGTAGCCGGCTTGGGATGGGTGTTGAAAGGGTTAGGAGGCCTGATGGATCTGAGCTGAATCTGTATGGTCACTTTGCTTGCTGTGTGCTCCTTGATGTACCCCTTATTTTTCCTGTTATCTGGAGTTTGCCATTGCAGGGTGTTTGTTAGGGGAGATATCCCTGTCCTTTGTTACTCTTGCTATAAATCATACTGTTTATTGCAATATGTAACTATAAAGATATACAATTACACTATCTGTCTTCCTACTTTAAAATAGTAACCCTCTACCATTAGGGTGCTTAGAGAAAAATGAACTTTCATGTCAGATCTTTTCCTAAAGAGAGCTCAGTTATTTCCAAGATGTGTGTTCTTTTAAAGCTATCAAGAGCTAGGGTAATATTAAATACATACAAACAAATGTGTACTCGATTTGATACTTGGGTGGCTGATTATATACTGAAGTAAATGCTATGAAATATACACGTGGAAAGGTAAATTGACTTTGACATGTTAAACATGTTGGATAGAAGCTTATCGGGGCTGTAGAGAGTTCTGGTAATAGCAGTGGGTAGCATTATGAATAATCAGTCTTGTTTCTAGATAGCAGCTTCATTGTTAGGCAGAATAAATGATTTTGCTCTGAAATATACTGTTGCTGCACTTTTCTTCATCTCTTTCTCTCTCACACTGATTGAAAGCTCTGATGAATTTTGCTTGATTCCCCCACATGGTAAAAATTTACAATGGTATGAAAGTTATGAGAGAACACTTTTACTTGAAGGGAAGGTCAAAATGATAAATGAATTAATTGACAGGCAGATGAAGATAAGTCTTCTGGTCATCTGAAAAAATGAACTGCTATAAATGCAGTGGCTTTTAGCAAATGCCAAGCTAATGCGAAAAGTGTGTTTGGACTACTTGCAGCTCTACAAACACATAATGCAGGCTCCAACACTTGGCTTCCTCTCAGCTGAAGGGTAGAGTGTATTCCATTCAGAAAGAAGTCACCAAAGTAAGCAGTCCTTCCAGTTTTCATTGCGAGTTTAGGTTCTTGTCCTTCAATCCCATAGGATCTTCCATGTTCTTGTGAACACCTTCAAAGTCGTCCACACTTGGATGAGACTCTCAAACCCTGGAGTGTTTTTGTGTCATCTGCTTCTTCCACTGCCTGTTGGTGGCAGTCACATCCTGGGGTCCCAGGCTCTGATTGCTTGAGCAAGGAAGGAATTTCCCAGATATCACGACCAAGCCAGGAAAATAAGTTTATATTGCCACTGTAACATGTCCCATCCTGTAACTGGAGCTGGGACAACTGAAGTCCGTAGTCCATAGACTTGGAGATGGTAAAGCTGGAACAGCCTCAGGGAAGAATGTTGGCAGACAGAGGGGAGGCAGGAAGGGGATTTATACTGGTGCCATTCCTGCTATTAGAGATTTTTAGAAGACTTGATAATTTTACAGAACCTTTCTACTTCTGCCTTTCTCCCTGGAGAGAGTAACACAATCTCATTGATCTGTATGATACTGGGATATTGTCTCTACTACAGTTCTGTGCATACTTTGGATAATCCTTGGAGGCTTTTTTAACTCTTTGGACAGAAAGTGTTGAGAATATTTTCTTTGTTCCAGCTGAGAAAATAGAAATTTTTTACTTCTTTTCCATTACAACTCTTTCTTTCTTTCCCTCTGTCTATCAAATTTCAAACATTTCTAGGTTGTCTGTTTTTCTGGCTGTTCTCATGTCTGTTTTCTACCATCTACAAATTCTGGCTTGTTTATAATTCTATTTTCCTTATTGTGTGAGAACAAGACTGGACACAACCAAAATTCCCCGTGGCATCCCCCGAGACACATCCTCTCTGCTTTATGCTTGTAATCCTTTGTTTATGGCATTTCAGCCAATTCTCGATTAAGGATCATGTGACAGTGTTTATATTCAAACTGAATGCAATTAATAAGTGTCAAGACATCATGAAATGCTGTGTGAGTTGTGTGCTAAAAGACAAATATTCTATATCTAGGCCTTTCCCTTCAGGCACTAATTAGATAATATATGTTTGAAAGGGTTGAGTCTGTCAGTCAAGCTATAGATCTGTAAAGCCATGTTGAAATTCACATGGCAACACTCATCAAAACACTGAAACATGTGCTTAAGTTTTTTCTGTGTTCAATCAAGTACATAAGCATGTGCTTAAGATTTGGGTCTCCAGGCAGACCCATAGAGATTAATGAGGGAAATGCTTCTCATATACCAGATCTCCATCTTGCTACCAGGAAAACCAAAGCCTTCATTTACCAAGAGCAGAGTAATTCTGAATTTGGCACTTCAATAGATATTTAATGCTCTTACTTAAAGCATTGGAGTTTTTAAAAATGATGCTTAGGAATGCAGTTTCTTTCCTGTCTTCTAGATGTAGTTAAGGTCCTTCATGGAGAGTAATAGAATTCATCAACAAAACCTTATCAGTGGTTCTGTTTCACATCCAGGAGTATTTGTGGCAGTCTGTTCCACTGGCCCCTTAATAGTTTATCTTGATGTCAGTGTGGTCTTTACTGAATTTTAGTACATGGCCTTTTCAATCCCCTGAGCTGGAAAACAGGATGCCCTAAGACATAGCATGGCCTGTGTCACTCAAACTTCTGACACTGCAAATTTGCTGAGAACTTCTCAATTCCCAGAAGAATTTGGGCATTTGCCTGTGAGCAAAGTATCAAAGGACCTTTGGATATTGCCTGTACGGCAAAGAAAGGGCAGCCTTGAGGAACTTAAGAGCAAACCTCTCTCTTCTAGGGGTAGTTAGGCCTGCTGGTGCTCCTGGCTGGCTTATATAGGCAGTCTCTGACATGGCTGTGTAGATGGTGGGCAGTTTGGTAGGAGTGCCCAGAACATCCTGCTCTTTTGCAGAGGCTGTCCTTTCATTGTTCACAGAACAATGTCTTCCTGGCTATAAATACCACTGTCTCACTTACAGACTTTTATTTTGGCCTGAAACCTCTTTCTCTCCAAAAAACTGCAGGCTATAAACAACCAACATCTTTCTGGAAGGAAAGAGTAGGAAGTGGTTCAAACAGTTAGAGAGAAATTTAACTATTCTAGAGGACAGAAATGGAAACGAGAGCTTGACTGGGACAAAAACTAAGGTTTCCACTGGAGTCAACTAATTGCAACTCTTGAAGAAAATTAATCTCCAAGTCCTGAGCAGTTTTGGAAACTGGTATTAAGAATACCAGTTTGAACATGGCGACCCACATCTAGAACAGCTGTAATTCTATAAGCTTATAGAATTACATAACTGCTCTGAAATCTTACCACCTGTTCTGCCAAGACTCACATGTTTCTCTAAAAAGCAGAATTAATACATTTAAAGGCAATGGCCACTACTTGGCCTACCAACACAGCCTCAGCTACTGTTAGAATATAGCTGTAGGAATTTGCTTCTGCTTTCCAGTAGTTAGTGTTTCTCTCACAGGGTATTGGGCACCAAAAATGTGTAATGAGTAGAACTGAAAGCAAGTTTCAGATGTTCTTCTTAGTCCTTTCCAGGGGCTGTCTCTACTGCCCAGGGTGGTGGCATTACAGTCCTGAAAGAATGGATGGTTTAAAGCCTGAGGGTGAGCAGGCTTGCATGCTCCAGAAGTCCTTTACTAAAAACTCCAAGAGGAAAATGTATTCATGTGATACAGTACTATGCTAAGACCAAGTCAGAGACAAAGTGCTGCACGAGAGTTTAATAAGCCATCAAGTGAGTCCGAAATGTAGTTATGAAACAAGAAGACAAAGTCCATAGCCAGCATTTCAGAACGAGATGACAGGGAGGGCTGACTTAGATTTGAGTGACTTCTAACACAAATTTAGGGTAAGTCAGTGATGACTGGTGGTGTAAAATCCAGTGGGTGATTCCACTTCTTGATTCCTCTCCTGGCCATTGTATCCTGATATGGGGCAGCAGAGTTTGACCCAAGGCATATTTTAGTCAAGGTAAGCCTTTATGAGAGCTCTGAGCAAGTCCTCAGGGGCATACTTGGCTTTGTGGTGTCTGCTAGTGCCCCAGCACGCTCAGAAGAGATGTTATTTTGTTCAGTTGAGTGCTGTTAGCAACAGGGCTGGAGGCCAAACTACCAAAACCCTTATGGCTGGAAATAGGCAGTCAACTGGCAAAGGCTTATGAATACGTGCAATTTTTAGCATTGGTTGAATCTGCTCTGTTTGGAGGCAGGCCCGTCTCATGTGATGGTGAGTAACCCAATATGATTTTCTGGCAAGTGGTGATTCGATGCCAGCATTATGAATAACCCAGGGCAAAGCAAGGTCAAGTGTTCAGGTAACACAGGTGTTCTTAAATAATCCATGGACCATGAGTGGCTTTTGTGATTTCTCACCTTCTACCCCTCCCCCTTGTTTTTCTATTGTGTTCATATAAGATGTCCCAGCTTCCAGGTCTAAATCCTGGAAACTGAAAGCAGCCTTCTTTATCATGCATAAGTGGACTGTCAAAATGGATCAGCAAGTTGTTTCTCATCATACTTACTCATACACATGTACTGTATTTCACAGCTTTCCATTCTCGAGCGCTTGGAGCCAAGCTAACAGAAGATACTATAACTAGTAAGCAACACTTAAGTTGTTTAATTTGCAACTTAGTATCTAGATCTTTACTACCTCCACCAAGAACAGGTCACATGCAGGGAAACACAGCCAAGTGTCATAATCCCTGAAGCAACCTTGTTGCAACAAGTTGTGTCTTACTTAATCTATTCCATTGGGCCAACTCTTTTGTTCTGACTAGATGGCATGTTTTGGCTTTCAGTTGTTGACCTGGCTGACTTTTATCAAATAGTTTATCTTAAGACTCTCTAATGAACACTATTCAAATAAATTGAACTCAACTAACTGTCAAGATAAATGAAAATAACTATGCTAATAAACTCACGGGAAAGGTGAGGGGATCATCCTGAGGCCTGGCTAAAATTCTATCCACACTTAATTGCTGAGTTAAAGTTTTGGGGATGTTATCACACCTGAAAAGAGGGAAAACACGTTGACATGCCTGACAGGAGGCATGTTGGAGGCCACCATTCTGTCAAAAACACACTGGGAAAGATCATGGGTTCAGGGCCTAACACTTGATCTGAAAAGGTGGACTGACTGTTGAGGTGATGCATGCAAAGAAGAAACCCTTATTCTGTATCCCCCACACTGAATTTCAAGATCAGTTTTTAGAGTGATTTATGTTTTCCTACTGCAAAATCCCTGGTGTGTGGTGATCTGCCTTGGTTTCCTGAGCCTTCCCATGTCTTCACATTCTTCTCTCAACAGGCTAATTCCATCATTAAGCAAAAATCAGGATTTGGGCAAAGTGAAAGACTGTAAAGTCATCTGCAGGAGCACGGGCTTAAATGACAGCCAGAGAGATGCCTCTACTGGTTTCTTGTTTGTTTTCAATGTGCTCAGTCTTTACAGAGTCCATCAGACCCAAAAGAAGTTACTGACTTCTGAGAAGGAATTGTTATTTGGGCTGAATTGCAATGGGAAATGGAGCTGCAGACAAGCTGGGATAGAAAAAGAGAGGTTGCATCTTGAGTTGAACAAAATCTTGAAATCTGAAATTTGCAGAACTTTTCTATTCCATAGGGAAGAGTGTAAAGTGTGAAAGTTTCATTTGTTCCTTAGGTGAGTTAAGAGCTTACTGTGCTTAGTCTTCCTTCTTCTCTACTTCCCCTTCTTTTGTCCCTTACTACTATGCTATCTCATGAGTCAGAGTGGGTGTATCACATGTAATTAGTCTACATTGCTGTTCATGTTGGGACAGCTACCTTACACAACTGTCTTTCATCAAGAAAAATCTGCCACCTGAATGACCTGCAGCACATCACCAGGTGACCTATTCCACTTCAGAGACTGCTGTGCAGTTTGGTGCTTGTTGAATTAGGAAGTGTGACCACAGTAATTAGCAGGAAGTCTCTGGATCTGGATACAGCACATTAAATGCAGTCTGGCCCTTGGAAAAATCTGACCTTGCTAAATGAGAGTGGGCAGGCTGGGTTGGGGTGCAGAGATGAGATGGGCAGGAGAAGATGTGAGAGAGATGAATTTAATGTCACAGAGCTTGTCACGGGCTAAGGCTGGACATGCTTTTTTCAGAGGCTGCAAAAAGAATTGCTTGCAGCTATGTGACAGAGAAAAGTATGAGTTAAAACAGATTGACTTTCCTCCTCCAGCACACACGTGCTCCTTAAATACCAGGGGAGTACAAAGGGAGTAAGTCTTTAAAAAAAGATTTGTTCTATAGACTGCAAAGATGTGTGATTACTAGCAGTCATACAATTTATGGCAGGCAAATGTGCGTGTGGGGCTTTTATGATGTGCAAGTAAAGCAAAAGGATACAGTGAAAGAAAAGGCATACTCTCCAAATGCCCATCTTTTCTATCAACAAATGTTGCCTTAGAGGCAAAAGCTTGGGTGTTTCTTTTTCCCTTGGTGTTCTGTGTGCTTGTATTAGTCACACCCATTTATTTTTGGCATAATTCATGCACTATTTGAAACTTGGCAAGAGAAGGGATGTTATGGCCAACAGTCAGTCTTGCTTCAGGAGTTTCTATGAATATGAATGCCTGAAGTTCACATAAGCTTACTCTGTTGCTATAGCAACAGTTTTGTTGTGAAATCATTGTATTTTAAAGGCTAGATCCTGTAAATTAACTTCATCTTTACTAGGATGTGCGCTGCTAATGATTTGTTAATGTTTTGTTTTGAGTGAAGTTGCAAATATTAAGGGAATGGGGTAAATTCGAGGATTTAATGAAATTAGGTTTAATCACAAACAATTCCAGCACTTAAGATCAAAGTAAACTAGTTTTGTGTGCCATCCGGAGAGGGGCTGAATGCCCCCAGCTCAAGCAGAGTTCAGAAGGAGTTGAAGGTGCTGAATAACACAGGTCAAGGTGCTGCAGAATGGTGCCTTACATATAAATAGTGCAGTCCCTGCCGAGCATCCGACACCTATAGGGATGTGTTCAGTTGTAAAATAATATGATAGGAAGTGTCTCATGGAAGCAGAAGACTAAAAACCTGCTGGTTTTTTTTTTTTTTTAAAGAGGAATATTAAAATATGCTTTAGTTTTTCTGTTGCTCAGGGATGTTTGAGTCTCCGTTGACAATGAGCCCTGTCCAGGCAAACCCTTGCACTGAAGTCCATATGTTCTGTGTGGAAACAGGGGTCATTGCAGGTTCAGGGTCTTACTGCGTCTTCATGAAGGGCCATCAAATACACATAATAAACTAACTTGGGAGTGGAGAGGAAGTAGGAGCTATTTTTTTTTCTTCCTGCTGTTTTCGTTCAGTGGACTAATCATGGTGTAATGCATGGTGTAATGTAACTGTAATAAGTTAACAACCTCAACACCCACCCCCTCTCCTCATGCCCCCCTCTCCCCACAGATGGGCCTTCCAGATAGGTGGGATCCTTTTAAAATAGATAGTGGAGCACAGTTTTCAGTTCTTAAGTCCCTGAGCCTCCCACTGTTTGCAATTGTTGAAGTAAATGGAACCCCACTCAGTGTGTAAAGTTAAACCTGTGTTTGAGCCTTTGAAGGATCCAGGTCAAGAAGCGACTTATTCCAAGCATCTAAAAAGGGAAATGAATACCAAATTAGTGGCTTTTCTTACTCTTTGACTTGGGTGCCTCTGGTATTTCAAGGGCTTAGAGGTTTATGGGATGGTCATTCCCACTCTGCTTAGACAACTGTACGAGAGAAGGGGGCAAGACTCTGCAGGCCAAATGGCCTTCTAGCAGTAGCTTAAGGGGATGGTTCTCTTTATGGAAGTGAGCTGACTTGCAAAACTGTGTTTTTATACAAAGCTGGTTTTGGTTAGACCATTACATAAAAGTATCTGAAACACAAAACTTTGATTCTGTGGTTGCAGTCTTTAAATATTTAAAAATGACCAAAATACTTTTAAGATTTGTTTCATCTTTACTTAAAAACGGCTCCCCCAGTTCATGTCAAGTATCACTTTTTATGCTGATTTTGCAATCAAGGATAAAGTAAAGCTGTGAGATTTTGGAGCAGAAAAAAGAGGGTGCTGGTGGCGAGAGGATAGGCTTAAGAGTCTCTGAAAACTTTTTTTTTAAAAAACATTATTGCTGAAGGTTGTGCAATAACCATGTGCAATAAGCAATGTGCAGTCTTGCCAAAGCAATGATCTGATTTCCCTTTCAGAGTACAAAGTGAACCTATTGGCAAATTCAACAGCAGTCCAAATTACCAATTACATTTTTTCAATGACAGGATGGTGGGTTGGAATAATTTGTCTTTTGTAAGGATTGCAGCTTTTCTTATGATAAAGGATATGAACTATATTTTAAGGACAATCAGAAGCTTTCTAAGAACAAAATGGGCACCTGATAATTAAAGAAATATATGAATGAAGCAAAGTATGTACAATTAATTCATACAAAGAAAGACTCCTAGTTTCACAGGGCACATTTGGAGCTAGAAATTACAGATGAATCACAGTCAGTGATGGTTTTTCTTGTAACCTCTGAGATCAGAGAGCATGTATGTGTGTACCACAGAACTACAGGGTAGTGCAGAGCTCAGAGCTGGCCTTAGGTACATACAGCTTGCTGGAGTCACCCTGGGACTCTCTTCCCTTCTTGTACATCCCCTGCCTTGTTAAGATGTGACCCATCACCTGACACAGTTACGCTTCCTGGGCTTAGCAAGTATCAGGTTCACTTCTCACCTGGCCACTGCCTGTGGGGAGTCCTCTACTGTATTAGGTCCATACTCCTTTGTTACATCTTCCCCATGGAAAAAATAATGGAATTATAGAATCATAATCATGGAATGGTTAGGTTTGGGAGGCATTCTGAAGATCATCTCATTCCAACCAAACTGCTATGGACAGGGACACCTTCCACCAGACAAGGTTTCTCAGAGCTCCATCCAGCCTGGCCTTGAACATGTCCAGGGAGGGATCATCCACAACTTCTCTGGGAAACTTGTTCCAGTGCCTCACCACTCCCATAGTAAAGAATTTCTTCCTAATATCAACCTATTCAGTTTTATGCCAGTTTGCCTTATCCTGTCCCTACATGCTCTTTTAAACAGTCTCTCTCCATCTTTTTTGTGGACTCCCTTCAGGTATTGGAAGGCCACACTTAGGTCACTTCAAAGCCTTCTCTTTTCTAGGCTGTACAATCCCAATCCCAATCCCAATTCTCTCATAGCAGAGGTTCTCCATCCCTATAATCATCTTGGTGGCCTGCTCTGGACTGGTTCCAACAGGCTGATGTCCTTCCCGTGCTGGGGACCCCAGATCTGGATCCAGCACTGCAGATGAGGTCTCACCAGAGTGAAGCAGAGCAGCAGAATCCCCCCTCACCTGCTACCCACAGGTGATCCCTTGGATGCAGCCCAGGGCAGATTTAGCTTTCTGGGCTGCCAGTGCACATGGCCAGGGCATGTCCAGGCTCTCATCCACCAGCACCCCCAAATCCTTCTTTCCAAGGCTGCTTTCCATCTGTCCAGCCCCCAGCCTGGATTGATATGGGGGCTTGTCCTGACCCAGGTACAGCACCTTGCACTTGGTCTTATTGAATCTCATGAGATTCCAGTGGGCCCAATTCTCAAGCTTGTCCAGGTCCGTCTGGGCCACACCACTCAGCTTGGTGTCATCTGCTGAGGGTGCACTTGATCCTTTGTCCATGTCAGTAATGAATATATTAAATCACACTGGTCCCAATATGGACCCCTGAGAAACACCACTTGTCACTGATGCCCATCAGGACTCTGAGCCATTGACCCTCTGGATGCAAACATCCAACCACTTTCTTATCCATCCACCAGTTCACTCATCAGGTCCATCTCCCTCCAACTTAGAGAGAAGGATGCTGTGGAAGACCATGTCAAAGGCTTTACAGAAGTCCAGATAAATGACACCTGTAATCCTTCCCTTGTCCATTGATGTAGTCACTTCATCATAGAAGGCCACTGGGTTGGTGAGGCAAGACTTGCCCTTGGTGAAGCTGTTCTGGCTGTTCTGAATCGCCTCCCTGTTCTCCATGTGCCTTAGCAGAGTTTCTCAGAGGATCTGTTCCGTGATCTTCCCAGGCATGGAGGTGAGGCTGACAGGTTGGTATTCCCAGGGTCCTCCAGTCCAAAGAGGTACCCTTTTTAAAGATAGGTACAATTTTTTCCTTTTCCAATCACCAGGGATTTCATCTGTCTGCCATGGCTTTTCAAATATCATGGAGAGCGGCTTGGCAATTACACCAGTCAATTCCTTCAGGACTCTGGAACACATCTCAATGGGTTCCATAGACCCAATGATGTTTCCTCCTTTTGTGTTTATGTGCAGTGAATCCGTGCAGGTGACAGTTTCCAGCCAGAAACATTACAGAGAGTGATGGAAAGATGGACAAAAAGAGTATTTCAGTGTTGCTCTTTTGTAAGTGGTGTCCAGTTGCTGTGTTCTTGGTGCACAAAAAAAATTGGAGCTCAAGAGGAGTGTAATACAGAAGGTGTTATGCAAGACTGTCTTTAGTCTGTGTGTAGCTACCTGCCTCTGGATGCCAGACAAAGGCAGATACTGAAACTTGGAGAGGCATCCCAAGGCATCCTTTGCAGTGTTTACTGCTTGAGAGCTGGCTGAGAGCTATTCCTCGCTGTGCTTCCAGAGCAGGAACACTTGCTGCTTGGAGTGAGTACCAGAGAGGATTAGTAGTTGAGCCCTTTGCTGGGACAGACTGTTCCACCTGTTGGTTAGGTTTTCACACAGAAACACCATGGGTTTTCCCATAATGGCCTTCCCTTGACATGTCTTGCAGGGCAGCCTGACCACACTCCCTCGAAGATGGCATATGAGACTTCTGTCTCCCTTAAAGGAAACCAACACAATGAGACTTCAGTACAATGACATATTACTATTGGGATCAGGAGGCAGGCAGTGCTGTGCATGTTATAATGTGGTGTAAGTAGCTCTACTGGCTCTTATCTCTGGCTTATTTTGTCATTTTTTGGCAAAGCAACAGGGTGTTGCTCCTCCTTCTTCCCCTTTCCCATTATTTGTTTTGTCTTTTTAATTGGCAAATTGGAGCAAGTGTGGAAGCTTGGATGGTTGTTTTGCCCAGAGTTTGGCTTTTTAACAAACATCTGGCCCTAGCTCCAGACCCAGATAGTTTGTTCTGGACACTTGAAGGAAATGCATACTTTGCAAGTGGTCCATTGAATGTCACTATGATGCTCTGCAGAAATTCAGCTCTAATGAGGTTTGTCTGGTTGCAAACAACATGAACAGAAAGCAATTTGGAATTGTCCTTTTTTTTTGCCTTTCCAGTTTGGTATGCTGAGCTCATCTCTAACTTAATTTCTTAAGCACAGAGGTATCTTGTTTTCACTCATTCCTTTGGATGACCAGGGAAGTAATATCTATTTAAGGGGCTTGTTAGATTTAGCTTACTGTTTTCTTTTTATTTTGGAACAGAGAAAACTCCATGGGAAGTGGAGTGGACTGTAGCACTAGGAAAAGTACTGCTGGCTCACCTGTTTTAGGGTATGCTATGGCTATAAAAAATAATATTATACAGGACTTGCTGTTACTGGACTTCTGGTATTAACCCTTATTATACCTAATTATCCTCTGAGAGAGAGCTGAAAAGGCCTCCCTAAGGTTTGCAAAAATGAAGAAGCTGAGCAGTAAGAAGTGCTATATTCCCCTTGTGCTGCTGTCTTACTCACCGAGCAAGATGAGATAAAAAACAAGGAGTAACTGAAAAGAAGTGATCAAGAGCAAATGGACTGTGAACACAATGCCCATAATTAGTGAGACAAGTTGTTTTTTCTTTTCACATGACTATTATTGCTAATGAGAAGAGTTATTTTCTCCACTTCTTGAATTGCAAGTTTTAAGGCAGAATAAAAGCAGCTAAAAAGAACTAATCAGTGAGCAAAGGGAGAAAGATCTTGTCTCTCTTAGGTGGTATAGGCTTGTTTTCTTTCTGGGTTCAGACTTCCTGAATTGAATTCTGGGGTTATAGTGCTGGGGCAGAAGAGGTGTGCAAGGAAACAGATTCAGCAGCTGAAGTAGCATAGCCAGGAATCAGCTCACTGTACCTGGCCTCTAAACACTGGAAGGACATGGCTGCAGGAATTGTGGAGTGAGGTGTGTGACCTGTGCAGATTCCAGGTAGAGCCGCTGAGGCTCCCAGTTAAGAAATGTGCTATCCCAGGTGTTCCTTTGCAAGGTACACAGTTGTGCTTCCTGAAGGAGTCTCCTCTCTCAGCTTCCCATCAATTTAATACCTGTGGGCACAATGATAGGGGTCTAACTCCTTTCCTTTCCATCCCATCCCATCTGCTGCCTGAAGTGTATGTGTGGTCATAGCCTGAACTGCTGTAAGTCCAAGCAAACCCACTTAGATTTAGTCTTCACTGTTCAGTTAAGTGATTGTTAACAAGGCTCATCCCTCTAACTTGGGATAGTGTCATTTTTTACTAGGGTTCGCTGTAGGATTATTTAGCCTGACTCATTTAGAATAGAACTTAACTGTGGCATGACCTACTCACTTTTACTCTCTTCTATCAGAGGTAGAAGGGTGGGCAGTAACTGAGGTCAGCCTTCTGTGATCAGAAGAGGGTATACAAAAGCAGCAGCAGTTATACCCATTGCTCTTCTACAAAAGTGTCAGCATTAAGGGAGTGTGTAGATTTTACTTTGGTTAGTTTATGAAGTAAATACCACTTCTAAAGAAATTAAGACAAAGGGTGTCAACCAGGTTTGGAAATAATATATTTAATCATATTGTCTGACCTGTGGTAAACATGCATGTACAAGCACTTAGTCCCTCAGCTGTACTTGGAACATGGCCAACTATCATGTTGTTGATAGCGAATCTAATTCAGAGGAGTTGAAGTCCTGCCTCAGACTCTGTATCTATGCATGGGTAATTACCACAGCTGAGCTGATGCTCAAGGTCTTGAAAGTGTGTCTGATGTCTGAGACTCACTCAGATAAAAATTGGGAAAAATCTGTGGCAGATTCTTTTTGCTGTACTTAATAGAAAATATTAAGTCCTCAGTCCTAAATGATACTTGTTGGAGTGTAGAGACAGCACTTTGGAATTCCACTTACTGTTCTGGAAGCATTAAAACCATCTAGTCCCTGGTGCATTTTGCAGAGTGAGAGTATACTTCTCGTTCACCGTGCAAGGAGAAAAGTCCTGGTGACAACTCTCCCCCAGCCTATCCAATAATGCAGAAACCTGTTTCTAATCTGGAAGGACTGCTGGAAGAGTTTCTCTCATTGGATTTTAAATTTCCTATTTGCCCAAGAGCAGAATCCCTTCAAATTCTTCACTGGTGAAACCTAAGCCACAGTATGAGCAGGGAACTTTATCACTTGAAAATATGATGCTGGAGAAATTCATCTTGACCAGGTAAGGAGTGGCCTGTGCTGTCATGTTCTGCACACTTTACAAAATAGCACTTAAAATACTTTACAACCTCAAGAGCACTTTGCAAGCACCAGCTGAACCTGGAAGTGCCCCCTGCTACTGTGAGATGGTAAAGTAGGTGGCATAATTCTACATGTAAAACTAGGAAGATGACCTTCATGTAGTTAAGTGGGTTAACTCCAGGCCACCCAATGCAGATACAAACCTTGGTTCTTGCCTCTGTGTTTAACCACAACCTTAAAACTGGTATTTCAGCCTCCAGATTGAAGCATGTCAGGACTGCAGGTGAGAGACCATGGCTTCAGGGAAAGTCAGAGTTCTGCAGGGGCCAGTTTGTAATGAAAAACCAGTCACAGTCCCATTAAATACCATCATGTCCTGGTTAGATCACAGGAAGCAAAGTTCTTCAGTCAAGCCTGCATCCATGACTGATTTGAAGAAGTAAAAGCTTGCTGTATCCTGCTATATAATAAGCCTCCAGCTGGACTCTAATTAGGCAAATGAGCCCCAGAAATTTGGGCTCAGTGTGGATTGAGTTCTTTTCCCATAGAAGCCAGATGAAGTGACATCTCTGGTTTCAGGTTGGCTCAATGTCTATGTCTTTTGGGGCCGAATCACAGTTTCAGTCATTAGAAAAACCCTTTTTGACTGAAATGTTTCAGTGACACCATTTCTTTCTGTAATCAGTGTAAAATAAAAGAGAAAACGGAACAACTTCAGCTCCTGATTAACTCTCCCCAGAGAGTGGAGGAATCTGGGCACATTAGCTGTCTGGCGTGGAAGGAACTGGCAGTTTTTCAAATACGTGGACGTCTTTCCAGTTTTCGAAGAAGCTGTGTGTGGGTTGGAAGGAGAGCAGACTGCCTCTGACTGATAGATGAGCTTCGGAAATTCTGCCCTTGCTTTTAGATATTTTCAAATATTTGGAGAACAATATTAAAATAAATGACTGACAAAATGATGATTACTCTTTTCAGCATTTCCATGGTTGCACAATAAGGACAGCACACGAAGAAAGAGCCGAAAGTTACATTATCACTGTAGGAGCAGCAAAAGTGTCAACATTGATTTAAGAACAAAGTCACACAGACAATTTTATTTGTTCCTGATCCTCCTCTGTGATACTTCAGTCTGTTTACACAGTGTTACCCAGACTGACATTTCCTATGTGTGTCCAAATTAGTTTAATTTAAAATTGCAATGCATATTGAAGACGGAGAATTACAGCTCATGTGCAGTAATCTTCCAGAAATTCACCATTGCTACTGATTAGCTTTTACTAACACCACTAACTACTGAATTCAGACAGAATGTTATTTCAGATCACGTTAAACTGATGATGAGTGCAACATTTCTATTGTTTGGAGCTGACACAGATCCAGTGGAAAAATTATTCCCTGAGAGGTACAGATGGATTTTTCAGCAAATCAGAACACAAAATGCATTTGTTTTAGACTCAGTATTCTAGACCTAGAAAATACCCTGAACTGTGTCACATTGTCTTTTAAAAAGGTATGTTTCCAAAATCAGGGGGGAAAAGTATTCTGGATAATAAATAAATCCTTTCAGCTTCAAAGAGTCCACTGTGGTAAGGATGAATGAAAACACAGAGTTTAGGAATATGAGGAAAGTGGTTTAAGTAACAAGACTGAATAGTAAAGCCCATCAAAGCCATTAAGGCATAAACCAACAGATTTTGAAAAGTGAGAGTTGAAGATTATTTAGCATGGTGTGGAGGCTTTGCAGAACCCATTTCAAATGAGGATGGAACAAAAGAATGAGCAATTGCAGCTTTAGGGGAGATTTATTTCTGTGGAAGGGAAAACACTTGCTCTCTGATACCAATTAACCAACAAGAGGACAGCGTCACAAGCCCCTGATATTAAAAATGTAAATCCCAAGCCCAAGGGTGCCTGAAATGCAGGTCATACAATTTGAGGAGAGAATGCATAAAGAGATAACGAGTCTTGTATTCAGACCACATCGGCTGCCTGATTATCTCCTTGCCTTCTGCCTATTCTGCTGGCTTACAATAGGAGAGTGTCAGGAGAGAGGCACAGGAGGCTCCACGGATGAACAGGATCACCTTGGGAAGTGGGCTGAAGTTGATCAAGCGTGTGTTACAAAGGTTAGGGAAACAGAAGATTAAAACCTGATATGGTACTAGGAGGCAAACAGGTGAGGGAGATGCCACATAAAGGAGCTGTGGCACAGTTTTTGCGCCGTGTGACCCTGGGGCTTTGTGTGGGGCTTTAAATCAGTGGTTCCCAACAGAGGGCATGACAGGAGTCTTTTAGACGCATTTACTTACTCTCACAAGGGGTCGTGAACTCAGCTGAGACCATGTCATCCAGAAGTAGGGTTTTAAGGTGTCATGAGCAGCATGGGAATCCTGCTGCAGATGTGCAGTTTGCTACTCAAAGGACAGCAGGAGCCAGATGGAGCACAAGGATTCTGGCTGGGAAACTTTGGACCAGCTGCTTGTCAGGTTCAAGGGGATTCGAGTGGGACAGCTAAAAACTAAGTATCTTTATTAGTACTGATGCAGTTAAGGGATCCCCTGAGGATCTGCCGGAACTGAAAACCTGGATCTAGAATCTCATAGGCCTTTGGCTTGACTCCAAGAGTCAGGATGGGCTATTTTGATAATACCAACTCATTTTCATGCTGTCAGGGCAAGAGGTGGGTGCTGATAGGAAGATCAGCTGAGGTTCTAGCACTGGGAGAATCATATCCTTATTGCTCCTGGTCACCTGGGTTTAGTATTAAAGGTAAAAGGCTTTAAATATAGTTTCTGTGGTTGATAGTAACAATCTAATGGTAGAGAAGAAGGGACAATATTGCAAACTCCAGAATATAGCCTCAAACACAAGAGTTTACTGCTATAAAAGAACCTTGGATCATGGAAATGCTATTTTTAATGTCTGTAGGTGTTTCTTCATTATATTAAGTAGACGTGTTGCCACAAGACTAGGCCTGCCTTTGATTTATGGTAAAGAGATTGTGATAGGAATTAAATGAAAACTCATAGGAAAATGAATCTAAATAAGAATAATTGAAAAGATTCATGGTTCATTTGTGCTTATATTCATCATACCTATTGTCTGAAGAAATACACTTATTTAAAGCCAAATGACAGATTATAATTTACTAACTTTGTATTCATGACATCACTTGATGTATTGTCTATTCCATAGTCAGAAATGTTAAGCCTGAGCAGTTATTTTTGCAAAATACTATTATAGAGTTGTAAATGTCATTAAACAATAGACTGAGGTAGTGCCTTGTAACTTCAATCTCTGGATTAAGAAAATTACATGGAATGAAAGTATTCTATTTAAAACCAAAGCCTTGGCACTGTCTTTTCCATTACTCTTATGCAGTTAGTAATTTAATTTGCATATATTTTCCTCTTGTTTTAAACTTTAATCTATGAATTATATTTTTTCTTTACATTTTAAAAGTCTTCTTCTCCAGTTTTGGAGAAATGTAATCCAAAGGGCAACAGACCTTCCTTGGGAAATGTTAGAAGTGGATTTACAGTGCTGCTGGGCAATCTGAAATTTGTAAGAGCAGAAGCTGTAGTGGAAGAGGAAGAAGATACTTTGTATCAGAAAGCCTGGCTGAAAAGATTGTGTTGGGTTATTATAATTGTGTTTACCGAAAAGAAAAGAAAAGAGAAAGAAGAAAAGAAAGAAAAAGAAAATGAGGACATTTTTGCAGAGCCCATAGCAATTTAATTTCTAGGAGCAACATTTTTGCTGGACTTTGAGCAGATTCTATTCCGTATTCTAAGATTCCATATAAAAGCTCACCAGAACTGGGATCTCCACTGTGTGAATCACACCTCTCTGCCATTGAAAGTCATTCTTTCTTTGCATGTGCATTAGCAGTGTGTCCCAAGGACACCTTGACCATGTCAGAAACTGAAGCAGGTAGTTCAGTGAGCAGTTCAAGGAGGTTTGTTAGAAGAAAATCAGCCCTGTTTCCTACGTCGTCCCCAGCGTGATGATGAGATGACAAAGGTTTGAGTGGCAGATCAAGTGTTTAATGCTCTCTGTTTAAAGCCAGTAGTTTGCCTTTCTTTTCTGGAAGTGCTTCTCCTTTAGAAACATTTGAAGTGTTGTACATGCTGCTGACGGCTCGGGTTATTCTCCGCAGTGGCCACTAGAGAGAGCAAGTGGCCAAGGTAATGCTTTGCTTAAGTACTGCAAAATATTTCTGAGTTGAAAAGAACACAGCCATCCCCCAGAGCAGCCTATCAAGCAGAGTTAGATGGCCTGTCCATTTTTACATCTTTTCTCTTTCTTAATACAGTGGTGTGGCTTGGAGCCTTCATCCCAAATAACTAAATCTTCCTATTTCAATGACCAAAGTTAAGCTATTGATATCAATACATACTTTTCCACTGCTGGAGCCATAAATTTCAGTTGTTGCAATGCTCTTAGTGCAGCCCATTGTTCCTGTGGGCAGAGCTCACAGTAACTCTTAGCAGTCTTGCTGGAGAGATGTGAGGATTTTGCTAGTAGTCTGCAATTTTTCCCAAAATGTGGTGGAAGGAATGTCTATATTTCTGCCAGTGCTGAGGTAACATGCGTAAGTTTTTAAAGATTTCTGTAGTAGTTGCATTTGCTCGTGTTATTACATATGTGATAAGGTATTGTTGTTCACACTCAACACCAGACAAGGGTTAAAGGGGACTCCTTTCAGGAGGGCAGATATGATTCAGAGGTGGATATTCTTGTTCTTACTGACAGGCCTCTAACCGAGAGGCTGAAGGAATGGAGTGAGAAGTTTAAGGGAAAACATCATTCACTGAGATATTAACCCACACTTTAATACCCAGCTGGGATCTCTTCTTATCACAGAAAACACATTTTACAAATTATTTACCCTAGCAAATATCCAGGCAGGCATGTTAAGAATGGCTGTAGCACCACACAAAAGTGGGCTGTGAAACAAAGGAACTTGCCAGTGCCTGACATCCTGTCTCAAAATTGTAATTGCTTAGGGAAAGTGATTCTCTACTTCATAAAATATTATGTACTGCAAAGTGAGTGACTCATCAATATGGGGATATTACCACTAACTCTTAATGCAACTCTCCCCTCTAAAGGGCAGAAAAGCTGGGGCCTGATTCTGTTTCCATTAGAAATTATGAGAGTTTTGTAGATGATTTCAATGCAGACTGAATCAGACCTTCGTTATTTTTATGGGCTAAATGTCCTATGCATTCAGTGCTTATGCCATTACAAAGACTTATGTTTGTAATAAGAGACATATTGCTTTTGATAGAAATACAGCCACGAGTATCAAATACAAAAATAATATTTAAGTACACTGAGCCAAATTTGTCCCAGTTGCCACTCCAAAAACTTAATAGAATTACACCAGAGATAGCACAGGAGTACAATAGCAATAGGAGTAATTGGTAACAATGTAAGCTTTTAGTTGCCCTAATATAACCCCTTGTCCCTCACTCCCAAATTTACTGATAGCAAACATGAGTGTTCAGAAAAGCAGCCAACCCTGTTGCTGTGAAGGGGATACGCTGCTATGACTAATATGATGTGACATGACAGAAGATTCCATATGGGTCTTGATGCACAGGGGACCCCAAAATTAGTTTTATATGTGCATTTGTTCTAGAAAATTTTCCTGTCATGTGTTTTGCATGTCCCACTTTCATTCCTGCAGACTCTGTGCAGCCCTGTTTTCCCTCACAAATACCCCTTGAAGTCCCGTGGCTCTTATTGTGCAAGTGAGAAATTTGAGCATAATTTAACATGAAGATGAGGTTCACAGAGGACCTCACCTTAAAGATGCTAAGTCCAGGGAGGGAAAGTCCCAAAGCTTACATGAACTGCTGAAGATAAAGTATCTTAGAGCCCATGTGCAGGAAAAGCAGGGCATGGAGATGTGGTAGAATCTGTGTCAGCTGAATATGGTTTGTGTGAGTCCAGGCAGAGTTGAGGGAACAGGGAGACTGAGCTTGCCTGGTGCTTTTTAGACTCTAGAGCTCATCTCTCCCCAACCTAACAGTGAAGTGTTCTCAGACCTTTTGTTCTTAAAACTCAGCAGCTTATGGATTTGAGAATCAGGTGTTTCTGTGTTCATCTACTTTAATTTTGAAAAGACCTCGCCATTGTCTGTGTGGAGGAATTGTTTTTAAAGCAAATTGGCTATGTTTTTTGCTGATCTCTAAAGAAAGTGTGTCCCAGGAATTTAAAGCTATATATACAGAAAAGGTAAATCCTCATATGGGTCATGAAAGTTAAGGTGCAGAGGGCAGTTCTGAAATTAAAAAAAACCCTGTCTATCTTATTTTGAGAGCTCAGTGGAGTTTGGGTATGGCATCAATTCAGTTAAACTGCTGTCTGCTCTCCCTGGAGGAGAATGTTATGTCTCCATCCAGATACTGGCATATCCCTATTTTTATGCCAGCTATGCCAGAGTTACAAAGTTTTAGTCAAGCATGATGAGACATGACAGGGCACACTTTATTGAATAATAATGCCTGCCTAAGTGCATTTTCCATCTTCATTTAAATGCAATGCATTTGAAGTAAAGCAGCAATTCCAAAACATGGTTTTGTGTGTCTACAGCAATGGGTACCTCATTACTGTTTATATTATGCAAATGAAGGAACAAGAAGCAAAAGTATTAATATTACACAAATACCTAACTACTGTGGAAATTAGTCCCCAGCAGAAACCATGATAACTTTTTATTTGGATGGATTTTTTTCTTAGTGTTTTCCCTCCCTACTGTATTTTTAAAGCATTTATATTACTTAAAATGGATCTTTATACACCAGAGGTCTTTAGGAACCTGCTGGAGACGAAAGCCTGTAGCAGCCCTTCCGATGCTGACAGTTTAAACCTAAGAAGCTCTGACATTACTGGGAATCCTTTTGAAGTGCCTGGAGCTTGAGGAAAATCCATCTGTTCCAGAAAAGGAGACTTTTCAATTAAACAACATCTTCTTTTCGATCAAAGATAGATTTTTAAAGACTTTTAAATTGGCTTTACACTATTGGTATTAAGCAAGGACTGGATTTCACCTCTTGCCTTTCAGGGCCGGAGAGCCGAGCCCCACTTGGGCTTTATGCCAGCTGGTTAGCAGACTGGAACCAGAGGATGGGTTATTTCTTTTAATGGAGGAAAAGGAGTTGGCAGCAGGAGTGAGCTTATTAAATTGTCTTGGTCTGCTTTAATAAATGCGTTTGTGGAGTCAGCAGGTAGACTCACAACTGACTGAATTTCACCATCAAAGCAGCCTCTTTCTAGCATGGGCTCTCTTGGTGACTCCAGGCTCTTGGCCGAGTTTAATGTGCCCTTCTTCCTCCCAGGTACAGAGGAGGAAGTTTTCTGTTTTCTGACCCCAAATGACGTTTCTGTCTTCCAATTCACTTTCATCTCCGAGTGTGTTTTACTGTGTTGCAAAATCATTAATGTCTCTAGTGTAGGCAGCGGAGCCAACTCCTATCTTACACACCCACCATCTATTATGGCACTGTTTGAAAAGAAGCACCACATCTCTGAGCTACCTTTTCATTGATATTTCCATATCTGCCTTGAAGGTATCGTTGGGGTTCATTATTGAAGGTATGTTACTGTAGAGGAGCATTGAAATTGAACTGATTCTTCCTTGTGTCTGAAGGACAGAAAGATTCTTCTGTGCATTTTCTCCCTGGTCCTTACTCCCTATTTTGCTTATGCCCATTTATCTTCCCCCTTCTCCACTGTTATACTAGGTATTTTATTTCCCACCAAGCCTCTTATGGAGACAGTACCATAAGACCTTTTCTTTAGTCTCTGTTCTGAAAGACCGAGTACATGCATGATATGCAGCCAGAAATGGAGGGAATAGGAGAAAGATGGGTTCCCCATGAGCTTAGGACACTAGAATTAATGAACATCTTTTTCTTTGCTGTTATCCCTCTCTGTAGTAGTTTGAGGGTATTTGACTTGGGATGTGGCATGCATTGTTTTGGTGGTTAGTTGTTGAACTGGATATAGTGAGATTTAGTAGTGAGTGAGTGAGTGAGTAGTAGTGACTGAATGATCCATTGAGCCTGAGCACCAACGCAGGTTACCCTGAAGGTCAGCTGGTTGTCTTAAGCCTCTGCTAACAGCATCGCATAACAGGATTTTCTGGGAAGATCAAATTCTGTTTCTCCTCTTCTTTGTGCTTGGATTCTTATCTCAGTGTCTTCTCAGGGAGATCTCATCCCACAAATACTCTACATCTAAAGAATTGCTCCCGAACTGAATGTGGAAGGCTGTTTTCTGCCATGTTTCCTGCTGTGATCCAAGATGGTATAAGTGGCTCCTTCAGCTTTTGGGATAGTTTTGTGGTCTTATGGATAGTTTTGTGAGCCTTGTATAAGGCATCAATAAGTCATCTTGGGGATCTTTCTTTACCATATGCCCACCATATTTTCTCAATTACCCCTTTCGTTTTGCCTTCCTTCCTATTGAATGGCCATTTTCCTAGCCCTTGGCTATGAGCACCTCACCCTCCCAAGCTTTGGTTCACACACAGTAGCAGGCAGACAAGAAAAAGATCTCGAGGAAATTCTAGGAAGTCATCTGTCCAGAACTGAGTCAGGATGTTCTTGATTTCAGAGACTTTTTTCTTCCTGTTAGAGGGAGATCAGGAATCAGTTTTAAACCAGATCTCAGTTTGCACAGATGGAAGGATCTGGTAGCACTGATGTATGCCCAGAGTGCATCAGCAGGACAGGACAGGACAGGAACAGTCCACAGTGCTCTTTCAGGAGTTAAGAATATGCTGAATTAAGAACATTATTCCTGGTTTCATCTTAGCTGCAGACCTTGGCAGGATGGTTTGTCAATGCACAGTTGCTGATATTTATTGCATCTGACTGCACTTCAATGAGCAGAGAACTTCCTTCTGTCCCCCTACCCCCACACACTTCTCCCCATCCCCTGTCTTGATGATCCCATGGGTCTGAAGCTCATCTGTGGAAGTAATTTTTTCTAGTGGGATGCTTGTCAGATCCTGTCAGCTACAAATTGCTCTACTGAAGGTGCAGAAATAGAAATCCTTACCTGTTACTTGTGGTAGTGGTTTTTTTTCCCTTTCTGAATCTCAGGACAATAATCTGCAGCAATTCTCCCAACAACTCCCTGTGCAATTTAACATATTGGGTGTTTTTTAGGTCTTTAATCTGCACCATCAGCTGGCATCAGCTGATTTGGAAGGTGTGTTACTGCCTAGTGCATTGATAGCAATGGAATGTGCTCTTTAAAGTGGAAGACATCAGAGTGGCACAAGGAGAAAGACACAGGAACTTCATTATCGTTGTAAGAGGGTTAATATTTTAAACAAGTTTTCACTCAAGTTGTTTTGGGATTTTTTTGGTGCATATTCTGGTCTAAGGATAAAAGAACAAAAATAATTGCAATATCAACTTGTTTATTTTTTCCTGGGTTGGCTTTCAGCAGAGATATAACCTGATGCAGCTTATGCATAAAGCCAGGCTGGTCAGCCTGCAAGGGGACATGAGTGACACGAGGCCCCTGTGAGCAGAGGAGTCCATCAGAAATGTGTTTGCTTATGGCCAATATACACAAATTCAAAGCCTACACTGAGGGTTTACAGCACTCCATGAAGTGTCTGACACACCAAATGCTAGAAATCCCTAGCCTTTTGTTCTTGCACACAATCCTGGCAGGATAGTGTTGGTACCAATGCTGCTGGTATTTGTCTTACACTTGGATCATAGCTTTGAAAAAAAAAGTTACAATTACCCTTGAGACATATTAAAAAAGGCAAAAATATCTTGAGTTAGATTCACTCAAAAGGGCATAAATCTTTTTGTAGGCTTTTACGATAAATAAAAAATATAAAGAAAATTATTTAAAAACCATTCTAAACACTTACATTACTTTCCAATACTTCTGTTGATATTCCTCCAAACAGGTTTACTCTGTATTTGGCTTTGCTTTTCTTCAGTTCTCAGGTAACAGAGATACATCTGATTCAGGTTTTAAGGCTTGGAAACCCATCCTTATTGACAAGGGACCAACTCCAGCCCTTGTTGTGACTGTTGCTCACTTAATACTGCTGCTGTTGTGTCCAAAGCTTTGCAAGCAGCTGCGAGAGCTGAAAACAATCCAGATTTTTTTTTTCCAGTGTTAGAACTCTGCCTGCAAAAGGAATCATATCCATTGTCCCTGAACCGCTGAAGTCGGATGAGTTTGTCAACCAATCACCAGTTTATTGTGTTAGCAAATGATAGTTGAAAATCAACCAGGCTGCTCAGAAAGGCTCCTAGAGGAACAAATAATAAAGTTTCAATTTACTTTTGTAGCAATAGTTTTGTTGTTTTGGTGCAGAGGTTTTGAAGGTACTGCTAGAAGTTGTAAAGACAAAACTAGCAGAGCCTGTTGTTCTTGTGCAACTGTTAATGTGGGGAGCTTGGGTACAAAGAAGTCTTCAGGTCTGCTAAGAGAAGGATAGAGTTGTTTCTGTTTCACCTTGAGAAGTAAGAAATCAGCCGCATAAATAAAAGATGAAAAACCGGGCTTTTGAGGGGCTCATTTGCAGAAGTAAGAAGTGCAGATTAATTGATCCATTAATCAAATAACTGGACACCTCTCCAATGAGGACAGGATGAGAGATTTGGGGTTGTTCAACCTGGGAAGAGAAGGCTCTGGGGACACCTTATTGGGGCTTAGAGGAGGCTTATGAGAAAGATGGAGACAAACTTCTTAGTAGGACCTGTTATGATAGGACGAGGAATAATAGTTTTAAAGAAGGTAGATTTAGACTAGATATAAGGAAGAAATTTTTTATGATGAGGGTATTGAAATGCTAAAGCAGGTTGTCTAGGGAGGTGATAGATGCCCCAATCCTGGAAACATTCAAACAAGTACCTGAATGTTTACAGCACAGTCAATAGAAATCTGAAGAATTAGACTCTTTAAAATTCATTGCACTCTAACTAAATTTCACTCTAACACACATTTCAGATCACCTACAAGCCTGACAAATCTGAAAATTCCCCCTCAAGAGTATGAAGTGGAAAGTCTAAGCCCTCAAATCCTGTAGTTACTTGGTACAGGTGACCACATCACCTGGTGCAGTGTATTTCTGCTGTTCCTGCAGGAAGTGTTGCAGCTGCCACTTACAGAAGCTGGGGACATCTTCTTGATAGGCTGAGTCTGAAGGTTCCTTTCTAAGAGACCATCCAGGTCTCCTCTCAGCCAAGCCAGCTGAGGTAAAACATGCCAGACCCCAGCACCTCTGCCCTTCACTTTTTGCATCCATAAAACCGTACCAGAAGACGCTTCAGAGCATTCTCCAAAAGCTCTTAAATCAGCTAGAGAGAGGATAATCGTGCAGGTGGAGCCAGGGAATTTTTGTGCAACCCTGTCACTGTTTTCAAATGCGTGTTCACAGAGGATAACCCTACTGCAGGGAATCCAAACTCTAGAAGCTGGAATAGATACTCATCCCAAGCACCTGACTTCAGAAAGTAACAGTTTTCACCACTTCCTTGGAGGAATCTCCCTGTATTGCCTGTAGAAGCTGGCCAGAGAACTTTGTCTTCCTGAGCTTGAAACTGGTCTTTGCAGAGGCTCCAACACCCCCCTCCTTTTTCTGGAAACAGTGTAGGTAGATAGACTGCAAGCTAAACAGAGACTTATAGGGCAAAACCAGCTCCATTACCCCTCCCCCTCGTGGAAACCTACTGGCAGTCAGTGCAAATGGTAGGAGAGGAAGAATTTTCTTGTGAACTTGCACATAACGATGGCATGTTGCATCCTTCTCTCATTTCCAAGTGAGTTGAAGTGTAGCCTGGGGTTAGTGTGTGCTCCACACACATAAAGCAGGCTTATAGTGACGTGACAGTGGCAGAAATAATGGCAGTGAGGCTCATGGCTCGTGAAACTGCTACAAATTTTCAGCCACACATAATGAGGTAGAAAAGAGAAACCTTCTTAGCCGTCTTGGAAAAACTGAAGAGCCATCAGAGCCCCAAGCTGCAGAGTATGAAGTACAGGAAAGATGATACAGCTCTTGTTGTATTTTCTCAGTTAGCTTTGCTTCAGCTAACCATGTGGTCTGTGAGCTGGGAGAGTTATTTCTCTTGGACGAAATTCACCTCGAAAAAGTGGGAGAAAGGTGAGAGGTTTTTTTTTTTTGAGAAATGAGAGCTAAGGATGAGGAGGAGGGATTTGCTCTCCATATCCCAGACAGCCTGAGGGGCTGACCTAGGGCTCAGTCCTAGAGTAGGGATTATCTGTACGAGTAGAAGCACCCCCAGAGGATTGGACCACAGATTTCTGGGAAGATGGTTCTTTCCTCTTCATTTCTTATTGTATGCTTGTGCTTGTGGAGAAGCTGAAAATGTTTCCCCTGTCCAGGAACTCTATCTACAAACTGTCTGTATATCCTTACCAATGCACATCAGATGGGTAGGTGTCCAAGGCCCACCTAAAACTTGCATTCCTTTAGACTTTATCTGTTCTACACAGGTAAATATGGAAAGACTAAGAACAGTGAAACACAATACTCTTAAATGCACTAGTAATGGATGGAAATAATGTGTGTTTATAAATTATTTTTAGAAGGCACAGTGTTGTGGCTTTTATCCTTTCCCTTGTTGTATAATGGTGTTTGTGGTTACTTATTCAGCCATCACTGCAATTTTTGCTTTGGGAATATAATCACCTACTAATGCAATTTACTGCCTTGTATATTTCTCTGCCAAGAACATTATCCCTTAAATAGAGGCTTTGTAATAATAACCTCTAATTTCCACGACTTCATTGTTAATTTCCACAATTTCTACTTCACAAGTATTAAAACTCTAAGTTCTCCACAAGTCCCTAGATTTTTGCAGCTTAATGATAGTAAATCCAGTATTTTTTTCCTGGTGATTTTAGTCCTTTAAAGGGCATAAGTCCTTGTGTCCCTGCTCAGTGCCCTTTGAGGTGCACTGCTGGGAACACTGGAGCCTGCTGTGGAGTCTTGTTGATGATTGTACTGCACACATGTTAGCACCCTGGGACCAAATCCTTCCCACAATACCCAGTCACTGGCATCCCTGTGAGGTCCTTAAGTGTTTCATGGCAGAACAGGAGCAATTCACCTCAGCAAGTGTTTATGTAGAGACCAGAGGGCTGAAGCAACCTCAGCAGTATTGGTTCACTGGATAATGTCACATTTCTCCTACTGCTTGGGTAAATGGACAGAAACAGCTGCCCATTTACATTCTGACATGGACAGAATGTGGGACTAACAAGCTTTCTTTTTTCTGCTTAATTATCTTAGTTTTACAGAAGCCATTTGGCAGCCTCATTCTCTCCTGAGCTGGCCTTGTTTCAGTAGGAGGGCTTCTGACCTGTCTGTATGGTGCAGACCTTATTAGCCATTTGGAGATCCTTCTCTGTGAAAGGCACTTTATGATACAAACCAGGGATTTCTAAGCTGTGGTGTGCACAAAGTCATTCGTGTAGAGTAGCAGCTTCCATTATTGAATTTGTTACTTGCCACCACTGATGGTCATGGTATTCAGCAAAACCTGAAAAGAGCTCCCTAAAAAGGACAAAACTCCCACATCAGAGTATTTTTGTAAGCCATTGATGTTTTCCCTGGAGTATAGTTTAGGTAAATACTGGAAATAAAATGAAAACCACAGTGCAATCATTTGCTTTTTGGTGCATCTCTTCAGGATCTGTGTTCTTTGCAACTGCTCAAAAAACTTGATCTTGTCCCAGTTTTATAGATTGGTTATAATAGTCAAAGTTCTGACTTTCTTTTAAAGTGGCACAACTACTGGTTCAGGGCAACTGCATGGATAGAGATGAGGTTAGTTTAGCTCATTTTTCCCCAGTAAGATTATAATTTGTTTCTCTACACCATGAGTTATTAATCTTTCTAAAAAATATTCATTCTACTGTGCAAAAGGAAAAATAAAATGGAGCCAAAATATGCTGGATCATAGGAAAATTAATTGGAAATAATTTTCTCTTAAATAAGTTGCATATGTGTTTCACTGTTTAGTATTCACAATGTACAGCAGAGACGCTTTCAGAAATGAACTCATTTAAAAAGAGATAGATTTACACACACCACAATGAAAGCAGTCACTGGGAGCATTGTATACCGTATCAAATCAGTGACTGTTGGTACATATTTGAAGTTAATTTGACACTGAAGTAAACAAATCAAAGTGTGTTTATAGAATAATTAGACCATATTCTCAGTATTGTGGCTACAAAATTTTGTCACTGCTATTGAAGTACTCTGTGGTTTTATTGAGTTTGTTTACAGAATTCCTTAGCAACACAAAGAAAACTGTCAGAATTACCTAAGTATAATTGTCATGGTAAAACCTGTCTTTGCATAATAGTCACAGCTATATAAATCATAACTCTGGTGTTTCTTGGTTTCATATTTATGATTCTGGAAGCATAAGCTTCTAATAAGATCTATTTGTGAGTTAAAAAGACTTTGAAGAAAAATTGCAAATATTTATTTTACCCAACTGAAAATAATAAAAAAATTCCAAACCCAGAAATAGGTCAAACTTTTTGCCAATATTCTATGTATTTTTCTACAGCATAGAAACATAATACTTTTATGTAAATAGCATATTACCACATACAGTTTTTTCATCTGGTGTTTTCCAGTCATATTATTGTGTGGTTTTGCATCCTTTAGGATCACATGACTGGAAAGACAGACTAAACCAATAGCAATATAAAGTTTTGTTTACATTCAACCTCTTCCTGCAAATGTGCATCTAACTGCGCTTGAAGAAATGATAGAAAGTCTAGACTCCCTCAAAGCTGAGAATACACGTTTTTTAGGTTTCTAAGTCAGGCAAAGACACCATCTGTTATTTTCATTCTTCACTTTTATGGTTCATGTTATCGTTTGTCACTTTTGCCACATCTCTCGAGTGCAAGGCAGCTGCTATTGGTTAATTTGGGCCTATTCCTGCCAAATGTATGGGTTAGTTTGCTTCAGCTTGGGGGTGCTTGGCTCTTCTTGGGAGCAGTTCTCAGACTTATAAACTTACTTCTTCTTCTCATGCGTGCACAAAAAAATAACAGTGCATGTGAATCTGGATCTGAAAGTAGGTGTTCTTTACATGTATAGAAGGAGCAGCTGCTAAGAGAAACAGGTAACAAAAAAGAGGCAGAAGAATAAAGAATTAGAGGTGATGTCCGATACTTTTTGAAACCCATGGGAAGTTTGTCACTCACTTCAGTGGATTCACACCCCCACCACAGAGTCTGCTCTGGAAATGGCTGCCTACCTTTACTGTACCCCTTTCATTAGGGTGCATTTTTGCCCTATATTTTAGTGAAAGGATTCTCAGAGTAAATATTTACTGATGGGAGTTCCTCTAACATGACATAATTCTCCAGTAAATTACTTCAGAATCACATTCTTGAGTGCCTCAAGTGAAAAAAACTTTCAGATATTGTTTTGTGTGCATGAGCAGGGAAGCTTTATTTGGAAGACAAATTTACTACCTGTGGATTTTCCCTCCCTCTGTGCCTGCCTTCTGCAGATCTGGGATCCTATGTCCTGAGAATCTATTTTGTTCAACATTGGCCTTTCCACTCCAGAAAATGATGTAGCCAGCTGTTTGCTCAGGTTGCAGGGCTTCATATGTTGACAGTTCATGGTGCAATCTGGCGTCACAGTGGGACTGGACTTTCTGCAAGTAGCCAAAATCATTCCCATACCTTCATACTATCCTTCTCACAGTGGGGCTGAACCCCAGGAAGCACCCCAGAGCACAGCAGTGGATGTAATGCCACTGTTTATACATTGCAGGTCAGACTCTTGTTTACCCCAAAGCCCTTTCCCAGTTGTAGTTAGATGAGGATCCAGGTATCCAGGTGGCTGGTTTTGTGTTAGAGTTTCTCCCATCTGGATTCCTAGTAAAGTAGCATCTGGAGCAAAGCTTTGCTTCACTTCCTCTCCTTCTAGGAGTTTTGGAAAGCACACGCCAGGTAGTCTTATTCTAAAGATCTAGGGTGTGACTATCACTATTACAGTGATAGATGAAGATAGTAATTAACAAATTACTTTAGTGTCTTCTAATCCTCCTCTTTTTTGGAGAAGACATGCTATAAAACCAGAACTGGAATCTCCTGTGTTGTTTACTTTGTTTATCAAGATTATATAAAAAAATCAATATCTAATTTTTCTATTATACTTTAGCACTGCATCTTCCTAGCCCTTCAGAATCATATCCTATTGATTCTACCTTTAATGACTTTGAAATTTTCAGTGATTTGTTTGTGGAGAATACTGTGCTTGATATAGATTTCCCTGTGTTAGTTTAAAAGCTGGTAGTATACTTGGTGAATTAATGAAATAAAAATAGCTTTGTCAATAAGCAAAAGTGAAGCCACTTCCAACGTTTGTTCTGTAACCACTGCTTTCTGTAACTGCTGCCTACACAAAATTAGTTGGTGGGATTAAAGAATATATTCCTCTTTTATCCCATGTTTGAGTACTTGATCACAGAGGCATAGTTTAATCCAAACATCAATAGCATCTCATCAATTCAGTCAGATGCAGCTGTCAAAGTGGACTTTTGGTTTGTTTAGAGCTTTGAGATTTATCCTTTTTTAAGGTCATAGAATATTTTCTTTGATTTTTGATGCTGAAATCTTTCTTAATCTTCTAAACTTGAGAAACATCTGTTAAGATTTAATGGGGTGACTTTTGTCTTAAAATTGGAGTTTGTGTTGCAAATCTTTGGTTTTGAAAAACAGGAGAAAAGTACAAGCATATATTCCTTAGGAGTTATAAGCCCTGCTTGGTCAGCAAGCAATTAAACTAGTTAAAATGGAGCAGCAGGCAGTGCAGTTGTATTTAAGCAGTGTTTCAGTGGACTGTGATTTCAAATTTGTTTTGTTTCAAATTGGCATTAGCCATTTCCCTTTACCATGGCACTTAGCTGAGGATCTGAGTAGCAGATTTGTGAGAGCTTTTAAATAATGAGACAGTGATGTAACCGAGTGATGCAGAAGCAGAAAGAAATTTAACCTGCATTCTTCAGCTTCGGTGATTTGGAGCACTCGGGAAGAATGTAGCAGTATGTTTGGAGATAAATGGCATCTAAAAATATATGCCCCTAAAAACATACAGACAGCTGTCACATCTAGTGCCTGAATATATTAGTCATTATCCTCATTAACAGATGCAAAATCATCCCTGTTTTCATAATGCAGGCATTTCATATCAGGTAATTTGTAGTAATTTTTTATGGGGCTGAGTTCTTCAGCTCCCATGTGAGTTGGTGTTTTGAAGCAACATTCAACTGAGAATTGGAAGATCAGGTCCAGACATCTTTCCTGTGCCTTCTTGCACTTTCTTACCTACTCCAGAACAAGATCATCTTTGCCAGGAATCTAGGACATGGATTTTTTTTATTCAAAGCATAATATTGCCGCATCAGCTTTTTCTGTAGCTGGTAGCCATGCATGTCTAATAAGTTTGATGCGAAGTCTTGTCTGTTGTCTTTTTCACTTCCATTTCAACAGCAGTATTACCTGGATGAAAACCACAGGATGTGGCTTTCTGAATATAAATGCTCTTTTCTCTTTTTCAGCTCATAGAGAAGAACATGTTGTTCTATAATTGCAGAGACAGCATTGGCACAACTTGTAAACCTCTGCAAAGTACTGCAGAGCTGCCATTCATAAGTACCAAGAGCTAAGTACAGCATGAAAAGCAGGAGGGCCTGCCAAGTTTCTTGCCACTTCCTCCTAGTTCTGACAAGGTTTTCAATTAGCAGCTTGTAGAGGCCCAGCCTGTGGTCCTATTTTCATGCAGTATGCATAACTTAATTCCCCAGAAGAGGCTGAAACTGCAGAGGAAAGGAAAATACACATAGATTTGTAATGTTATATATTGGAAGAAAACCGTTTACTAACAGTGTGATTCTGGGAAGAGGAAAGAAAGAGGGGCACTGGGAAAAGGAAGAAATTACTAGAGTGGGTCTTGAAGTGATGAAATCTCCCTGAACTATTTTGTTAAAAGGCACAGGAGCCCAACATGTTTCCACCCTTCAGCCCTTGTGTAGTCCTCATGTAAGGTTAACCTTAAACAGCAGCACATTGAAGAAGATAGATGTACATTCCAAATGAAGCTCTAAATGCCCCACAGAGCAGGTATGTTAAATTAACACTGCTTTGTTACATTTGGAAATGTTTCCCAGTGTCTCCATTTAATGCCATCATTGTAAACAGAGGAATCCTCACCTATTGGGCCAAATAATGAATTGGTGTGAGCCTTTGTGTACAGTTCTGTCTCCAGGCAGTAACCTGGGTCTCATAGCAGGGGCAGTCAGGTGAAAGAAATTGTGTAATGTGAGTACAAATACACCCCTTGAAATCTGGTGCAAAAAAGTGGGGCTGCTGCATTCCTCTTTGGGTCCCCTCCAACTCAGCTTATTCTGTGATTCAGTGATTCGGATTTTGCTTTTAGTAATCCATGATGTGTCTGTGCACGGAGTACTCTGTGGTAACACCAGCAAGCTGGCAAAAGCATAGGTAGGACCCTAAAGGACAGCAGAAGTCTTATGGCCAGTCAGGGAGGAAAAAAGCCCTCCTGAGTCCCTGTGGTCACAAGAGTGTCTTAAAACAGATATCCATCTGTAAGCTCTCATAAAAACAGAGTGAGAGAGTGTGGCCCTGGCAGGCTGTCCTTTGGGAGCTGCTACTCAGTATGATTAGAGCGGATTGTTTCCTCAAAGCCCAGGGTGGAACCACAAGTGGGTTTCTCTGTGTTACACCAGGATGATCCAGGTCCAGTGTACATAGAAGTACGAAGGCTTATGACACATTTACCTTTCCCTTCTTGTCTCTTTTCCTCTGCTAAGAGCTCCGGTGGGAACAGATAAGCTGATTTATGGCAAGTGTATACACAGCTGCAGTGGAAGCCTTGAAGCAAAACTGGAATAACACAGCTACAGTGCTGAAAGTGCCAAGAAAGGTATGAACTGTGTGGACAAGAATTTACATCTGTGACATGTAGGTGTGGCTGCCGTTGTGAAAATTGGCTTAATCCCCAGTGGTGCTGCAATCACAGCTAAGCCTTCACCCATTGCGCTGGCATGAGACTCGCTAGACAACTTCATTCGAGCTGAACAATCTGCAACCTGATTCAGTGAAAGATGGGAGGGAGTTTGGACTAGGTGACCTCTGAAGGTCCCCTCCAGCTCTAGACATTCCATTCTGTATATTCAATCAGAAAAAAAAAAAAAAAAATCAGCCCTGAGGGCTATGAGTAGAATTCCCCTTTACTGATTTTAAGGCGCCAACCATATCTGGTTTCCATGTATCCTGCATAAAGAAGAGGGAGAATGGATCCTCCACAGGGCAATTCAGAGCATCTCTCCTCAACTTCTACTTGAAGCTGGGCTCTGGAGGAGAATGCTTCACACAGATAGCTCAGTGAGCTGCTCAGCAGGATTCCTTGGGTATGGAAATGGGGCTTGGAACACCGGGTTCTGTGTGTCCCAGGGACACATGGCCATCCCACTTACAGAGGGCAAGTTTTGGGGAGATGCTGCTACAGGGAACAGTTCAGCTCTGTGATAAGTTTGTGAGTGTTTTCCCTGTACTCCTCCAGTAAAAGGAGGATATGTGAATTTCATACATAAAAGGAAAAGTATCACATTTTCCCCAAATTCCTCAGGAAATTACTCTCATATACAACCCCAGAATTTGGCAGCCTTACAGAGACGGAGTGTCATTTGCATGCCATTACCAGGCTGTAAAAGTCTCATGGTGACTGCCTACTATACATTTGCAATCTTTAGGGATCCTATGAGGGTCACCCCTGAGGTCAGGTTTGTTTAGTCTGTTCCATAATGGTGTAAAGTGGACTTGAATGTGTACTCTGCTCAAATAATACACAATCTGATTGATACTTAAACATCAGTAAGTGTTGTATATATGTTGCAGTTTCTAATGTTCCAGGCAGAGGCAAACCATGTATTTGCTAACAAATTGTTTCTACAAACAACCTGATGTGGCTTTGAAAAGTGAGTCAAAATAGGGAATGAAATGTACCCTCAAAATTATAATAAGAAAATCTTAATTTTTTTCTTTCCTTGAGAAAAGTTGTGGGGGTGTTTTCTTGTTTGTTTTTTTTTTTTTTTTAATCTTCTCTGAGCCTTCCTGGTATTAGGAATTCTTCCTCCTGTTTACTTTTAATTCACTCACCATCCATTCACTGATTGCCTTGCAATTCAAAAGCCAGGTTCCTTATGTTGCATTGTTCAAAGATGGCTTAATTAAAAATAGATCACATCTTTAGTTTTGTGCCTAATAAGCATTGTGCTGATTGGCTTCATAGAGGCCTGGATGATATTTCAGATATTACAGATCTTTCAAAAGGAATAATAAAAAGAAAGGGAGGGGAGAATACTAATGTGAAATCTTTTTCACCCTTAATATGTCATGATTTAGTAGGCACGAATTATTACTCAACACAGGTTTAGGAGAATAAAGAAGGAGTAGAGAAAAGCTGATATATGAGTGACTTTGCTCTATCTCTTAATTTAAAAAATACGGTAAAAATATAATCTGTTGTGAAGTGTAGGCTCACCTAGTTTTTCTTGTGCTTCTCTTTCAACTAGACTTTCATGATGAAAATATAAATAAAAAGTGACATAAAATTATACAGCTCAGCACAAGACTGGTTGAGGCAAAATGTTCTTATTGCCATTTTCATGGCTACACCATAAAGTTATAACGAATTAGTTATTAAGTTTTCTCATTTTTTAATCCTTTGTCATGCACACAGGCTCAGAGAGGTATTCCCTCTCTCTCATACTTTGTTAATTTATGGCTCAATAATAATGTCTGTGATGCTATATTTCATTTGATTCTTTTTTGCATTAAGAAGTTTAATTGTTTTGCTCTTTTTAAGGAGTAAGTTGTTAATAGAGAACAAATACAAGAGCATGACCCTTCACAACTAAATTGCAGTTCTGGGTTAAACCTAGTCAGCATCCACCAACAGTTCTGGCTTTTTTTTTTTTTTAAGCAGCAGTAATATAAAATTATCAGTGCTGTAGTCCAGAAAAGCTGCCTACTGTGCTTTTGGAAGGGCTGTTTAGAGGTGCACCAGAAGTGATGCTTCCTCTGCTGAGAGCAGAATGACCAGCACTGCCTGTGGGAGCCAGCTGTGGATCTCCCTTTCTCACCAAATAGGAGCCCAATGCTTTGCTCTTCATCGGCTGCTCCTGGCCAGTCCCAGCTGGCCAGAGTCCACCCTGCAGGGCATAACAACCCTCAGGAGCAGCAGCCTTATTTCTGGAAGAAGGTTTCAGGTACTGTTCCTGTGGAGGTTTGTGCCTCTGACCCAGGCTCACTGTGGTGCTGATGGCCTGGGAATCCTTCCTGGGATTGCCACGCTGTCGTGGGACTGTATATGGCAGTGCAACTGCTTTCTGTAAAGGTAGCTCAGCTGCCTCTGAGCTCTGTGTTGTCCTGCAGTGCAAACACATTCCCTGGGAGAGGCTCTCATGGATCACAAGGTGAGCAGTATTATGGTCAAGGCCTGCTTTGAGACAATCTAAGGTAACATGGCAATTTTCTTGTCCTCTTGTTGATCTCTTCACCACCTAAAAACTTTGTCATTGCAAGAGGCAGAGCCCCTTTTAATCAGCCCTAGCTAGGTTTAGCTCTGGTTAGCTCCACCCCTGATTTTTGCTTTTGTGTCTGTTTCTGGATGCAGCCCTTTGTAGCCTTTACTCTTCTTAGGATCTGGTTCAGGAGGAGAAGATTTGATTTGACTCTGAGCAGGCAAATTCTAACTTTTCAGAAACTTTCAAAGCATTCCTGCAGAGAGCGATGACATGGCGAGTCCCCTTGCCAAAATGTAATCATGCAGAAAATGCAAAATTGAGATCACCATATAGATTATTTTATAATGTGGTCACATGAGAGCACATGGCATAGAAGCCAGAAACTGAACAGTCAGTGCAACAAACTCTAGATTGTTGTAATTTGATTCACGTAAGGGAATTGTGTTAGCTTTTTGGCTGTGGTCTTCATGTTCTGTTTGGAAATGTATGATGTCATTGTACCAAGCAAATCACAGCAAAAGGCTGCTTGTATTTATGTTGGCTGAAGGTTTAACCAAGTGTACATGGCAAGCTTAATTTATTGCTACTTTAACTTTGTTTAGTCACTGAAGGGCTTTATTTATGCTGGTAAATTCAAATAGTGGCTAACAGTGACCACACAGCTAAAGAAATGGCAAGAGTCATTATCACTAAATCACTTTGTTGTTGAGTTCCCTTAATTAAGCAGGGGGGAAAAAAATTGAATCCCTGGACATTCAATAGTGAATATAGTGGTAAAAGAGAGTGATTAATTGAGATATCAGTTGCTTTCCTTAGGAAACTAAATTTCTGTAACTATGGCAAAGCAAGAATGAAAATAAAACTCAAGCATCATCTAAACTGCTGAATTAGTTGAAGGCATATTAAAAAGTTTTATTGGTTCTCTATAAAGAAAAATAAATAGCAAGAAAGCTATATTCTTTATGCAAACATTTTTCATTACAGTACGTGTCGCTCCCTTGGTGAGAGCTCATTAACTTTTTAAAAATTACCTTTAATGGGCTACTCATTATCATCACCATCAAATGCTTCACTTGTCCGACATTCTAGCGTTTAGAGCAGATTAAAGCCAAAATTACCCTCTAGATACAGGACATATTCAACTACACAGGAAAAAAAAAAAATCGTTCTGTAAAGTCATGGCTTATAAGCAGTGAAAATTAGGAATGTTGAAAGCAGCCTTTTTTTAAAGCTCAGAAGTGTATCTCAGTGTGGTAGCTGTGGTTTTCAGAAATATAAAAAAAATGAAAAGGTTCCTCGTTTTCAAGTCCCTCACTGAAAAGCTATTTGGTTAAACATAATTGGGAAACAGGCACCTTGAAGCCTGGTCTCCAGGGCTTGGGCATATCCTTGTTTGGCTGTTGTTTTGCCAAGAGTCTTGAACAACTCACTTCTTCCTTTGCCTGAATTAAAACCTGTGGGTATTGAGATCTCCTTTGCCAAAGACTGCAAACTTCTGCATGAAAGCTGCTTTAGGAGATAACTGCTTCGTTGTTACTCATCCTGCAAGAACTCTGCTTGATCTCAAAACCACTCTAAGCAGGAGCAGAAACAGCACAAGATCCGAATTTTTAGCTTGTTGAAACTGGCTCAAGCTTCTCAATTACAGTGGAAATTCACTCATTTGCACCAGTAGGGAAATTGGCATCCGCTCTGTTTTTTTTCTAAGGGTGTTTGAGGAGAGTGTAAATTCAAAAGCGTTGATTAAGAATTACGGACATCCTGGCATGCTTTGATTTACTGGGGACTGCAGTGCTCAAATGTGCTTGTTGTGATGAATAGCAAGGTTCATCAAGGTTGCTTTAGCAAGGCAGCCTCAAAAGCATTTCTGTGATGGCAACTTCAGTTACTTCTCTGAAGAGGAAAACAATATATAAACAGGGCTCAGTCTTATGCTGGATGAACTCTTTGAACTCAGAGGGAGCTGGCTGATTCATGTCAGCCATGGGTTTGGACCTCCCTTTGCCTTGCCTTTCCCTGGATTATCTGAACACAGCAGCAGTTTACCTGTGTCACCAATATTCAGTGGTGCTCTTAGACTGTGGTACCAGGCAGACTGAGGAAATGGCACCAGCCTTATGCAGATGAGGTGAGGTTCTTTGGCTTAAGCATGCTATGGTGCTTTGCTCTAGTCTTCCTGGTTTTGGGGAGATGCCCCAAGAATCCTTCCTCTGACAGTAAAAAGATCCTGTTACTATTAAAATCATCCACTGCTGCACGTTTTCATCTATTTCCTCCAAGAATCTTAGTTTATTTTTCAAAGCTGTTGAACTGCAAATTGCTGCAATATACAGCCAGGCTTTTGAGTTTAACTGGGATAAATTCTTCCTCGACTGCGTTTTGGTTAGAGTCCTGTATCAACAGTCCTTTGTTTAAAATAAAGGCATTCTGAAATTGTCTGGTCTACTCACAGTGCTCTTTTCAGCCCTTCAGCTGGTAAGATTCTCCAGACATCTCTCTTCTGGCACTTTATGTCTGATGGAGGAAGTATCTGAAGACAGGTGAAAAGCTGCAGACACCCTGGTGCAAAATAAAAGAAGCTTCGGAACATCTCAATTGATGGAGCTGATATTATGGACATATTGCTGGTAAGGTTCATAAACGGAGATTATCCAAAGTTTGCCTAAAAGAATATGACATATATGCAAGCCCAGGTTATTTCTCATCTATTTAGGCCTGTGACTTGTAGCATTGCACATACATTGGTAGGCAGATTCAGATGTTCTTTAGACCTTTGAAGCATTCTCCAGCCAACACTTCTTTTCAGCCTACTACTTATTTGGTAATATACAGGCCAGCTGCATAATTTTTGAAAAGCAGACAAACATGCAATTTTTATCATGCTAGTACATTCTCTTGCTGCTGTATCTTTGCTGCACTCAGAAATGAAGACAGTGTAATTACCTAACAATTATCTTGTCAGCTTGTAGCAGAATGTAAAATTTGGATTGAGGTAGGGAATGAGAGTGCATCTAAACACTGTGCTCTTATGATATGGTGTTCATTTACTTTCCACACTAATTTTGGGACTGCGTGATGAAGTAGATGTGTGTGGTTAAGCTAAATGGCCCAGAGTGGTTGCCCAGAGCAGTGGTTGCCCAGGAGACTTGTTGGCCACGTAAAACCTCCATGTACTTACACATGCTGTGGTGTGGGGACAGACTTCCTGCACTGCATGGAATGGAGTGGCCCCTACCAGCATTTTCAGGTAGTTTGACAGCTGTGGGAGGTGAGGTGGCATCATGTTTTTTCCTGGTGGAAGAAGAGGCAGTCTCTTTTCCATGGGCCACTGAGGCAGCATGGCTCTAAGTGTATGCCCAGACTGTCCATCCCTCTTCTCTGTCAGTTCTGGTTATGTTGCAAGGTGAAGAGGAGATGGTAGTACATGAAGAACAGTTCCCATTTTTCAGCCCTTCATTTTTGGTTCTTGCCTGTAGATACCCGCTGGAGGCTCCCTTAAACACAGAGATGCCAGCTGAGATAAATTACGATTATTTGCCATTGTAGACAGCCATGTTAAACTGATTTGCACGTATTTGGACAGGAAAGGGTGCTTACAGGGTTTAAATCTCAGCAATGTGAAGTGTCATTCCTTTCTGACCCAGAATATGCTTTTTGGCAAACCTCTGACTGGTAGATAGTCTCCTGTCTGTCATGAAGTACTCATCCCTTTCCTTATGGAGAGGGCTCTGGGAGTGTGACAGTCCTAAGCTCACACAATAGCACTTCTACAACCACCATGGCCAGAAATTCCAGCTGTTCTGCGCTGGTAAGACGTAGCCACGAAGGAGGCTAAGTTTTCACTCTGATCAGTTTACAGCTTTTTCCCTCCTGACTTTGCACAGCTTGAGAGACATCTTAGCAAGTATACCACTCAACACAGAGGAACATGAGAAGTGACTTTCAGCTGACAGACTCTGATGGGCCCTGGTCTGGTATCAATACTCTTGAAGACTTTTCAAAACAAATGTTGTTTCTGTTAATGCAACTCTTTAACACTTTGGCATTTCAAGGCCTAAGCCTCCTGCCTTTAGTCAGTAGTGTGGGATTTTAGAGATTAGAAATCATATTATGGGTTGCTAAGTGGTTTGTGTTTCAAAGTCAGCTGCAAGTTGAGTTATATCTTGGCAGAAGCATGCAGTAAATGGGCCAGTCTTTCAAATACAATCCAGGCTGCCGGTTACAAAGGACTTACCATTCTGCTACAGGCAGTCATGTTGCACTGCTGAACGCTTTGCGTGGCAAGAGCAGTGTAAGGGTAGTCTGGGAGGTACTGAGATGTGCTTGACAACCTCAGTATTTCTTTTTGATTTTTTTTTTTTTTTGTTTAGTGCAATGTGGTGAATATTGCACTGAACCAGTTTTGATTTTGCATGGTTTCTTAGGAATAAAATATTATTCTTCACCATTATACATGTTCTTGAGGCCCTGATGTTTTATATTGCTGCAAATACTGTGAGCATTTGCAAGGCTTTCTGTATAATTGCTAAGAAAAGAGAGTGAGGGATATTAGGTGCAGTTTTCACTGGTTGAAAAAAAAACCTACTTAGTTGTATCCTTAGAACAGGAATGGTATGTTGTCTTTCATCCAGTCCATGCTAGGGCCAGAAGCCTGGAGTTCACAAGGTGTGGAAGAAACCCAGTGAAAGACAGAGAGCAACAGCAAAATATTATTGCAAGAAATGGATGGGGGATTTTTGGAGGATTAAGACAGTTAATAATATAGGAAACTACCTTACCTTGGACATCCTTACCTGTCCTTGATCTGCTGCTGTGTTATTTGGATGTTGTGCTAATTGTTATCGGGGTTTAAAGGTTGTGTAGTTATAAAGTTTGGCCACTAGGTGGCAAGCGGGGTTTGGAGCCTAGTGAAGGCGCGGCCAGGGCTGACAAATTTAAATAAGGGGATACAACTCCAAAGGGGATTGGCCCGTGGGAGTGGCCAACTTGGGAGATGCCGATTGGTCCTTAAAATGAGCCTGATTGGTCTGCAAGACGAGCCAATAAAAACCCCTAGATAAAGACCAATCAGACAGTGGGAAAAGGACCAATCAGGCATCAAATTTTGGATCCAGGTTCAGGGTATAAAAGAGCCTAGCACAGGTTGGCTGGGCTTTTTCCTTTGGGATGTTGCAGGGGAAAACGTTCCATGCCACCATTTTTTTTTGCCATTTTATTAGTAAATCTGTCTCACCATAGATTGGAATGATCCTAGTCCTCAATCTGTGTTTCAATAAACTGTTTAAATTCAAATTGAGAGAATTTATTCTTCTCAATTATGCACAAAACAAAACATTCCTGCACTACCCATCACGAGAGAGGTTGGGATGGACTGTGTGTAAACTGTGGTGAAAGCTAAGGAAGCTTAAACTGGGAACTGAGGAGGAAAGGTTAAGGTTATTAAATGTTCAATAGCTTGTTTTTTTCTTTCTCATTACTTAAGTCAATGATTAGAAATTTGAATGAATTTGCAGTAACTTAAGTAAAAATAACCCTAGCGAAGGCTGTCTAGCTAGCAGCAGGAAGTGTGCCCAGGACAGTAGTTGATGGAAAATGCGTGCCAGGCATGATCTGTGGTTGGAGTAATTTGAGTGACTCTTACGTAATTCTGGTATTGGAAATGTGGGCTGTAAGTGTTGCAGCTATTATGTCTTGGAGCAGTAGTAGGTATGAGCAGTGAGGAAGTGTGTAGGAAATAGAGTTTGAAGGTACCTGAACAAGGTCCTTAGCATTGGGAACATGAACAGGAAAGGATGTGTGTCAACTTTATCACAGTCTGAATGTAATTACTCTTTACAAACTTCAATCTTCATCCCAGTGGGCTAGTGTGGAAGCCGGTGGGCCTACCAAGTCAGAGAACGAGGGAGCCCCGTGAGAGGTTGGGCCCTATGGAGGGAAACTCTCCCTAAGTTAGGGAGACCTGAAAGGCTTCTCCCAGGATACCCCGTTCTGTTACGTTAATGTACCCCAGTCCTGTTTCCCTGGTTGGCCCATTGGCCTCCCTGCCCCTTTCCTACCCTCTATGTCCCTGCTCCAGAGTGTTCTCCCTTCCCTGCTTCCCCATTGGCCTTTTTTCCTCAGCCACTCCCTCTCTGCTTCCCCATTGGTTCCCATACCCTGGCCCTGCCTGTGTTCTGCCCTCGTGCCCTCAAACCATTGGTCCCTGATGCTCTCTCCGCCCCTGCGTACCCCATACTTAAACCTGGTCCCTCTCCTGATGTTCTTTCTTCATTCCTGGTTCCTTTCACATGGGTGGCTGCAATAAGCCCATCCTGTGGAATACCACATGAGGACCTTTCGTGTCTCTTTGCTGTCGACCATCTATGAAGCTATCCAGTATGTGCACATGTGTGTCTGTGTGTGTCTGTGGCACTGACCAAGCAGCTTCTGCTGGAGACACTTTCGGAAGGTTGCAGCATATACCATCCTGCCAGCCTCAAAAGGCTAGACTGTATGGATTAATTTTACAACAATCTGGATTCATGCTTTTAAGAACTTAAGCTCCTGCTCCTGCAACAAATGTAACCAAGCCATATTTTGAATATATATTATATATGCCATCCCTTGCCCCTGTGGACTGCATTATTTGGGTTAATGTGTGCTGAGCACTTGCTACAAATTTAATACCTTTTTTTTGCAAAACACAAAGCTAAGAATACAATAGATTTTTCATTTGTTTACTATACTCTAGCATACAGAGGAGATGATGACAATAGTACAAGTAAAGATCACCACCAGTGTTGGGAGGCACCAATAGGTTCATGACTCAGATAGCTGTAGGGCTTTTTCCAGACGTAAAATGTGTGGTGAAGAATGATGCAACAAAGATATTTCTCAACCCAGGCAATAAAATGGTGCACCAAATGGCTCAGTTGTTCTGGACAATGCTCCACATCCTCAACAACATTAACTGAGCCTTCTGTTTTCCTTGTGTCTGCAATTCCAGTTTTGATGGGCTTTCTGCTCTGCTTTATCCTTATCTGTTGTTTTTCCCTCTATATGACTCTTCTGGTACCTCTCCCTCCACATGTTTCTTTTTCTTGCTGCTTGCTTGTAAATAATTCTGTGATGGGGCACTGTGGGCTCCTTTTTGGATGCCACGGGCATTTACTTTAGTTTTAGAGGCAGCTGCTCCCTGCACAGAGCAGTTCGTGGCCCTGCTGAAGCCTGCCAGGTATGGCCAGTGTGGCACTCATGAGATCATCAGGCGCTCATGCAAGTGTCAGCTGAGTGCTCATGCAGGAGTAAATCAGGTGCTTGTGAGCTGTGCCATCATGCATTAAATGGTCAAGTCCTCATGCATGATTTCAGTGATCATGTGTGACCTGAATGTGCAGTCTTGTGTGAACAAATGGGGCGTCTTGAACCAATTGGATGCCCATGTGTGAGCTAATTGGGTGCTCAAGCATGAATTAATTGTGCCTCCATGCAGGGATTAATTGGATGATCAAGTGTCAGTTTGCAGGACACTCATGCATGAACTAACTGGGCACTCATGCACAAACTACTTGGGTGGTCTGGCATAAATTAATTTGGCACTTGGATGTGAATTAATTGTGCACCCATGTTTGAGTTCATTGGGCACTCGAGGATGAACTGATTGGGCCCTCATGCATGGACTGGTAGATTACTCAGGTGTGAATTATTTGAGTGCCCATGCATAAACTGGATGAGCACTCATGCACATATTGATTGGGTGCTCATGCACGAGTTTATTGAACACTCAAGCAGGAGCTAGCTGGGCATTCCAGTGTGACTTCATGGGATGCTCATGGATGAATGCAGTGCCCCCTGCAATGTATGCCCTGAGGGACATAATAATACATATTCAGGCTGAGTGTAATCCCTAAAGTCTGATCCATAGGGTTGGGGCCTGAAGTTTGTTTAGAGTAGGTGTAGTCAGACTGTGTCTGACTACAGTCAGTCTAGTGATCTAATCCATCGACTCAAGGGGTAGAGCTTGAATAGATGAAAATAGACCTTAATAGATGAAAATTCAGACTGTGATGATGATAACTCCTGTAGTTTGGCTCCCTGGGGGTGGGGAGGGGGGGACTAGAATTTTACTAAGTGCATATACACTTGGTTATGGTATTATTCCCTTACAGTGTGGTCCACCAGTATAAAGGATAGACTTTGTGATGACTAAGGTGTTCTGACTGTGTAGGAATGGCACTTAAGAATATGGTTTAGTGGACTTGGTAATGTTAGGTAAATGGTTGGACTCAATGATTTTAAGTATCTTTTTCAACTAAATGTTTCTATGATGTGATTTGTGGGGCAAGGAACAAGATTTTAAAGAGAATTGCTGCAATGCTAATCCCTACTGTCTGTTCTGCAGGGAGAAAGGATGAAGTTTATAATTGCTGTATATTAAAATTGTGAAGATATTGAAAATAGAGGTAGTAATGTTTGTATGTTGAAACATCTCTTAAATATGTGTGTTGCAGAGGCAAAAGGGCTGGAAGGTACTGAGATTAAACTGTAAGGTTTACTTTGTTTGTGCATGAGCGCCTAATGAAGTCCTGCATGAGTGCCAGTTTGGCCCATGCATGGTATGGGTGCCTAATTAACTCATGCATGATGGCCCTATTAGTTCACGCCTGATCACACAATTACTTCACGCATGGGTGCCCAATTAGTGCACACTTTATTGCTCAAATTGTTCACGCATGAGCACCCAATTAGTTCATGCTTGAGAGCCCAATCAAGTCACTCTTGAGAGTCCAATTAGATCTGGATGAGCACCCAATTTACTCATGCATGAATGCTCAATTAGTACATGCATGAGCACCCGATGAGTTCATCGCCCCAGTGCTGCACTGGACACACCCTGCCAGGTGTGTCCAGCATCCAGGGGTTTCAGCATAGTAAATGCCAGGCCCTCAGAGGACCCCACAGTGCCACTGTGCAGACAGCATGGGGAGATGCTGGAGGGGTCATACGATCAGGAAGATGGCAGAGAAGACGTATGAAAGAGGATGCTTCATACCTCCCTGGATCACTGCAGACTGTAGATGACATACACCAGGGCAAGGAGACTTTGAATGTGGCCATGCAGGGCTTAGGCCAGCAGAGTGACCCTGGGAAGCCAGAGTGGTGGAAGACCACCTAGCAAGACACATGAAGGAGTGGCAGACAGAAGAAACCCTTGTGTACACAATCCCAACTTCCTGCATTGCCCACTGGATCAATGAGATGATTGGGGAAAATCAAGTGTAACTTGTGGTGTGAATAAGAGGAGCTGAGATTAGGAAGGTATGTTTAGCTTAAGCAGAGTCTAGAAAAGGGGGAGAAAAAAATGCTTTTTTAAGTGCTTAATTTCTTGTATTTTATTCTCTCTCAATGCTTGAGCCTGATTAGAAAGACATTTGTGTTAAGTTCCTAAAGAAAAGTTCCTTCGGTAGAGGTGGTTTTGTGCACTACAGTAATTAGTGGAGAATGCACCCAGCAGCCAAGTCTGACATGGCCTGAGACTGCAACAAATTTAAGTGACTTTGAGGCCTAGGAAGGAGTATTGATTGTGATATTGGGAATTTGGAGTATTGTGGTGTGTCCTTCATGTCTGGAGGCATAGGTGCAAACAGTGTGTGAGCAGGTAGGAAATTGAGAGTTCAAGGCTAATGGAACAAGGTTTTCAGGGATGGAAAGGTGACTGGGACGAGACAGCATGGGGTCAGCTTTGAGCCCCTCCCCCAGTGGCTTACAGCTGGGGATTCAAGAGTGCCATCGATGGAGAGTCTGTGTGCCTGGGAAACTCCAGGAAAGCTGCTGTGCTGTGGGGTGTGGAGGGACTGACTTCATTCTCTAAACAGATCTCCAGAGAGCCCAGAAGCACATGGCAGATGTGGGGAGTTGAGCTGAAGGTCTCTTATTTTAAAATAAAAGAAGCCTGCTAACAGAAGTGTTAACAAGCGCTCAGCACAGGAGGGAAGCTCTTGTTCATTATGTGCAGTGCTTGTAGTGCTGTGCTGGGCGAAGTGTGCACCACACAGTGCTTATTCCTACTGCCTGGTCCACGGGGCTAAGAGAGGAGTTTGTAATTAGTCTATACTAAGATTGTGATGATGATGAAAGTAGAGTTTATAATGGACTGAAGTTGAAACAGTTCCTGTGTGCTTTTCACAGAGGCAAAGGGTAGAATGTATGGGGCAGAAATCTCAGGCTTTTCTGCATTCACACGTGCACGCCCAACTTGTTCACGCATGAGTGCCCGATGGGATCACGCCTGAGTGCCCCATCAGCTCTTGCTTGAGCACACAATTAGCTCCTGCTTGCACGCTCAGTTAGTTCATGCATCGGTGCCCAATCGATTCATGCATGAGAACCCAATTTCTTCACTCTTGCATGCCCAATTAATTTTTGCATGAGTGCCCAATTAAGTTATGCATGAGTGCCCAATTAATTTGATAAGAGTTCAGAGAAGTGCCACTGCTGGGAACCCTGAAACTGAAGCCAGATGCAAATTAAACCACACCCCTTAAAGGAGCCATGGACAAATTAATCTAGGCTGGAAACCAGTCCCGTGGTTTGTATTGAAAAGAAATGAAAACCAGCTCTCGTTCTACACCTGGGTATAATTAGTACAACATTAACTTAGATCCTTTTTTAGGACCCAGAAAACAGCTGTGTGGGATGCTGGCTTTCTCCACTCAGAGTTCTGGCCTTTCTGTTGCCATATGAGGTTTTTGTTTTGTTTTGTGCACTCATCATTAAAATGTAATTTCCCATCATATAGCTTCTTCAGCCAGCATGAAATGTCCATGGAAACAAAGATATTTTAAATGAAAGAGCAAAGTTAAACCAGCAGAAAAATTCAAGAACACAGGACAGTTCCCAGCCTGTTTAAGTGGGAAGGAGCAGTGATGCATTCTTACTTTGAATCGATACTACAAAAGATAGTGCATTAGCAATGCCTGAGCATGGTCTTTAGAAAACGAAATTATTTTTGTTAGTGAAGACCTAGAGGAAGAGAATACAAAGTCTTTTTGTATTATTACTTAGGCTTGTTGTCCTTTAGCTTTTCATTTTTCATGACTTTTGTGATGATGACAGTTCCATCACCTAATTTCCATTTCTTGGTGATCTCTGTTCTCCCAGCATTGTGTTCTCTCTGCTGGGTGGTATAGTTACTCAGCTAATGTCAGAGCAGTGAAATTGTCTGTGGAGGTCAGAGTAGCAGCTGGTAAGAGTCCTGAACCCTCGATCAGCAGATGTTTGCTTTGGGATTTGGGTGGACTAAAGAGGGTGTTTTTTCTGTTTTTAAACTCAACCTGTAGATCCTTCTAAACTGCCTTCTCTTATCTTGGTACTGTTCTTATAGAAGTTTTAACTAATATCTGCAGGTTGCTTATAACAGTAACATAAAAGTGTTTTACCAGCTCACACCTTTTGAATCTCTTGTTCCTTAGAAATGAGCCAAGCCTTGTGTCATATATGATCAGACTGCAGCTTGGGACTCCAAAAACTGCAAGCCTGGGACAGAAATCAAGCAGCTATTATGCTAATTTGACTGGAAAATGAACAGGATACCATAAGCTTGTCTTTCTGCCACTTTTTTACTTGCTCTTTACTATATAATACTTGATACATGCAGAGAGTTATATATTTGGGCTACATAATTCAGTGGCTTTGTTACTGATTTTGAATCGTTCTTTTTAAAAGTGGAAGCCACTTTCTGTTCCATTTGTGGTACCTGTTTTAGTAAAATAAACTCCCTGACATGGCTCATTTGTCACTGCTTTCAACATTGGGATCATATAAGATGTTTTTGGTCCAATCATAGAGAAACTGATATTGATTTTTTTTTTTTTAATGGTTGGCCAAGGGGAAAAAGAAGGCAAAAATATCAGACACGCTTGGGCATCTCCTGATGTGATTTAATATTCTGGTTTTTCCACCTCAAATTGAAAGAATGACAAGGTAGGGCTGTTTGGGCTTGAAGATGCAGAGGGTAAATCTCCCCTGGGGCCTGGTTGTCCTATTCCTATTTAGCTTGAGCTCTCTGGGTGGTGTCCCTGATTTAGAGCGTACTTAGCAGGTGCAACACGACTGGAATGAGGCAACATAACGTGCTATGTAGGAGTAGAGAAGAGCCAGTGTTTTAAAAAGGAGGCACAAAATGGGTTACTGCACATAGAACAAAGTAGAGGCGTTTGAAGACTCCACAAGTCTTTTGGAAGGTGTTTCTGGTATCACTTCTGTTTAATTTTAATCTGGAAGCAAAAGGATATATTTGTGCATTTGTGTTTCTTTCCAAGTGGAAGGTGCCTACTTAAGGTGTCATAGGTCTCTTTTGAAGCATTTCCTCCCAGCGTGACCTAATTGTAGCTCCGGTGATGCAGGCTTAGGGACAGTATTGAATTTAAAGTTTGGCAGCATCAGCTCAGAGAACAGGGAGGAAAATCTCTTACTCTTCTGCAGGGCCATGAGGGCTCTGTGCAATGTTCATGCTGTGTCTGGCAGATAACCAAGGAGCTTCCCATCAGACTGGCAGAGCTGCACTGTCCTCTTGGGCATGGAGTTAGTGCCAGCATATCTATATGGAAGGAAAATATGTTAACTAAATATGAAGGATTCCAAGGCGTCTTTTCATCTTGGGCTGATATGCCTTTGCTGCCTAATATTAATGTTGCAATGTAGTGACTTGGTGGCAGAATGCTCTGCTGCCCTCACATTGAGCTGTGAAGTCTTAGGAGAGAGTGTGGGATGAAAAAAAAAAGGAGGGGAAAGTCTATTATAGTTTCAGATAGTAAAAAATTTATTGTACCTTTTACACATTCCAGGGGATGCAAGTAATTTAAATTGGACTCTGCAAACTGCTGCCTCCTGAAGACAGGTGTGGTGTTGGTGTGCTGTTTGGATATATCTTCTCCATGAAGGATGAAAGAACAAACTGATGTTCAGTTTGGATCTATAGTTAGTTCTCTTCCTGCCTCCCAGAGTTAAACAAGAATGGAGGATATGTAGGTCTCGGAAGCCTTCCCTCTGCCTTCTGCTCTAGCTCCTCTTCCTGCAGTGACTTAGGATGTAGATGAGCTGGCTTCTGAACACTAAAGAAAATCTGAAAATATCTGTAACCTGTGTTCGCAGAGAAGAGACCAAATTTCAGAGGTTTGAGAACTGATTTTCTGCAGCTGATATGGGACCTTTAAATTTTGCTGTAACAGACATTGGTTTTGCCTTCAGCATTCTTTTCTTCTACTTCAGTCTTGCTGGAGTTTACAATGAAAAGTAGTGGTCCATAACCCTCCTTTCTATCTCGTGTTCTTTACTGTGAGTAGCAGTGAGAGACATCTGATGCAGTGCCTGAGCCATCAGAGTTGTCAGACCTGGGCACAGGCCTCTCGTAAGAGTTCATCTGGTTAGGTTAGAGTTTAGCTGGCACAGTCCAAGGTCAGCTCCTTCACTGATAAGAGCTCTTGTGAAGAAAGCTAGAAGACATGGCCTGCCCCTCCTTTCCTTTGGGAACTACTTTAAAGCCGAGGTCTTACTGCTGGCCCTACCTGTGCTCCATCACAGCCTTGCAGCAGCTGTATCTGTGATGGTCTCATACTGACACAACTCTGACCCAGACCTGGGCCTGCTGTCGGGCATTCCTGGCTTGACATCAGGCGTGCTCCAGCACTGCAGACTTGCTGCATTATCACTGAATTGTGTCTGCGTCTTGCCCTCATTTTGACCTGGACCTGCTGATTTCTGCCCCAACTCTGTGCTAGTGAACCTTCTTTATTAGCCCTCTTTGTTTCCAGCTTCCTGTCCCTTGCAGAGCCTCGTCACAGTTAGCAAAGTTAGGGACCTGTGGTAAAACTTCAGCTTAAAAATGGTTCCCAAGGGAAATGAGGTCCTGCTTCTGGCTTTCTTCACAGCAGCTCTTATCAATGATGGAGCTGATCTTGAACTCAGCCAGCTAAACTATTTGCTTAGCCAACGAAATCCTAGGAGGGGAATGTATTCTGGGCCGTGAGAAGGTTCTCATACCTGGCTGAGCACCAGTGCTCCCCTCTGTCTTCTCTAGCACATTGTGGCTGGATGGCTCAGATACACTTGGAAGACTTCATGTTCGATAATCCTGCTCTCCTGGTCTTTCACAGCTGCATGTTCCTTGCTCCCTGTCCAGCATTGTATACAGTTCTTCCTGTTACTAGGAGTTTTGTGGTCCCAGAGCCCCTCTTGCTCTTGTTTCAGTCCTTATTGAAAAGTTTAACAAGCAATATAACACACTTTTAACTTTAATAACCCAGAGTCATCATGTGCTGCGTCTGGGTTCAGAGTGATGCTAGGGAATTCCAAACCTTCAGGCTTGTGAAATGCCTCCCAGCCTGTGCCCCACTTGTGTGTAATTTGGTGAGCATGACCCTGCTGAAGTGGGAGGTGCTGTGCCCTGCATCTCCCTAGGGCATGAAGCACAATCTCTTGCAGGAGGCTCATGGCTGAAATGTTTATCTTCTGCTTCAGTTCTGAAGCTGTGCTGAAGACAGTTTGTTTTGGTCACTGTTTTGTGGGGAGGGATGGAAGAGATGGATAAACACCAGCTTTTTGATGTAATCTCTGACTGGATTAGGTGCAGCAGTGTCTGGGGATGGGGAGTTCCTCTAATGAGTAAAGAGATCACCTCAGCCTGTTTTTTACTTGATGTTGCAAACCTGACAGTATTCTCTTGAGACCTCCCATCAGCCCAGAAAAATAGCAACTGTTCTTATTTTTTAGTGGATACCCCATCAAATGTGGGTTATGCAGGTTGATAGAATTACTTGGTTCCAGTATCAATGATAACTTATTTTTCCTTTCTTGCTTTGTTGATGCATTTACCTGACAGTCAACTCAAACTTTTTATCTTTTGTGGGGAAGAGCACAAGTCCAAATAGAGGAGCAGAGTAAGTCCAAATGGTATCTGTGAGGAAAGTATATTTGTAGGATATTTGTGCTCACTTAGGTGGATTGGAAATCAACAGAACATGAATAGGATGCTTTAATCTCTCCTTTCTTCCCTTTCCACTGCATTGTTTGAATGCAGCTCCTACTCTCGGTTATATTCCTTAATGCCTCATTTTTCTTAATCATACCAGTTATTTTATCGTATCTTAATGTATTTTCTGATGTTCTGCAAGACAAGGTAGATGACATTTTTCTTCCAAGACATTTTTATGTGCATTTTTAGGCATTCAGGACTGCCTAAAAAGGGAATTTGTCAGCCCCATTGAGGCACAGTTTTGAGATAAATCTCAAAATGCAAAAGGATTTTTGAATTTGTACCAACAATTCTTTTGTGTTTTGAATCTTAATTTGGAAGTAGACAAGCCTGGTGAAGAGAGTGGTGGTGAAATACTGAGGATTTGGAAGTGAGGAGGTGAGGACTGGGACATGGTGGTGGGAAGTGAGTCTGTCAGGTACGCCTAGTTAAAGTAACTTTAAATGAATTAGGGAGAGTGGGGGCAAATTAGTCTGCACTGAGCTCCACACAACCACATCTACAGCAGCACCTGAGCTGGGGAGTTCTATAGCTAACTCAGCTGCCTCTGCACTACAGACATACCCTGAGGTAAAGAGAATATAAATAGGGTTGGAAGGCAAGGGACAGAGCAAGCAGCCAATCTGCAGAGGGCAGAGGAGCTGGGATCAAAACTGCTGCCGGTGCTTTGAAAGTCATGAAAAGCCAGAGCCTTAGTTTGCTCACACAGGCACAACTCCTCTGGGCTTCAGGGAGAAAGTGTCTGAGAGGCTCTCAAAGTACGTGTGCAGAGCCAGCCTTGTTGTGCTAAAAAACAAGCTCTGATTAACTGTGCACGTGGCAGGAATTTTGCATTGCCGCTAAAGCAATGAAAAGTCCTGAAAGATTTCCATGACATTAATTTTAGTTCATTTGAGATAATCCATGTAGATCTTAAATAATACATGAGATTCATGCCATCGGAGATACGCAGTGTATCTCAGCCTTAGTGAAAAGAAATTTGCCTTGTTGACACCAACCAGGCAAAACAGCAGACAGGACAGAACTAGTTTTTCATCGGAGTATCGCTGCCTGTTTCTTTTCCTGGCTTTCATCTCTCACTCCCTTTCTTTCCCGCTTCCCATTTTTTTTGTTGATTGGTGTCACCTCACATGCTTAGGATGTCTGCCTGTCTGCTCAGAGTGTGAACACATTCCTCAGAATGCTGATTTGTTCGTTTCACGCCAGTGTCAAAATGACTTATTAAATTCGGCACCTCCTGATACTCAGTGCCTGATGTGTTGCTATCCAAACATTAAATGACAATAAGCATATGCAGCCACTGGGCCTAGCAAACTCATTTACTTTGATAAAAATGTCATGGCAATATGCTTTAAATCACTGTCCTTTTCATCATTGTTAATTGCTAGCTGTAGACCTCTTTCCCGTGCTTAGTGCAAGTGTTAGGATGCTGCTCCTCCTAGCCTGATTAAACATTTTTTTTTCTAAGTGTAGAAATCTCTTTCAGTGGCAGTGTTATTTCATCAAGAGATGGATTTTGCTCTTAATTAGCCAAGATGCCACCAGGGATACTTCAGTCATGGGTGTGAAAAAGCCTCCAGCAAAAGATCCTTCTCTGGGATTAAAAAAAATAATGTATCAGTGACTTGGGGATAATTGGCAGCTTCGGTGATGGTACGTTGGCTCTGGCAGTGACAATATGTTCTGGTGTAATATCAGTACCTGCTTCTGTCTGCTTTCCAGTTGGCTCACTGCAGACTCAACAGGAGCAGTTCTGTGTATAACAATGTATGCCATTGAATGCTGGGGGTGGGGAACCATTCCCCACCTTTTTTGCTGTCTCTGGGGAGCTGCACAGCTTTCGCAAGGCACAGATTTTGTGTTTTCCTCAGCAAAAATGCCCCTTCTTCTTGAACTTGATGCTGAGTTTGAACTTGAACATATACGTTAATTTCTTGCTACTAGTCATTTGCTTAATTTGGACTTCTGCTTTCCTTTTGTCTTTAGGAGCTAGATGCTTCTGTGGTCAGAAGAGTTTGATCAACTGAATTCCTGGCGATATTTTGCCCAAGATAGTAGGAAAAAGATCTTTAATAACAACAAAAAAAATCATTGAATCTTCCTCTTTCCAGGGAATATAAGGTTATTTGTTGTGATAAGGTTATTTGATATGAGAGAATAGAATTTCAGACATCTTTGTAAAGATAACCATTTCACACTCCAGGGATGACTTTCAAGTAAACCGTCTCAGAGCTTGATCAGAAATAGTATCTGAAAGATTGATTCAGCCCAGTGGAATTAAAAAAATCTATCCTGCATAGATATAAGAATTTGATTAATAAAATATTAATATATTTTATAAACACATTCTGAAAAAGGGGACAATTGTTTGTGTCTGGGGAAGGAGATCCATCCTGCTAAAGGTGTGGAAGCATGAAAGTATGTCAGTCACATTGTGCTGCTGCCTGAACCTATTTTAACATTTGCAGACTCAACCTAAATTTCTTCAAGAAATCAAACCCAAACAGTCTCATTTGGTATATATGTGCTTGATCCAAAGTTTGCTGAAATCCATGACAAGTTTTGAGATGTGATTCTAATTGTCACGAAGAACTTCCATTTACTTAGTACATTTTCTAAAGAGAGGGAGATACAATTTCATCAGTCAAAGATGTTCTTTTCCAAATGGAATGAACTCTAACACATCCTTCACACTGTAAGCCTGTCAAGTTGTAGTAGAAAGATATGTGATCAGGCATTTGGAGGTGCCTGCCTTGTAGCAGTGAAGCAGAGGTTGTTGCTCTGGTGTCAAATGAAATGAAGAGATGGTTGGACTTTGCAGGGTCTATCTTCTCTAGATAAAAGGCCAGTGACCTTTTCACATCAAGCCTGGAGAGAAGGGTATGGTTAAGGGTGATATGCAAAAGTGTTGGCAAGAGGGCTGGTTCATTAGCGCTGGACCTCCTTTTTCTGACCTTAGGGAAGTAATTTAAGATGTGTCTATCACATTGTGTATCCTCACAGGGGTGGTGGATCATTCTTTAAAAGCAGAAGCGCAAAGAGAAGCACTCTGAAATGTTGAAGTAATACCTTTCATTTAGAGAAATGCATTTTTCCTTTCAGCTTTTGAATATTTTGAAGTGTTTTAATTTCAAAATTAGCTACCCATAAGAAGGAGTTATTCAAAAAATGAAACGGAATAGTTTCAGTGGACTACAAAATCTTGTACTGAGCAGAAATTCTGGAAGTTATATTTTGAACTTTGTATTCTTTTGGTTAGGTTCCAAAGAATTAAAAAGGTATTGTCATTTACCTTCCCATTCTCAATCTAGTCACAAAATAAAAGATCTTGTTTATGTTATTGCTAGTAGGAAGCAAGTTTTCTACAAACATTTTTGAATGATGCCCTACCAGACAATGCTGACTGTAGGCCAATCTTGTAGACCCTTCAGAATGCCTTTGAAAAGCTTGAATTACTTCCTTACAAAGAGAAGAAATTGCATTTGTGTACCTGATACAGTAACTACTTACTCCTGAAGTGGCAGAATAGAACCACATGTGCTCGTCAACCATTTCAAACACCTTTAACCATTCAAACATCTATTTTTCTACAGGTAATTTGTCCATGCCAACAGGTATTTTTCAGTGAGTCTTTCCACTCGTGTGTGCAAAATTTGGTTTGTAGTATGAATAAAGCATTGGGTGCTATAATGCAAAATAATTTTGTTCAATTTTTTACCAGTCAGTGTCAGCCTTGATTACTTCACTAGACTTGGATGGTGTGTGGGCAGGAGATTAGAATTTTCTAAGAGGTTGCTTGTGTGTACCTGATACAGTAGTATTACTTACACCTGAAGTGACAGAAAAGAGCCACTCAGCATCAGTTTCTCTCACGCTCTAGTAATCCATTGTGGATTATTATCAAGATCAGCTTGGAAAGGTAATATGATTTTAACACTCCAGCAAAGGATAGGAAAGGAAGAAAAAGAAAAAAGAAAGAAACTTCAGGCAGCATTTGACATCTATCCTGTGATGTGAACGCTGAGTATTTTTCAGGCTCATGAAAAATCTTGTAAAATGGTAGAACAAGCATGACAAAGGTCTGAAAGACAACAAAATAGGATTTTGCAGAAAAGAAATTAATGTTTCTGGTGATAAAGAAGATTTTTTTTTTTAATGTGTCATTCAGGTAGCATATTAACGTAAACAATGCTTTATTTTCAATATTTTCCCAGCCAGGGAAGTAACTGAATATACTTGCTTGGAGCAAGAAAGAAGGCTCAGAGAAGACATACAAGTCTGGGTAGGGTCCTGGGATGTGGTTGCTTTTGGAAAGGCTTCAGTTATCAAAATGCTTGGGTTAAACCAATGCTGACTGCTGACTAAAAGACCCTGCCTTGTTTATGGAGAAAATTTAAAATAATCTTGTTTTTGTTTCTTCTCTGGTGTGCAATGTCAAGGCAGTGTTCAAAGTATCTTGTGATGATACAGAAATACACAAGGGGCTGATGATCACTTTTAAGTTCCCCTACTACTTCCATCGTTTTTGATTTAATTCTTCTCACTCATCAAACTGTTTGGATGTGATATTTGAGTTGATGGAGGCAAATAGTATAGTGGAGTGAAAATACTCATATCAAAGAAGACACTGAAAAGATGTGGAAATTGGACCGAGTCAGGTTTCCATAGTTAGAATAAGAATCCCTCAAATAAACAAGAAGAAAATTGTTCTCATCTCTGGTGCCTTTGAGTCTGTTAAAGTCAAGTAGAGCCGACAGAGCTACTCAGTGTCCTTATGTCTGAGTTAACAGTGGTGCCATTCACACAACAGACAGAAACTCTTCAAACTCTTCTGTATACTCACATGCATATTTTTGGAAAGAATTCCTCACTTTTGCAGAGCAATTATTAGAAAAATACCCCTAAAATTTTGTTAATGGTGTTGAAAATAACATGAGTACACCCCTTTGCACTATATATTACTTTAGCTGAGAATACTTTTGAATAGAAAGGGATCTCAGGAAAGCTTTCCCAATCAAAGGGAGCAGAGAGAGAATTGGTGAGTGCCAAGAGCTGTTTGCTGGTTTGTTTGTGATGAGTGGTAAAGAGTTAAAAGAAACTGGAAAACTGTTAGTTTGTGGCATTGCTGCTTCGTGCTGTATTCTGGTTAAAATCTGTTGTCACAGCTTTATCATCCATGTAATCAGGTGTGATATTGGCTCTGTGTAGCCCCTCCTGCCTGCTTTCTCCCAGTTTACTCTGGGAAGAAGCAGAGTAGTAGGAGAAAGAAAGGGGACAGAAGCATTTATTTGGTCTGAAGTGCTGTTAAAAGGACATCTATGGCCCACTTATTTCATACGATTTCATTCTGTAAATGCCACTTGAACTAAAATATTCCCTTTCATCTTTCTGACAGAAATATGACACAGTAATTCTTTGTGAAAATGTAGATGATATGCTGCAGTAGTTACAGTGAGTTAGGATTAAGTGGCAAATGCCTGCTCTTAAAGGCTTAATTAAAGACACAATAGCTCTGGGAGGTCATTATTGTAATTACAGTGCTGCCTATATTGTTGTAACTGAGTACATGGTTGTAGTGTCATGTTATCTCTACATAGCATTCTGGTTTGATGAGACAGCTATTGCATACATTCCATGGGCTGTGATTTGCATGAGCTTTTTGCTTTAGTCTGTTGAAGCTTGAAGATCTGATTCAGGGCTCAGTTTATTTTTACCAGTTTTATATGGGTACAATTCTATTAACTTAAGTGTGACCACCCTAGATATATTTATCCCCGTATGCCAAAGGAAAATTGGGCTCTCTGGCTTTGGTTACAATCTGTAGAAATTAAGGAAAGGGCTGAAACATGACATTTGTCTTAATGTTCTCTGTGTATACAGAGATTAAGGAGAAATAATGGATTTCATCCTAACTTAATCAACAGATAGTTTGAAGGGTAGATCCACAAGAGGGGAAACCAGTGGGCCTGTGTGAAATTAAATCTTGATGTTTTTGAATGCAACAATAATTTTCAGCAGTATATTTGAGGGCTGTCTGACATACATACCTTTCCTAGAGGTGAGTTTTTTCCCTACAGTATCTTTCCAGTCTTATATTAAAGCCTTCATCTAGTGTGACTGTTGTTGCTTACCATGAGAGAGAGCTCCAAAAGTGAGTAATCCCATACCTTGGAAGTATTTTAATATGAATATTTGGGAAGGGGGTTGCAGTGATGGAAAACAAAACAAGGTTAAAGGCAGTGTGGGTATTGGTCTGAGTAGACTTGGGGCAAAAGAGATCTCAGGGAGCTCAATCTTGCTAGAGTAGGCTTGTGTGGACTGCCGAAATGATAGCTTAGTTTTCCATGTTTGTAGGATGAAATCCGAGTGATATACGATCACAGTGGAAAGGAGTTAGAATTCTTTTATTGAGATGTTTTCTCTGAGAGGACTGAAATAAAGATGAAACCGAGTACCCAGCCATTCCATTGCCTTCTCTAAATGCTGATGTTTATTTTAAAAAAAATTTTTTTTTAGATCTCTGAGTATTCAAGCAGGGCCTGCAAAATGGAACGTAGTCAACAGAAGAGGTGGAATTACCCCAGAGGACAGATACCTTTGCTTTGAGAGATGGGAGTCTGAACTTCAGATCACCTCATGTAAAAATAGATATTTGAATGCTTCCAGCATGGGGCAGTATCTTATCTTTAAGGTTATTGTGTAAGAATTGGTCAGAACGCTTACTTTCCTTGGCTTATATTGTGAGCACCCAACAACAAAAATAAAAGCTCTTTTTACATGTTATCTTAGGGTAATATTTGCCTCATTTCATCTATCTTTAAAATGTAATTTGTTGCTGAGAATAAATCAGACATGGATTAATTTTTATCCATTTTATCCATTTGTAGCTTGTGCAGGTTCTAGTCTCATTATTTTAACTCCTTTTTTCCCTGACCAGTTCTCTGTTCCTCTTACTCAGTAACTATCCTCATAATATCACACTCAGTGATCCTGGATCTGAGCTGTATAGCATGAGGATTATGAGTTTTGTACTCTCTGCTAAGATATTGTCTGCTACAAAATACTGGCTCGACTTGTGTGCATGCACTAACATTGCCTTTCCAACTCTGTGCTTTCTGTTGCATTAGCTGAGATGGTCTTATTAGTCTTTCTTGGATTTCTTCTCTCCATGTACAGGTCATTTTTTAGATTATGTTCTCTCCAAATTCTTCATCCTTTCCTTGTCAACGGGTAACAAAGTCTCTGACAAAGATCCATAGTAAGGTAGACATAAAATAAACATTTGCTTTTTCAAGAGATTTTTGAATTCATTGGACTGTGTTCCTCTACTGGAAATAATTCCTTTGGTAATGTCTTTTTTTTTTTTTCCTGTGCTGCTTTATTTCAGGGATAAATCCATTCCTCTCTAAGAGTGGGAAGGTATTAAATTCTTGTGAAAGACAGGTTTGTTAAGCTTGAAATAATAGTATCTATCAAAAGAGAGGTGCTGAAAGAATTATAAATTCCTCTGATCAGCCCAGCTGAATCTGGTGCTGAGCTCTGTATACCTGAATTCATGAGTAAAATTCTAGCTGTGGTGTCTATTCAGGACATACCCATTTTAATGAGACTGCTGTGCAAGGAATTAAAGTTATGTGCCACTGCTGGTAGGAAAGCTGCCTGTATGTGCTGTGGTAAGAGGTTGGCAGAGAAAATTTGGATTTTTTTTCCCAATTGTTTTTTTCTTTCTCTCTCCTTATCTTTTCTCATGTCTTCTGTGTGAGAAGTAGGTTAACAGACAGGAACTTTGAGCTTAAACAGAAACTGATGAGGTTGTTCTCATACTGTTAGTTTATTATTACCCCTGACAATTAGACTATTGATATTATTGGGCTGTACTAAAATTAAGGGATGTGCTTAAGAGTGCAGTTTGTCCAGTCAGAGAACAGCCAGTTCAGAGAACAGAGGGATGCAACTACTAAGTCTCGACTTTCATGTGGAGTGGTTCTTTTAAAAATATGTTCAAGCTCCATGGACTGTCAGCTCCCAGCATCTCCTGCCAGCGCTGTCAGGATCTCTCAGGCTGAGCTGGCTGCACCCTGGCAAGCAGATCAGTGGGACAGAAGGTCACCACTAGCCGTGGTGTTTAATTTGAGCCTGGGAACTACTGCTCACTCTGGCAGTGCTTGGAGCTTGGAAACTTCGGAAAAAGATCTGTTCTGCAAGTTATTTTGATTTTAATTCTCTACGCCTTCCCCCCACCCCTGAGGTTTTTTTGTTGTTGTTGTTGCTTGCTTTAATGAAACTCTTTCAAGGCTTTTCAGTTTCAAAAAATTGGGGAGGGTGGGACTCATTTACTTTTATTAGTTGTTGGGGGCAAGAGATAAGGGAGGAGAAGAAAAAGAGGAACACAAGCTAGAAGATGAAAATAGTATTTTTTTTAATAAGGGAAATGCTGTCCCAAATCCCTATTAAACATGTGTTTTTCATGGGTATGTATTTCTTTAAGAAAAGAAGAAATTATTCTTTGAAAAAAGCAGAGTTGGGAGAGCACTGAATAGCTCTAATTGAGTGCTCCACTTGATTGCTGACATATGTTTGGGAGAATGAAGTGCATGCTCCTTGCTGGCCAGGACAGCCTCTCTGATGTTAGCCAAAACCTAATGGGACTACTGTTGTTCCTTGCTAGTTTCAAAACCAGAGAATAGGAATAGGAGCACACTTGAGTTCCAAATGTGATAGCTGTATTTGCTGAGCATATGCAAGCATATGAACCCTCATGACATAGATATGACTTTCAGGATTGGCTCCTGGCAGTTTTTCAAAATGGGGGGGGAGCACTGGTAGATGATCTGAAAACTGTAGCAAAAGATACTTCATTTCTGTTCTTTATAGTGACTCCAGTTGTAAGTATCTGGTAGGTATTTCTGATACATGCCAGGAGTCATTCTGTTGGATATAGTGCTTTTATACTCTTACTCTTTACTCTTACTGTTAAAAAACCCCTCTGTTCTTATGCTGGCATTGTATAAAAGCCAGGGCAGACCTTATCACTTTCTGTTCTCTGTGATGTTTTGTAGGTCACATTGCATTACTCTACTTGGCAGAAAAGGCAAGTTCATTAGGAAGCAAGAATGAGTATTTAGCTGGTGGTAAACTCATGCTGCAATTTGTTTATTATTCAGATATTGCCTTGAAATGCAGCTTTTGCAGGCTGAATAAGTCTAAATTCTTCTTGCGACTTTTCTACCTGTTTGAATTCAGACTTTGCCATCTTCTAGAGTGGTTTATGGGTTACATGACATGTAAATCATAGGTTGCATTGAGGAAGCATATTTTGGTCTTTCATATTTTTAAGGCAAAGATATGGCTGGGTGCTAGCCTCAGAAATAAATATTTTTTTAGAAATATTTCCCTTTTTCAGAATTCCCTGAGTAAACAGACTGGGAATTCACAGTAGCTTGAGTGCATCCAAGATCCAGCTTTGTTTGAAGCCATAATGAGCCTGATTAAAAGATTTTTTTGGTGCTAAAAATGTAGGCATTGTTGCCTGAATTCACTGAACAAAGCTGATTGAGAAGTCAGCTGTTGCTTCAACCTCATATGTGTGTCAGATGCTAGAGGAGAACAAAGTTGACATTCCCGCAGAAGAGAGCTCCAGGGAGATCTCAAGGAAGTGTTGCCAAATACCAGGCTTCTTCACTGAATGCTTCCACTCTGCCTCATGAATCCAGAGCAAAACATTTGGATACAGAAACACTTGACTCATGACAAAAATCCCAAGTTTCTTCTAGAGTATTTACTCAAGTTGATGGCCTTTGAATTCCAAGTGCCATTGTGTGTTTATATTCATGCCATGTCCTGCAGATCTCCATCTGCATGTTAAATCTTCCAGAGAGAGTGAGAATCTGAATTTCTGGAGAAATTACTTTCAGGGGGAGTAAATTCTGTCCTCCAAATACTTCACCAGTGTCTGCTCCCGCTTAGTGCATCTCAGTTGCTCCAGTTGCTCAAACTTAAGTACAAATTTAAAAATAAAAAGAATAGGTGAAAACAATTAATATGTAATCTAATGTTAATACTGTAAATGATATAATGTAAATACTATAATACTGTAATTGCTAATGCCATTAGTGTGCATTAGAGAACAATGAAATTCCAGGTAAGCAAAATCAGGAGCTTTCTATGCAAATGAAAGGCAATTGAAGCTGGGCCATATGTTGTCAAAGCCAGAGATGCAAAATAGCTCTTATATTAGGTAGATCTGCACTTGTTTCCTCTACTGGATGACTTTTTTCTTGTCTTCCTTGTCAGAGAACTTTCCTAAGCATGTTTACCTGGCCAGACCATCCCATCACCCTGATGGGGCAGTGTCAGCTGCTTTACTCCCTCGTTCAAACTCCTCCCCCTCCAGTGCTATTGCCACTGATCTTTCTGTGGCCTGGCATGTGCTCTGACTACAACACAAGTTGTTCTCAGTGTCTGTAGAAGCACTTGCAGGGCTGGTTTATCCCTTCTTGCCTCTGGCTCCTAGTGTTTCAGGACTTGGTACAAATAATTCTGCTTTTAAGTAGTTTCACTGTTTCTCCTCATATCATCTCATTGTCTAATTATTTCTCCAGTGCCTGTTTTCATCAGAAGGATGTTTCTTCCAGCAAGACTAGCCTTTGGACTCCTCAGTGTTTAGGTCTGATGTCTAGCTCAGCCCTCCATCCATTCAAATTCATTATGATTTCTCTGCAAGTTTTCTGTTTTTTTCATTTTCCTCGTTTTCATTTTCCTCTCAGTTATTCCTATGCAAACACACACTTAGGCTTGTTACACATTCCATGTGGTGGTATCTTAAGCTTCCTAATTTAAGCTGCTATTTCCAAGTAGCAAACTCCATAGTACTGCCCTCACCCAGACACTCAGGCTGTTAGTGATCTCTCCTGCACTTTCTCTAAAACTCATTGTAGATCTAGGCTTTGTCTGGTAAGGTGTGAAAAGGGACTAGCGTTGGCGAGTATTTTGTTGGGGTGTGCAGGGCTCTGACCCAGTTATATAATTTTTAGTGCTATTTTATGGAAACACAGAATTTTAACTGTACTTTGGAGAAAAGCTACTTTGTGCTTGGTATGTCTTCTTACCCCTTTGTTACTTGCTGTCAAAATAAGTACAAGGACTATCGGCAGTCAATTTTCAGAGGATTCTACATAAAATTGTTTTATACAGCAAAATAAAAGCTAACCCCCAGATTTTATTTATCCCACCATTCTGCCCAAATGCTCATTATCAGACTTTTTCAAGTATTCCAGAAATCGTCCTGCCTGTAAAGAGTTATTTCTGAAAAATCAGGATATCACAATTTACCTGTCAGGGCTAAATGAGGGGGTTTAATGAATTCCAACACAAAAATTCCTAGGGTGGTTGTACTAACAGCAAGTTGCTTTAAAAGGACTATTTTCCTCTGCAGGGATTTCAGTAAAGAGACAATGTTTATTTTTTCAATGGAAAATTGATTGTAACTAAGAGGATACTTGGCTTGAAAGTGGGGAATTATCATATCATATGATTAAATGAAAGCTTACCTTGTTATAAGGTAACTAGACATATCCCAATAGAATTGAGACAATGTTTGATTAAGCCAGATTTTCCTACTTTAAATTCAAGGAACAAATTAAAGAATAATTGAGATCCTTTTCAGATCTTTTATAAGCTGAATATATAAAGCTGCAGCTCCAGGTGGCAAAGCAATTAGCTGATGAATAAAATCAACCACACTGTCATTCGTCAGATGTTTAAATTCTATAAGCCAGATAAATTAATGTGTTCCTTAAGCCAAATAAACGGTCATGCTCTTCATGTTACCACTGAGTTCCCCTGGGAATGGGCTTGGGAACATGTTGATAGAAAATCTAGGAACTGTCTCATCAGAAGGGTCATAATTAAGTTGCCTGGTTTTGCATGTCTGAAATAAATGTTCCCTTTCATTGAAAAGACGACTGTAATGATGTTCTGTGCTTTATCAAATGTAAGGATAAGAGTGGAAGGATAAGAATTTGAATCTGAAGATTGGTGCCTCTCTTGCTGGAGATGGGATTTTGGCCTCTGAGCTTCGGGTTGAGGACTGGGAACGGTGCAATCTGTAGCACAGTTTCATTTGCTTGTGCTAGTGCTCAGTTTGGCTTTAGAAGTAATGCTGGGGCAATTGAGTGAGACGGATTAATCTAAAAGGACCTGTTTGTCTATCAGCAGCTGAACTGGAACTGCATTTTAGTCTTTTTATGGTTGGGTTTAGAATGTGGGATTGTGCTGTGAAAGTCTTTCTCTTTGTGCTGAGGAGTCTTTCTGAAATGGTTATGTGGCTGCTCAGGCTGTTAGCTAGTCAGTGTCCAGCCAACAGAGGCATAGTCTAAGCCCAATTTAAAGTCTGTAATGCTTCAAATGAAAGAGTTGACTGGCAGAAATTACCTCTTTCTATACAGACCTGCTGTCATAAAAGATTTTGCAAGCACTTTACAGCTTTGATAATGGGAAGGGGGTGTACTATACTATGTATGATGAGACCAAAGACAGAGAAAATGCAAACTCTTGACTCTTTTGATGCTTCACACAAGTACCACTGAATGAGTGATAGTTGGGTAGAGGCAGCCTTGCACTGTGGAGTTACCTTTAGTGAAATACTGCTTCTCAGAGTGGTGACTCAGTATAGCTGTGCCTGTCTGTAACAGTGTCAGGACACTTGATACCTGGCTTGAGACATGAACTGATGTTTGGGGGTGTAAGTGTGTTTTCCCTGAGAATTTTATAACCTACCAACTGGTTTACAACTGACAGCGAATGCTGCTGTTCCTTAAAACTCTTCCTTATTCTCTTCTTAAGAAAAAATAATTAAAAATGGTAAAAAAGGAATGCTTTGAAATGGAATATAAATTCTGTTCCAAATGCTTGAATTTTGCTCAAGCAGTGCTTTTATGTAACCTGAGTTAATTTTTGAATGCTTCTGATTTTCAGACATTTAGAAACAAGAAATAGTGGAAGAGTTATTCTCTGCCTAGGATTTAAGAAAACCTGTAAAAGCACTACTGAGTGCATAACTGCATGATAAAGCAGCTGTCATAAATAACTTGAGGCAGAATGGGTGGCTGTTTGAGGGCCATTGAGGCCCAGCGGTGGAAACAGATAGAAACTGACTTTGATTTGATCTTTGGTATCTGTTTGATGGATTTCGGTTCTTTAAGAGTGAGTAAAGATCATCAATCCACATTTGAAATTGTATTTTTAAACTTCTGTTTAAACATCTAGTACTCCAGGCAACTAAAAGTATCTGTAGGAGGTATTTATTTTGAGAATAGTGAGATGCTGGCAATCAGTGTAGAACAGCAAGTGTTGACAGACTTTATTTATGGATGCATTTCACAGAAATTTGGTAGAAATTTCAGTGAACTTGTCAGTTCAGCATCTGCTTTGTGCAGCTCAGAGTGACACTCAAGTCTCAGAACTTGCAGTGGAAACATTTATGTCCTGTGACAGGGAGAACAGGGAGATTAAAACCACTTGGGCTGGTTGGCAAAAGGAGTGATAAGCAGAAAATCCTGCAGAAAACCTCTTGATGCAGAGATTCCTTGAGTAGTCTACTTTATTTGGGGTCATTTTATAAAGAAACATTTCTCCTGAGGCCTTATGCCCTTATGCACACAATGCTTTGTTTGCAGATTTTCTGTGCAGACTTGGGCAGACTTTGGTGTGTACTGGAAGTCTTTCTATGAAACAACTTTCTGGAGAGATGGTTCAGTTTCTGCTTTTTTGTTTGTTGGTTTTGGTTTGTTTTTTTTTTTTGTTTGTTTGTTTATTTTTTTTCCTCCCGTGACTTCTTGAAGACTATAAGGGAAAATGGAGTAGGTTATTGGAGCAGCATGCATTGTTTTGAATTTCTGATCAACTGAGAAAGGAGGACAAGCTCTCAAATCAAGTTATTTTTGGTGCTCAGCCCAGAGAAGTGAGTGTCCTGGGGAGAGGGTTTCAGCAGCCTGTCCATAACATCTGACAAAACTGTGGAAGAGACTTCTTGTGTTATAGAAGCTCTGAAGAATGTGGTATTGCAACTGCTCTGTCGTTGTGGCAGCAGTTTAACGTGTCCTGTACTCACCAGGAGGGAGATGAGGGTGTATATGCTAATGATCTGGTTAGATGTTAGTGTTTGAAACAGAACTTACTAACCAGCATTTTTTAATAAATAAACACCCAACAGGTGATTTCAGTGGCCAACAGCTTTAAAGCAGCTATATCACGATAAAGGTTCATGGCCAGGAAACTGTTCTGGAGATAAGAGCAGCAAGAAACTCCTTCTAGAAGTGAAAAGTGACTGAGTGATGTCTGAGGGAGCCATTACTCTGCTTAATTTTTATGTATCTGTGTCAAAGTCTTACCTGTATCCTGAAGACAGCTATGGCCATTATAGCCCTGCTACTTCAGGCCACTTCCCTTTGAAGTAAAGGGGTCTGCTCACAGGCTTTGGTTTCTGTTCATGCTCAAGTGTCTGCTGCCCTTTTGGCACATTTGTAGCTGCTGGGATACTTCAGCTCCTGTAGTTGGTACTGTGGTGCTAAGATTAGACCTGGGCATCAGTGTGAATCAGTTTGTGCCCCAGAACCTGAAATAGTTAGAAAGTGAAGGGAAAAATGGTGTGATGATGTAATTTTCCAAGAGGAAATAGGGAATGGGAGGCATAGAGCAGCCCTTTCTGATTGTCCTACTGCTACTGTAATTTCACCAACTAAAAATGCATCTGGAGTGTTGATCTTTATTGAGCATTCCCAACAGCGTGTACCTGGGACTGATGTTCATATTACTTTATGAATAGTGACATGAACTTGGCTAGCTTTTGAATATAAAGCTGAGATCTTATTTCTAGTTTTGCCATCTAGGGTAAACTGAGAACCTTTATTGTGAATAATGGTAGCCACAGAGGAAGGCCTTTACCAAGCACCTCTTTATATTTATATTATATTCAGTTTGAGTTGTATGTGCAAGTTGTTGTCTTACTTGCAGGTTTTAAAGGAATTTTTTTGTAGAAACCTTAGCTATAGTTGTAAGTAGATGGGAAGAACACAAAATGTGGTCATCATCTCAGCACAGATAATCGCTGCGAAGAACAAATCTGTGGTTTTAAAATTGGCACAAATATGAAAACATTTGGCCAAATGTAAACAACCCCCTCTCGCAGGACTTACTGAATTCAAGATAAAAGCAAAGAAGAATTTTCCTCCCATCACAGGAGAGCAGTTACACAGAAAAAATGGCTTTGAATTTCTTGTTCATAACAAGTGAGTAGAAAATCTTTGTTTGCCCGGTGTGGCTGGGTACAGTTATGGATTTGTGGATTTGTGGGGAAAATGGATCATAACCCCCGTATTAGTATTTATTAATTTTTCACATCTGCTCTCAGTCAATTGAGTGATATTTGTTAAATATTTTCGAGGCATGCCTAACTTGAATCTTCTGACTTTTTGCATACATGTTAGTTGAGATAATGCTCTTGCTTAACACTTAAGTTGTTTAAGTAGTTTGCTGAATCTGAGCTTCACTGTCCTCACAAAAAGAACTGGAAATGGAGAATCCAGTTTCTCCACTTCTACTGTTTAGGAGCTGTGAAATGTTTTGGTGCCACTATAAAATCTGGCTTTACAGGTCAATAGTCTACTTACAGGCTTGCAGTACTCGCTTGCCCTTAGAGACATGCAAAACTAAGTAAATGTAAAATTTTGTATGGTGTACGCTAAAAATATTGTCTTCCTGTATTTTTCTCTTCATTTTCCTCTCATCTCCCTCACAACCTCTGTAATATTCAGTTATCTGTGAAGGAAATTATAAATGTTTGGCTTGCATGCAATTCGAGGTTGCACATAGCCAAAATCTGTTTTCCTTCCCCCAAATGAGTAACTTGAAGACTGAAGAGTTTTCTCACATTTTGCAAAAATGCATATTTTAAGCAATATTTTGATGACATTTTTGAGGCCAATTTAAGCCCCAAATGAATACACTTTTTTCCCCTTTATCCTGCTCCGTGGAAGTATTCTGCTACTGGAAAACAATTTAACAGAAGCTGCAGTGCAGCTGTTACCAACTGAGTATTAAAAAATTGCAAGAAAATGAGGCCCTGTGTTACCATATTAATAATATATTAGCTTATATGTGTATATCCCTCAGGACAGACTAATGTACAACATGAGTGGGGGTAACAAATGGCATTGCTGTGGAATGAGGAATTGCAGCTTACAAGTAACAAAGCAAAGCAGGAACCTCGGGATAGTCTTCTGTACTTCTTTACTGCATCTTCTGAGAGATGATGCAGTAAATGGTTTATATTCATCTTCATGTTGAGTGCTATTTTTATATATATCCTCTTTGCTTATTCCATGATTAAAAGTGTATCTGAATGCCACAGGAATGATGCAGAAGACTGCAGCCATGATAGATTGAGTTACATGGTGTTACAAGCATATTGTTAGGGTGTTAAGGGACCCTTTCTTTTACTGCCTCCAATATTTTGCATATTGCATCCAATGGCAGAGTTCCACAGCTGGTGGATTGTGGGTTTAGGCACAGTTCCTGTTTACCTTCACTGAGGTACCTCCACTGCTTCATAGCTCACTTTGTGTCCTTGCTTTCAGGAATACCGTGGCAAGTTCAGTAGAAAATCATCAGCCCAATGAAGCCTGAATTTGTTTAGTTTCTGGATAGCTTTGTAGAAGATTATTAATCATGGGTAAATTTGAGAGACCTAAACAATAGTGGTAAACGATTTTTTGGCATTTCAAGCAATTCCTACCTTGACTATTCGTGCTCTTTTTTGTTGTTGTTGTTGTTGTTGTTGTTTGTTTTTGTTGAAAAGGCAAAGGGCTTCAATATTGAGACTTAATAAGTCTGAAATAGCTACTTATGGCTATTTTGGCACAGGGAAGAAAGGAGTCACTTCAGAAATGCTGATTTATATGATCTGTGTTACAGCAACTACACATCAGCATTTTTCTGTCAGAGGCTGATAAAGGCTCAATTTCTTCACTGTGGATTTTGCTCCTGGAGTTGGAATGACCTGCTTCCTTAAGGTGTTGCCCACAAAAGAGGGTGCAAGCTTGTCTCTTGACTAAAAATGTGCACAATGCTTTTGGAATAGGCAGCTGAGAGATTTGGGCTCTCATCCAAGGGGTCTGAAAGGCACATGGAAACATCCTGCAGTTAAATGCTAACTTTTGTGGATTTGGCTATTTAGCAGTGCTGTACCAAGGTTTGCTGAGTATTCCAGGAGACTCCTTCCCTCAGCTGGTACAGCTCTAGGCTTGTCTCTGCTTGAGTCTCTGCTTGCCACTGGCATTTTCAGATGTAGAAGGATACAAAAACACTTATTTGCAATCTAGGGGGAAGTTTGGTGACAGTGATTGCCTGTACCAGAGGGAATGAAGGGATGCAGCTGTTTCTATGTGCTCTGTGGGCATATTGCACTTAAAAATAAAATATCTCTTCTCCAGCTCTGTGCCAGTCAGCACACAGCTGAACCCAGGGAGGAGAGCAGCTGGGTTGTCCCAACAGGACATGTTGCCTTCTGGTGGCTTTGTGCCTCTCCCTGCTGCCCTGATTTCCTATTCCACTCCTTCTTGTGTCTTCCCAGTAATGTAAGGCCCTGGGTATCAAGACTGAAATGTGGCACAAGGAAGAGAGATAGCCTCCAAATGATGAGTGCATGCAGCTCCCATGTAACATCCTCCTTATTCTACTCACTAAACTGTGTAACAAATAATCTGTGGTGGCAATGGGATTAACACATTTGACCCTTAATGGCTCTGAAGGAATAATTGTGATGTCTCGGGTCAATAACTGTGTGAACTAAGGAGGATTTGCTTGATGCACCATAACATCTTCTTCAGAGCCGTTCATCCCTTTTGAGGGTCTATGAACCACTGGAACTTTTAAGTCTGTGTTCATTATGCTCTGTCCTCTGTGTGCATGTGGTTAAGGCCTGGTAAGCATTAAAAGTAAACTCTCCAGAACGCTGACAGATCCTCCGATTCTGTTCTAAGATACCAAATTTCTGTCTGATTCACAAATATCTTTTTTAATTGAAATGAGGCCTGCAAGCAATCTGAGATGATACAGTTACGAGCTCTGGGATAGCTGTTGCTTCCACAATCTAATAGGAATTTCTGTTTCTTCTTGCCTTCATGCTGAACTCCTCTGCTCTATTTATATGAGCTGTCAGTCTGCTGGTTTTCCATAGAAAGGGAAAAGGAGGAATTGGGTAGAATTAGCTTTTGGGGTTTCTTTGAGGCTTCTTCTGTAAGGCTTGTTTCTATATGGAATTATTTCTTTTAGGTCTCTTTCACTCCCCCTGTCCCACCTCTTCTGTCTGCATGTCCCCCAGATAAGGGTAAATAGCTTTTGAATTTGGATTTGAGGAAGGTAAGCCTTTCTAATGAATCAGGTCAAAAAAATACTTTTGCTCTGAAAAACAACAGCTGTTCTCACCATCTATTTGCAGATATAGTTTGGGTATGAAGGAACAATTTATATTCAATGGGAAAGGAATACACTGAATTAATGTAAAATTAGCTGTGCAATCAGAAGAAAATGTCATCTCTTTACAGGAAATGCTACTGGTCAACACATATTTGAAGAACAGCGTACAATTATTTTTCAGGTAATTTTTCTATTGTGGTTGGCGTTAATGGTTTGGATTCCAGAATACCTGTATCCATCACCTCATTTGATGAAATTGTGTATTCTGGATTAAATACTGTGCAAATGAAGGACCTGATCCTGACAGTGGTTTTTGCTGGGGTTGTATTTGGTCATCAATAGCATTTGACTTCTCAGACTTCTCAGGAGAGGAATATTTGCACTCTAACTAAAAATATTTGCCGCATTTGGAATTGAATCCTTGCAGGAATCATTCCCACTGTCTGATGTGCAAGAATAGCAGCCAAATGGCAAACAGTGCCTGACAGAGAACAATGTCACCACAATTCCTGGGGTGGTCATATGCAGGGCCAGGAGTTGGACTTTGATGGTCCTTGTGGGTCCCTTCCAACTCAGGATATTTAATGGTTCTGTGTCTCTGGGTGCCAGTGTGCAGCATTTCTCTCAGAAACCGATGCTTCCTCACTGCTGCCCCTGTGACATGGGTCTCTATCCTGTGGGTGAAACAGCCCAGACCTCTGATTTTAGTGTCTGAGGAGATTTTCTCAGCAGGTGCGGAGTTCTTCCTTTACTTTTGGTGTGAAACGTTTAGCTATGTGCTAATAACCACGAGTTGAGCTGCTCAAAGGAACTTTGTACTGACACTGATATTACAGTGGACTTAAAAGAACTCCAAAACCCCTCTGCTTGAAATTTGCCACTGTCATTTTTATTTTGTCAGGTGTCAAGAGAATGCACAGTGCCATCTAAGAAACATATGAAGAGCCTGATTTGTACAAGCAGGGGACGAAGAGTTTCTCTGTCGAACTGAGTAATTTCAGCCCATTCTGTTTTCCTCAGAAGCCACACGGGAGCAGTGTGGTCCAGCCTTTGAGAAAGGAGCTGCTAGTCTTTCCTCTGATGACTGAACTTATCTGTCAGAGGATGTCTCAGTCTGAGATATAAGAACACAAAACTGATGACAAGTAAAATATTTCACAGAATATCCATCTTTCGCTTTGCAAATACTCCTTTGTGAGAAATCAGATTGTCAGTAAGGGCTACTCAGAATACTTACTAGATTGAATGAAATAAAGAATAAAGGCTGTATTTTGTACTGTTGCAGTCTGTGACTGAATAATATGAAGTAAAAAAGAAGAAGAAAAAAATCCTATGACTTTGATGAGTCCATTAGCTATAATCAACTAATAAATTGAAGTTACCAATATTCCATTTCATATTTCTGACAAGATGTAGTTACCCAGAAAAGAAAAAAAAATACCTTGGGAAAATACTTCAGGAGTCTTTTTGGAGAAGGCATAGATGCAAATGTTTAAATGTTACAGGTTTTGCATATACTTATAATTTAGAAATAATTTTAGAATCCCTGTGCAGACTTTGCATTAAGATTAATAATTTTGCTTGTCAAAGGTGTGCACTGGATCCTTTCTGAAAGATCAGGTAGGTGTGATACAGCACAGAGGAAAAGGTCTTTGTAGTGCCTGGTACTCCTAGGAAAAGAGAAGCAAAAGGTTGCTGTTGCATTTAGCCCTATCATATGGGGTCATAAGATGGGAGCACCATAATGTGCTTTAGGGGAAGACTCCATTGCTAGATCCAGAAGGAGTGATTGTTTGCCTGAGGCTTGTTACAGAGAATGAAAGATCTCTCCTGTCCAGCCAGCCCTGGGGCTAATCCTTTTCTGTCTCTGTAGGTGTTGGTCTAGAGAGACTCCATGCTCAAAGTCCTGGCAAGACCTACAAAGACCTTTCAGAGAAAACCAGCCTATAAACCAGAAATAAAGTGTAGAAAACAAACTGGTGGTTGCTGCTGTTCTCTCCCCGGCTAGGGGAAGATGGATCAAAGCAGTGGTCAAGATGGCTTTCAATGGAAGAGCTTGGGACCAAATGTCAGGTCTGAGGAGGTGTGCAGGCATTAGTTGGTTTAGAAACTTAGGGAACATTGTGGAGAGAATTGTGTAGGCATCAAATTTGATTTCCACCTGGATGAAATTTCAGAGGCTTAGAGTATGTTTCTTCTTTTAGACTCAGACCCCTTTATCTTGTTACTTGTTTCTCAAAGCCTGAAACAACAGCACAGAGTGCCTGGGGTGCATCAGACACAGCATTGTTGGCTGCTCAGGGGAGGGGATTGTCCTGCTCTGCTCTTCTCTGCTCTGCACTGGGGCAGCCTCACCTCAAGTCCTGGGGGTAGTTTTGGGCACCACAATATAAGGCAAAAATAGAGCTGTTAGTGACAACCCAAAGGAGAGCTATGAAGATGGTGAAGGGCCTTGAGGGGAAGCCGTATGAGGGGTGGCTGAGGTCACTTGGTCTGTTCAGCCTGGAGGAGACTGAGGGGAGATCTCATTGCAGTCACAACTTCCTTGTGAGGGGAAGAGGAGGGGCAGACACTGATCTCTTCTCTGTGGTGACCATTAATAGGACACAGGGAACAGCACGAAACAGGGTTGGGAGAGTGTTAGGTTGAATATTAGAAAAAGTTTCTTCATCCAGAGGGTGGTTGGGCACTGAACAGGCTCCCCAAGGAAGCAGTCACTGCACCAAGCCTGCCTGAGCTCAGGAAGTGTTAGGACAATGCTCTTGTGCACAAGGTGTGACTCTTGGAACTGTCCTGTATAGGGCCAGGAGTTACCTTGGTGATCCTGATGGGTCCTTCTCAACTGGGGATAGTCTACGATTATATGAATGAAATTCATGTTTAGCTGCTCTAATCTGTGCCTCATCTGATTCACCTGATCCCAAGTGCTTGGCAAATACCAGAAGTGACATAATTGAACACTTTATTATTGCTGTATTAGCCTCCTCCTAAAGGCAGTGAAGAAGGTCAATGATTCTTTTCGGACATGAGTGATTTTATTTCAATGGTCCTTAGTCCCTCTTTGTTTATGTGTAGAAAGGAAGACCTCCTATTGTTTAGATATGACTGCTAAGGTCACTTTTTGGTTGGCTGTATTTAGCTAATGATAAAAAGGGCTGAGAAATCTGCTGTTTGGTGTTTTCCATAAAGCCCCGGCTCCTGAAGTCAAGTGTCGAGATGTTTTGTTTTGGATACCTCCTTTATTCCAAAAAAGGGTGAGGATTTTGTCTTCCGTTGATTTAGGGGTGAGGTGCAGAAAACGTGAAGAAAAATAACTGTTTACTAGTGAGCACTAAAAAAATGGAAAGCAAAACAAGAGCTGTCAGTCCTTTTAGAACCTGACCTCCTCTAGGATAACAGTGCAAACATCATGTCCTCTGACCACAGCCTTAAATAACACTTGTCAAAGCAATTTCACTGGGGGCTGGTTAAATTCTGACATGCAAAGTACATTGGGGAGTTTGCAATATTTCTTCCCATTCCCAAAACTTGCAAGAAATACCAGTGTATTTCTGAAACAAGCAACTAAATGCAATCGTATTTGTGAAAGCAGCAATGGTGGCACACAGAAGAGTTACAGTGTTGACAGTTCTAAATCAGGAGATTCTGAACAGGTTTCTAAATCAAAAGATGCAGAATTCAGCCTTCTCCTGATGTAGGACAATCTTTAATGAAGGTGGCTGTGGGATATTCTGGTGCTGGCCCTGTTCAGAAAAGGTCTTGGGCAAAAGTCTGTCTTGAATGGGGATCCTGTGATCAATATTTGGAATACTTGCTTGCAATAACTATACTTGTGTTACTCAGAATTGCTGCCTGGAAAGGTGGTTCAGCTTGCCTGCAATCTTGGCCATTTTTTGTCAGATACTCACATTTTTATTTAGCACATTCCCCCCTCCCCCCCCNAAAATGCATCTCTGGCAAAACAACAATCCCAGCAGTTTGACACTTAAAGGAAGCAGTGCAAGTTGCATTATGTTGACTAGATTTTGCTGCTGGAAAGAGATTCTGTGGTTCAAAAAGTCCCTGATAGTTTAACTCCAATTACAAATGGACCAGACCCTCAAAGCATATAACAAGATCACTGGCAGACAACAAGAGTTTCTTCAAGGAAGGAAGCCTCTATCATTTCAGAAGCCCAATACTCTCTTAAGAACAAAAAAAAAAAGAGATATGATCAATGAGAATACACAGGAGATGTAATATTTCATTAAATGTAGATTACAGTGATCTTTGTCACCTTACTTTTAAAAAGCAAAGCAGGGAATCATCACATTGTAATTTAATAGAGTGAAACTCTTAGTGTGTGACCTCATCTGCTCATTTTTGGGGTAAAGCTCAAGTTAGTGGGGCAGTTACTCGAGTGGGACCATACTGTTCTTCCACTCTAATTTCTAAGTATTGCATCAGTGTCAAATGCAAAGCAACTTCTCCAGATTAGTAAGATCTCCATTAATATCTTTCCATACAAAAATACCTCAGTCAAGTTTTAATTAAATGAAAACCTGTTAGATAATTTATTAAAAATATGGAATATGTGTAAAACATGTGACTTGTTATTTTAAGGGTTGAATCTTCACTTCAAAACTGGCATAAATCCACCAAAAATCAATGGAGGTATCTAGATTTACACCAGCTGAAAGGATCTGTTCTCAATTTTACTCACAGTTTTTATGGCTTTTTTTCCAGCATGGAAACAAATGTTGAAAAATAAAATACTGCAGTGTTATTAGGTTGCTTCTATCTCTGTCAGCATCAAGAAAATAGCTGCATAACCACACATTATGCAAGTGTGATAATCAGGAGGAGGGAGAAGGTGTCCCTATGTACTTTATTAATTCTGACTGTGACTCTGAAGTCTCGGTGCCTAGCTGAATATCACACTTTGAGCAAGATTCACAGGCTGAACAGCATATGGCCAATGCAGCTCCCCGGGCAGGGGGTCTGGCTTGCATTCAAGTGGGATCCCTTGTGGACAGTGGGAGGGCTGAAGGCGAGGGAAATCAATCCAGCTGAAGCTGCTGGTGGAAAAGGTGTTTGGCGCTGTGAAACTTCCCCAGAAGCCGAGGCAAAGACATTGAGTGCTAATGGTGCATTTTGAGCTTCAAAGGTTGTGGGAGAAGGGGAAGGGATCTCAGAGGCACATGCAGAGATGAAGAGATTGTGGGCAGGAAGGAGAAATGGAGGGGTGTGCTTCGGTAACAGCTTTGGTGTCGCTCTAAGACTGGCTAAGCAAGATGGGAATTGGCTGGAGAGCGAGAAAGAGACAGACTGTGAGAGTCAGAGAAGACAACATGTATAAGGGAAGAGCTCCTTGAAGTGAGATGACTTTGACCTATGCCTGAAAAGTATTAGAGACCCAGGAATATGTATAGGTGTGAATTGTTTTGCCAGAGTGTCCAGATAAAGTGGAGAGGCACGTGGCTCTTGCAGCCATTACAAATGAGCATGTCTAACTCGCTTGGGCTGCACATTCCTCGGGAGGACAGCTGTTCAGCCGGAGCATCCGTGAGGCTGGAAAAAAGTGTTCCTCTACTAATGGGGCACCAGGGGTGTCAGCATTGGTGTGAGGAGCAGAAAGTAGCTGGGCTTCAGGGCCCTGTGTCTTTGACAGGATAACAGATGCCTGTTCACAGAGTGCTTCAGAGAGGCCACAGAAGGAACATTTATTGCAGCCAGCTCAGATGTAGGGAAATGAAAAGCACACTGGGTTGTGTGGGATGAGGCCAAAATGCAGCAGCCTCAAAGGAACTTAGAAGTGAAAGTCTTCCAAGGCTGTATGGGAAATGATCAGCTATGGTTCAGGGAATGGACAAAGATGTGAGAAATCTGTGTTTAGTTTAAACCAGTTCCTGGTTTAGTTCCTTTTCAACAAGTCACTCCATTCTGGCTGTGGTGTGCTTCTCAATCTTCAGCCTGAAGGTAAATCCTTTTCTCCTGCTCTGTTGCTAGGATTGCAAACTCTTTTTTTCCTTTACAATGCGTGTTAAGTCTCATGGTTCCTCAGCTCATCCCTCAGTCTTACTATCATACAAACCATTCATACCTATTATTGAGGGTCAGCTGTATTGACTGTAGGGAATAAGCCTTTGGATCAGGTACTTCTGTGTTGGACCTGCATTGCAATCTTTCTAATCCTGAACTGATTTATGGCCCCTCAATGCTGGTCTACCATACTGGAAAAGGAGAAGGAACCATTGTGTTTGTGGGTCACCTGCTTTTCTTGCATAGGGTTAGACTCTTTACAGGAAAGGATTTGAAAATGAATTGACAGAGTAATAAAGGCCTTTGAAATGCTTGACTTCTTGTGTTTGTTTCACCTCAACAGCAGGTGTCTTCCTAAATATAAATTCCAGCTGAAACTTGTTCTCCTTCTCTCTTTCAAATCTGTCTGTTTAGATCACACTGTTTCAAGAAACAGCAGATGAAGTTTTGCTGTGTTAGATACTGGAGAAATGTATTCAAAACACAATGGCAAGACATATGTCTTGTCATGGGAAAATTATTCATATAATTTCATTTTAGAGGTAAAATGGAACTGATGAGGAACCTGAGGATCTGTGAGAGATAGCGCTGCTGACTTCCCACATTTTAATTAAAGCTTATTTCCAAAAGTATGAAGCCTATTTGGAAATGACCAACTGTAGGCAGTTGTGTTACCACCCTTAGTGAAGTCTGTTGAGACAAATAGCATTTCTCAGTAGTGTGTCATTTATTCAGTTTTTTCACTCCTCTTACACCCCTCTGTAGCATGTCACAGTCTATTTCAGAAGATATTTTCTCCTGTTAGATACCTATATTGATGCCTTAAATGTCTACCTAGAAACAGAGACTGGACAGGAATAAAGGAAAAAAGGTGATATTTATTTGAAAGGCCTTCAAATGTACACTTTTGGGCTCCAGAGGGTCCTGCCTCAGTGGATCCCAAAATGGACAACAGGTCATGAGTTCTTCACACTTTTATATCAGCATAAATTCACCAACCAGAACCTAGACAATGATGGAATTTCCCCAAGCTTACCCCCCTCTCCCCAAGATGAAGGTTTACAGTTCTTGGTCTGGGTGTCCTTGGAGAGCAAACTAGAGAGGTTTTGTTATGTCTATCTTAGCATAAGAGAACAGCACTTAACAAGGTACAGGAAACTTCAGAGTTACACTAGCAGTACAGGATTTGAAAAACATAAAAGTTAAAACCTAAAGCATCACCAGCATGGGCCCAGGTGAGAGTGATGGCAGTGGTAGCTGCAAAGTACTTTGCTGGTGAATGACAGTGGACAGGGACAGACTTTGAAAAATATAAAAGTTAAAACCTAAGGCAGCAATATTAAGATGCTTCTAAAATAATCCTCTTGGTATATAAATTAGTAGAATTCCTTGGTATGAGTAAGTGAAATCTGGTAGTACAAGGTTTAATGACTAAATGGATCTCTTTACATAGATTTGCCTGTGTGTGTGCAAGTGCATACATGTAAATCACACTTTTACACGACTGAAATCTTCAGTGTGTATTCCCTATCTTTAATTAATGGGGAAAAATTTTTGATCCTTTATTTTCATCCGTGGCTTCATTTGAAACAGATCATCATTAGTTTTATGATTTTGATTGTATTGAGACTTCTATTATAACCTATTGTTTTATCACATCAGTCCATTAACTTGTGGGTCATGGAGCAGAAGTGGAAAGCCTTTTCTGCCTTCTATTCTAAATGAGTAAATATAGTGTTCATTGAAGGTTTCAGGTTTTTCAAATCACTGGAATCTAGTGTGATGCTTTTTACTCTGAAACTTCAGAGGCTATGAAAACACCACTCCCAAACCTTCTGTTAGCCTGAAATCTTTTTTGGTTTGAAACATTCTGAGTGGCAAAAGAGAGTCAGAAACTACATTTGGTGCTGAGTATCCATGGCCACATGGCTTTGATCTGGGTAGAATGCTTATGAGAGTTATGTGTTTTTTGCTTAGGATTTGTAGCACGTTATCATTAATCAAATTTTCTGACAGGGCTCTATGAGGAGGCTGATACATGCTCTGCTTTTTAAAATCTGCATCTGGCACACTCCTGTCACGGCCCAAGATGTGGAGATGTTCAGCAATGGCTTCTCTTGCAGCTCTACGTGGAAAGCCTTTGGACATTGCCAGTAACAAAGGCAATCTAAGTGACAAGATAAGTGATGGGCCAGTTAAAGAGAAGTTTTTGTCAGCTTCCTAGAAATACTGCAACACTTGCAGCAGGAACTAGGGATCTGTGACACTTATTTTTCACTCTGTGTAAACTGTAGTTTAGAGACTCCAGCATCCTATTGGGGTTGTAAGGAGCTAAGATCTTAAAATGGAGAGGAGCAGACAGGGACAGACTTTCACACTTGAATTCTATCTGCACGTTGAAAGTGTCTTAATTTTCTAAAGATCCAAAGCAGATTTTTGCTCAATCAGCTTGCCGTTATAACTAATGTAGCAAGGTACAGCCCAGCACAGGCAACTTGGCAGGACTCTGGCGTTTCAAATGCTTTGATTGCTCTCCCCCCTTCTCAGTCATGCACCTCTTGAATGTTGAGTTAATAGAAATGCCTGCCCTGCCGGGAATACCTGGAGGCTACAAGGGCTGGCCATGGGTCTGTGGTGGGTGTTTGAAGGGGGAAATACAGCCTGGGGCGTTGTCACATCTGGTCATACAAGAGCACCTCCTGCCTTTGTGATACGGCTGTGAAAAGGTTGAGTGGGCTTTGACGAGGGTAAAGCCATTCATAGTGCAGCTACTGCAAACTAGGCTGTGTAGCTGGGGGGAAAGAGCACTCCCCAGCTGGGAAGCTGTTGGAATCTTAAAAACAGGGGATGGGTTGCTGCAAGTTAGCAGCAGTGCTGTGGAGGGTGCTTGGGGTTAGGCATGCAGTGTTAAAGGTCTGAGGGAGGAAGGGGGCAAATGCAGTTTGTCACTGCCCAGTTTCATTCCTGACAGCTGCCTGGGGATTGTGTCAGCCCCCTACGACAAGGTGGAGTAGCTTGAACAATTCTACCCTGTTCTTTCCTTCACAATTGTAGTTTTCCTTGAAAGAGTGCATTTGACCCTTTCATATCCCAGGATTGTACAAAGGGAATATCCCCAGTTTCGCCCTGCTGGTTCAACACTTCAAAATCCTTCCAAAAGTTTTGATTTGTCTTGTACTAGAATATTTGATAGCAACAATTTCTTCTAAAACTATTTTAGAGGTTTCACCTTGATTATGAGGCTCATCTGAATATTGCCCCTTGACCCTTTCTTGGTGTCACTATAAATCTGTTTTTACTTTGTTTTCTCAGATACTCAGGAAAGCTACAACTGAATAAGCTTAAAGCAAACTAAGGCTATTCCAAAGCAGAGGTACTACAATAAGGCTATATTTATGCTGAGGTTTGTTTGGACCTGGTGAGTTAACCCCATCAAACTTGACTGCCATTCTAATCAGGTTGAAGCCAGAAATGGCTATAATCATAGTGTCTGACCATCCTCCTTGAAATTTTCTAAAGCCCTGATCTAAAGTTGTAAGGAAGAGAATATTGAGAGGCTTCCTAAGAGGATTTATAAACCCTCCTGAGCCTATTCTTTCTTTTTGCTCTTTTATTTCAAAGCCATGGCATTTGCCTTTCTTTTTTTTCCCAGGTCAGAATAAGTATTTCTTTCTCTATAGCAGACATCTTAGCACAGCTTCAGCATTTAGAGGCCAGTTCTGTGTTTGCTGAAGCCACTGATTTCTAGGTATGTAGATGGGAGCCCTTCATGCCTGTCTTTGCCTTCTCTACTCTAAACTTAACTCTTTAAACACAGTGCTCAAACTTCAGTCTGAGTTATCCAGCCGCTATTTGCTCAAGGCACTTACCTCATCATCAAGGGATTTTACACCTCTCAGTCTAGGAATTTTTATGCCTCCAGCACTTTGTTTGAAGGGAGGAAGCAGCGTTATCTCTGCATTGCACAGGGATAGCCAGTGTACAGAGAGAGTAAGTGACTTGCCCAGCTCTCCTCTCATGTGCTCAGTGACTGGGAAGATTGGAGCCTCTGTGACTGTCCCCATCCTTGACTGCTGTTCCACTCCGTGCCCTGTACTTGTGGGAATACATGCTGTGCAGAGGGGCCTTTGTATCTTCACAGAAGTGAGCTTTTTTCCCCAGCAATATGAGAAACTGGCCTTCCAATGTACCCTTGTGAAGTACCATCATTCTAGCATATTGGATAATTCGGGTAATTTGCATTGAATGCTACTGTTGAGGAAAGAAAGTCAATCTGTTGTCATTGAGGATATTACAGTATTGCACACATGATGAGGGAAAAAAGACTAGTGGTAAATAATGAAGCCACCTGGTAGGAAAAGTATGAAACAGAATATTCATTTTTCTTCAATGGGAATAACAGATGACAAAAGTGAGGCTTTCTTCAGATTGTTTGTTTACAGAAAATTCATATCCACTGAGACTGTATGTTAAATTCGCTCTCTGATGTTACTGTTTTCCGGATGCATGTGGCCACTAGAGTATGTTCTTATGATCTTACCATTTATTTACCTTGATACAAAACTCCAATTACTGTCAGAGATGCTTCTTGTTAAATATGGTAAGATCTCTAGCTTCTAAGTGAGTGAATGTGTATTCTTTACTCTGGGGCCACACTGAGCATGATGCTAAGGAATGAAAATACTGGGGACTTTGGTGCAAATTAATTAAGTATCTAAAGATAACAGTGTAATGAAAATAGTTTGAAGAAGTTTGGGCTTTAGAGACACATGAAATTTGGAAGAGAAAATAATACAGTTCCATGTATGCCTTTCTGTTTAAGAAGCTTTTTCAAAACAGTGGGGTTTTTTTTTACATGGATGTAAAGTCTAGTGCTTCCAGAAGCGGAGGACCTATCACTTTTATTAGTGTTAATTTATTCGTGTTAATTCTTAACAAATGCCCAGAGTAGTTTTAGCAATGGTCCCTGTAGACTCATGGAGTACTTGGAAGCTTTATGTTGTAAAAGTTCCCAGATTTTAGTTGTCTTTGTGATCTGAAGCAAAAATGAGGGAAACTGTAACATTAGATGTGAAGAAATACAAATAGAAAGGTTTTTAGGGCAAAAGTCATATAAGCCCAATTGTGGGGTGGACCTGACCACTTTGTCTCATTGTTCACATGTGAGCCATTAAATCAGATCCCTCAGTAGTAGGCCAAGCAGAAAATCTTGCTGGCAACCCAGAATGCCTTCCTTTAAATCCTGACTGCTAATGGCAAATTAGTTCTGGGAGGACTTTTTACTGTTGAAGCATGTTCTAGACTCTGGGAATTTCAGTGTCATACAGTCTCAAAAACTGCAGTTGGCTTAAGAGTAGTGACTGAAGATGAGCAACTCGTGATCAAACACTGAGGTCAGCAGGAGTTGGAGATATAATAATATCTACATAGTTGGGTTTTTTTTCTTTTGTTTAATTTGGTTGCTCAGAGAAGGTTCTGAGTATCCCAAATTCCAAACTTGATTATTGTCATGGTTTTAAGAAACTAGGACAGTAATAAACAAAGAAAGAATATTTAGAAGGAAGGATCAATAAAAGAGAAATATAACTTTACCAAAAGTATTTAATCCAAGTGTCTTTGGATCAATTCCTCTTTATAACTAATTTCTCAAACTAAAGAAATTAGCTTGATCTGCTGTATAGCATCTTCAGAGTCTCTATGGTGTTGCATGGACAATTCTTAATTTAAAATGTTAAGGAGGCAGCTGCTAGAACTGTAATATGGAGTGGAACTGGTAAGAGACAAAGCAGTTATACTAAAAGAAATATTACTATGCTGAAAGCAAGTTACGAAAGGAAGGTCTCCTGAGTGAGTTTTGGCACTGGATTTGGGTGAAGATTTTTCTTTAATGATGCTGGCATGAAAATTGGAGCATGCTTGCATTGATAGGGAAAAATGAGATGCACTGGCAATACAGAGGAGTCTTTAAATCTCCCATGGGAAAATTAAGATAACCCTGAGAAAGCGAGTGAAAGAAAAGGCATTAAATGAACTAGTAAAAAATGTAAAGCCACACTCATAAATATCCTATTTCCATTGAAAACTCATAATTTAGAAGTATGTAAGTAGGAGGGAGACTGGAATGTAGTACTTGCTGTGAGATGATTGAAATATGTGAAGTATCTCCATAAACGGTGTTCTTGGATGAGAAAAAGATCTACCCTCTGCAAGTATTCCCATGGGCAAACCATGTTCAAGAAGAATTTGGAGAGGGGCTCCTAGGTACTCTGGGTTTGCCTCCTGTGGTAGTATAATTTTTTTAGCCTAGAGAAAACAAGGCTGAAAGGGAATAATATTCTAAAATCACAAAGTAAAAGGTAGGAAAATGCTATGTATAAAATGAGAATTAAAAAACCACCACCATGAAACAAACCTGGAAGAACTTAAAAATATGGGTTTAATTACCCAATGGAAGGTAAGCAGATATAGAATGCATTTAGTCTGAAAAGAAGGTGGTTACTAGGCATGGAAAGGGCTGTTTCCCTGAAGCAAGAGCAGGATGTTCTTTCTTGGCTCTGTGCCTCCTTCAAGGCCTCCAATATCATCTTTAGGGATGAAATTCCTGTCCATGTATCCCAGACTTTGGAAACGGTGCAGTGCTTTCATCTTTTTTAGCTAAAAAGCTAATAAATGGCTAACTCTGACTCCATCTGGTTGTTGCAGGTGTCTTGAATCCTTCTTCTGCAATGATGTAATCCAAAATGATGACATTTATGTTCATGAGTGGTCTAGTCTTTTTTTGGCTATTGGCTGACATTTTATGGTCATTTTATGGTCATTTATAGTCCTGTGACTGCGTCAACTGTTCCTGTTACCATTACTGGTTTTAAAACTGCCTTTTTTAGTATAAAGTTGTATGAAGATTTTTGAGATGGTGCTTTTTATTCCTTTCAAAAAACTCCAAGAAAGCTGGAAGATGTGTAATGGGTAATTTAATTTTGTTCATTTTTCCAATAGTGGTCTTTTTTATCTTTCTTTTTTTTTTTTTAAATTTATTTTGATCTCATGTCATATTACTCAGCATCTTTCTTAAACGTCTGGTGGAGTTTGTCTGACAACTGGACCTCCAGCAACATGCTGTTGCACATCATCTTTATACCAGAGGCAATAGACTCCCTCTCCAGCTTTCTGCCTTGCCTGGGAAAGATCAGTACCTGGATGAAGGCCAGTTGGCTGTAACTGAACCCCTTCCACAAGAGATAAAAATGCCCGGGAATTCATCCATCCACAGAGCAAAAAAGCAAGATTTGCTGGCTTTCCCACAATCAGTGAGGCTGCCATTAGTGGGTGGACAGAGAGAAACTCTTAAACTTAGTGCAAGAGTGATAGTTTCCTGGATAATGTGGTGATAAACACAGCATTGATACCTAGAGCTGGAATTTTTGTAAAGCACGTCATTCTGGCTTCTACCTGTACTGGCAGTGGGAGAAGCTGTGTAGATTTCAGTGGAAGCAGAGACTGAGTAACTTCTGAGTTATTTTGAAAAATTTCAGTTAAGATTGAAACAAACACTGAGATTTTGTTTGAAAAAATTTTTAGGTATACAAAGAGTAGAAAAAGCTTTTCTTTAAGTGGTGAGTAAAATAGTAAGGTGAGGTAAGAAAAACTCCAAATTGTTAAAGCAGTTGGTAAGTTTTGCTGATTTATTTTGGTAGCCTGAGATGTATTTGTGCATTTGTTTTATTTATGACAGAATATTGTAATAACAATATCAAAATAATTTACAGTGGGGTATACTACTTTGCCTTCATCAAAAAAAGTTACAACACATGCTTTAAATTTACTGAAAATGGTGGCAAATATTTGCCTTATTATAAGGTGACACTAGTAGAGTGTCATGGCTGTTATTTAGTAAATCAGCTCATGATTCAGGTGGTAATATCTATTAGCTGTGGCTAGCAAGGCTTAAGTGAAATAGAAAATAAACCAAACTCATACTCAGCTAGTTCTTGCTCTTGGAGCAAATGTTTTTTCTTTGGAGAAACAAGAATGTTTTGTTATGTTTTGTTTGTTGTTTTTTTCGTTTGTTTGTTTTGGTTAACTCTCTCGTATCCTCCTTTCCTACTAGATTGTGAGAATTCCTGTAGCCCTGCAGGACTCCCACGTGCCCAGAAGTGAGGCCTCAGCATGAGCAGAACTGCTGATGTGCCCTCATTGGGGTCTCCCATCACAGGGGTCTATGGGGTGATGTTTAACAAGGACCTTGCTGAATGCAGTGCTGCCTTCTGCTTCCACCTCTATTCTGTATGGATTTGCCCAAGGCAAGGGCACTGAGCCTGCTTGAGGGGCTGGGCCACACAACACATTTTTTTTTCCTCAGGAGCTCAATAGATCTGAAATTTCCTCTTGAGCAGTGGTATGAGGTGGGGGATGCAGGCATTTGCACATGAGAGCTTGATATAAATGGATTTGACATCGAGGTGCAGGGACGTGACCTTGTCTCCTGGGATCAAGAAGGTGGTGGGTTTGTGGGACACTTACCACTATAGTCTCAGAAGAAATTGCATTTTAGTTGCCAGTGTCCCAAGTATACCATCAGACCTTAATGGTCAACATCACCAGGAGCATCCACCACACCCCCATTCTATGTATGTTATTTAAGCTCTGTCCCTGGCTTTGCTGAGCTTTATTAAAGGAGCTTTAGTCTCCAGTTCAGCTGCAGCTGTGCCCCTCTCTGGCTGTGGATACCCTTGATCTGGGGGCTCACTTGCTCTCTTGGACCTGTCTTGTCACCATGGATGTCCCTGGTGATGCTTGGGCTGTGTCTGAGTTGGTTGCCCTCAGCAGGTCTGATTTGTGCTCCCAGCCTGTTCTTGGTCCTGCCTCCTCTCCCCAAGCTCTTAGATGATGCTGGATGCCATCCTGGGACTGCCTTACCCACCTTGCCAAGGTGAGGGGGGTTGGGTTTTTGCTGATAAGGCCTCAGCCACAGGTTTCCCCTCGGGTCCTGGCTCCCTGTCCCTCAGGGAGAAGCTGACCCATGTGGTGTTCTGTTGTAGGCCATACTAGTCCTGCTCATTAAAAATGTCAGGTGTATCTGAGCCCTTCTGCGTCTGTGAGGTGAGCATAAAATAGGAAATATCAGTGGGGTGGGTTCACATGTTTTCCTCCATATTTTTTTTCCCTCCCAAGAAACGTGGGAGGAAGCCAAACATGAAGAAAGTTGCCTTTATTCTGTCTTATCAGCAGTGTTGTTGCACCTGGTGCTGAGCTTACCCACATGAAAGGAGGTTGCTGTATCCTGTATGAAGTGACTCGAGTGCCAGCTCATGAGGTAATTCTGAGCCGATTTGGAGCAGGAAGCACAGCCCCTCTCCTCAGATATCTCACTCCCTGGGCAGACTCTAGAGGTTTGAACAGCTCAGATAAGTAACTAAAGTTTTTCATGCTTTTATCCCATCTGGTTGGCACATAGAAATATCTTGAGAGTACAGAAGGCATAGAAGATGTACTTGATGTCATTGAGTTTTTTCCCTGAAATATGTGATGGTTTTCCTAGGTGAGAAGTGCATCCACACAGCCCAAGAATGAACAAAAGATTTGCTCCTTATAGAGCTTGATGTCATAACTGTTGAAAATCACAAAATCTTTTAATTCAGACACTTCAACAGGGTAAAAATTGTCTTATTTTGCCAGATTGATCTTATGTGTGAGATAACTAATATTTTTTGGTATGCCAGAATAGGTGTTAGAAAACAGGAGTAGGAGGGGACTAAAATATTTGGGATAAGATCAGAGAAAATACTCCTACTTTAAATTAATAACTGCATAATTTTAAATATTGGAGCACTTGCAGCCATTTGCTGAGCTCCTTTTGGGAGTAAGGGAGTGTTTAAGAGTTAATCCAGTTCCACAAAAGGTAATCTTGTTATGAGTTAATGCTAGCAATTTCTAGGTTAATGGATATCCACGAGGAATTGTCCAATATTTATGCTATCTAATGCATGTTTACATTATGTGGGGAGTGGGATTCACTACTCTTGCATATTTTTTAACAGGACAATTGCCATTAAAAAAATATATACTTTAGAGAGTTTTAATTATATTAATTATCACATATTTTGTTAATAACATTTTCTTTTGAAGATGCCTATTAGAGGTTTTGAAGTGTTAATTTACTAGAAAATCACATGGGAACACTGTTTGAAATTTCCTTTTAAATTAACTTTACTTACTTTTATGTCCTAATTAAGTGGAGATAATAGTATTGATGGAAATATTACAGAACTAGGAATTAGAGCTCAGATATTTTACTTAGTACCAAGACTTTAATCTTAGTGTAACATATCTTTGGTTCTAATCAACATATAGCTTTTGCATTTAATTTATTGATGTGTTTTGATCAAAACATCTAAATAGGAACATTGATGCAAAGGGAAACTATTCTAACAGATAGCTCTCTGATACTGTTGAACTCCTTCTGAGCAATAGGTTCCCCCCACAGCAGCTGTAATCTCTACTGGAAAAAGTGTTGAGGGTTTTTTAGTATTTTAGCATTACCTCATCACGTATTAGGTAATACACAGCGATCCCACTTAAAACAAACTTTCCGTAGTGTTTGCAAATCAGTCTAGGATGTGTGATTCCCTTCAAGTTTGACTGCTCTGCTGCCTGGTCCCACAAAAGCTGTGGAATTTACCTATTGCATAGATCTGTACATTGATGCAGAGATATGTTGTATTGATAACAGCTGTTTCTCTGCAGTAAAAGGGACGACATTTCTATGTATCATGGGTTTTATATCAATAGAACTGCATTAATAGTAGGAGATACACTGGAAACATAAGTAAAAACCCCTTACTGTCTAAGCAGTTATATTCCTGCAGTATTGGTGTGGGGATCAGACCTCAGGAGAAGCTCTAATCCAGCTGAATGAAATAGCAGTTTTACCCTGATACAAGGGAGTTGGGCTTTCCTGCATGTCCTAACCCAGCCTGAGGGGACTTGGAAGGATTTTGTGGGCTTTTTCACATGGTTCAGTACAAACTGGAGAGGCAGCAGTGGTGGACACCTGCTTGGCACATGCACACTCATGCTTGGGGGATGCCCAGCAGGATAATTCCACAGGTTTTTGTGAAGTTCATGCTTCCTATATCATGAACACCAATGGCATCTGTTCATCAACTTCTACCTCTATGTTCACTCATAAAAGAGCCATTCTGCAATGCTTGGTCTTCATGTACTTTGTTCCTATGAAGTCCATGCCTGACAGTCTTATAAAGGGGTAGAATCGACCTGAACCCCTGGAAAACCCATTCCATGTTTCTTATTCTGCCTGTATCGCTATGTTTGTGCCATTGCAGGAAAACTTGTGGACTGATGGTTGGGCTTGTGGCTTGCAAAGCTGTTGCACCGTGTGGTGTTTATGACAAGCTGAAGAAGATCCAAGCAGGGCAATACGATGGGCTTGTGACTGAAGAGAAAAAGCAGTGCAAGGTATGTAAACCAAATATCCAATTTGCTCGGAAGGGGTAATTTGAGTTACTTTTAAATAGTTAGCTTTTATGGTCAATTGGGTACTGCTACATTACTAGTAATAAGCCATAAATCTATTTGGTATAATATGAAATCATTTTTTAAGACTCTCAAACTAAATTTTCAGGTAAAGAGGAGAAATTGAAATTTATAATCCATACCTTTTTTTTGTGTAAGTGTTATTAATAAATTAGCAAGAAAGAGGCAGCAGATGGAATGAATTGTTGTAGTTCATTAATTTTATGATGGCTTTCTTTGCATGAGCCAATTATGTCTGTCATTGTGTCTCTAAACTGCAGTGGTGCCCAAAGGAAAGGGCACACAGAAAGGGACAAATCATTGAGGGGATTTCCTGCTTTCTGAGGCTGCCGGAGAAAATTCAGTCTCTATTCTTACTAATGGCTTTGGTGGAGATATCAGGCCTGAAAAGCTGTTGCAAATGTGGCACTTAATCCTACCTTCAGAGTCTGGTTGAAGAGATGATTAGTCTTGTTGAGTGTGTACAAAACAGGAATCTTCTGTTGTCTGAAATAATTATCAATTAATGATGATGATGACAATTTCCGAGTTCGATCTTGGTGTGTCTTCACATTCTCAGGATGTGTTCAGGAATGCTTTCTAATGATGCCATGCTGCAATTTGCAGAAACAAGTGCCTATGTGGTTAAGGACAATAGGAAGGAAAATTATACTTGTGGTGCCTGTGTCTCAGGAAAGCTTCCTTTATATATGGCATTATGATCTCTTTAATTAGAAAACACTACTATCTCCTGAGCCCCTCTGTGGTAATACACTGATAGAGTTTCATGTGGAATATGGGTTGATTTGCTTTACCTTCACACCTTGTATTCTCAACTTGGAGATAGTGGTTGTTTTTCTGTCAGATGTATGCTTCACTTAATGACTGTAGTTTATTACCCAGTAGGTCATATCCTCTATATATTTTAAGAACAAACACCTCTGAGATTGTGACTTGGTGGAAGGAGGTGACATGTGTCATTGCTGTTGTTTTCACTATAGCCTTGTGGAAAAACTAATTACCTTTTCATCTTGGTAAATTCAGAGGTCAGTTTACCACCACTATATCACAACATGACAGGGAACATGGGTAATTAGGTAGGCTGTGTAACCTGGATATTCCATGGATCTCATTACATCTTATTTAGAAAGGCTATAATTTGATTGGTGGAAAATTAAGGCATCTCCTCATGGGTCATTTTATCTTTCTACAATAATAATTCTTGGCTTGATTAAAAATTGATCCAGTGTCTTAAAGTGAATTTATTATTGCTGCAATCTATCACCCACAGACAGATAATCTGGTTCCCATCTTTATCTGATTTGAAAAATCTGTCACTTATTATGTGTTGTTTTTTTCCCAATCATTTAAATTGATGGTTTGCTGAGGCAAGGCGTGCTACCATAGGCTTCTTGGAGAAAGCATGTAAGAGACTTTCAGCCAGTATTTTTTACTGCAAGGAATCCGATACCATGTCAAGTATCGATTGGAACTGTGTTGTGGCATCATTTTCTCTGAGAAAAAAAATCAAGCAGAAATTTTTGGATGCAGAGCAATAAGAAGGACAGACAAGTCATACATGTTGGAGGAGATGGTCTGTGTGTTCCAAGTATCTGAGTGGATTCCTGCCTTGTGTGCTGCAGCTCCTACTGAAAGCAGATCTTAAATTAGTGAGGTTAGGTAGAGGCTGGTTCTGACATGCTGGCCTTAGGGAGTCCTGAAACCATCTTAGCCATGGAGCTGTGTGCCCAAAATCTGACTTGTTCAGATAAACAGAAAAAGCAAAGGTTAGATGCACGAGCAGTCTCACCAGAATCACAGTTTTAGGAACTGTTTTTCCCTCCATTGTATGCTTGAGCTTTGGTAGATCTTCTTCAGGCTCCAGTTTTCATCTAATTTGTTCATGTAAAAGCAGAGTGTGAAATTCTAATCAGGGAAGAGTGATCTCCAAATTATTTAAAAACATCCAAGTTAAAGGAATGTTGCAGTGAGCATTGCACTAAGAATAGTAAAAGGATTTGACACATGCTCATCTCTAAAAAAACATTTATAATCTAGATGTAGTTGTTGGAAAAACACTGTATTTGTGGTATAAGCATTAGAGAATCACCATAATTCCTAGGCATTTTAGCACACTTTCTTTCCAGTTGTCTGAAATATTTTAAAAAACAGGATCATATTTGTTCCTGTCCAGAACCCTAGCAGATGCAGTGTACCTATACCTATGCTTATAAGGGAACACTTGCAACTATTACATATGGTCTGATTCCTACAACACCCTGGAGAAAAGGGATGAAAGAAGATTGTGCAGGCAGGTGGTCAAGGGGTGGATGTGTGAGAGAAGGAATGATTATTAACAGTCCTGATGTTTGACTTTAGACTGAGTCAAAAACATGAAAAAATAGAGGCACACAATTTTTGGTTGAATTTTTGGAGCAGGTTAGAGCCTGGGGTAGGTGTTTCAGCCAATTTCCTATTATTTTAAATATGGTGGCTCTTATCAGATAAATAGTTGGAGTTCAACTCTGGAAGTTTGCGTAGTTTGGTATAGAAGATTGTCTATAAATTTAGGCTGAAAACAAATAATAGAAAATAATTGATAATCCTTTGTAATAAACCTTTGGTTATGGAAGACAAGATGGCTGATATTATATCTTTTGGGTAGCCAATGGGAATTTTGCTGCTGATTTTTGTAAGGCGGAAATTTCACTTTTTGCATATTGTAAAATATGTCCTTTCTAGCCTAGAATAGGTTGCCAGACCCATTTAATCAGTGTAATCCAGGACTGATAGTCTAAAATGTTTTTAAAAAAAAAAAAAAAAAAGTAAGAATTTTAAATGATATCTGTAAAATTCAATCAGTTCAGTAATGTTGAACAAGCATAGTCAGCTCCCTGTCCCAGCCTGGAAAGCATGTGTGTAACCTGTGATTCTAGATACTAATCAGAACAAGAGGTGGTACTCTCAGAAGTGGGGGAAATAACCTTTGTAAATTAAATGTTCCTGCTTAGGGTCACTTACTGCATTTGTTCAGTCTTGATGTCCTGTTTCAGTTTGGGAAAGGCACTGCTCAGAAATGTGTTCTTCGTGACTTTTAGCGGTGTATTGTGAGGTCCCTTAGTCTGGAGATGTTCAGTCTTTGAAAGGGGATTGTGACAGATGCTTTTCTCTGTTTTGAGATGAAGCTTGAAGTTGGGGCCCCAGGGCAGACCAGGAGATAGATGGTCCTTCTCTGAGAAGCATTTTGCTGTACGCTGGGCCTCAGAGCAGTATCTTGCCTTTGGGGAAAGAATGAGCTCCTGGAATTCAGATATGCATCTAGAGCCTTGGTGTGGCCAGAGCTGCCTCTCCACAGTGTTGATTTTGCAATAATCCTGCTCCCAGCTCCAGGTTTTTTCATGTAGTGTTTGAAGTCTGCCTCCAACAAGCACCAAGCCGCTGACCTTTGGCTCAGGTAACGACTGATAGCAAGGGAGAAGGTTCTGAAGAAGAGCCTTCCAGTTGCATGATCCCTCAATGATTGGCTCTTGTCATGCCTCCCAAGGCACTGTTGATATGATCTTGCTGCTGTTAATACTTTCCCCAGAGACCACATGTTCATTGCTGATTGCTTGTCCGTATTCCCTATAATTGGACTGCACTGGAATGCAGATAAAAGCAATAAGGTGTTACTTTCTCCGTGACATGTTGCCAGCAATATGTGAAAAGCCATCCAGATGGGTAAAGCTGCATGTCATCTTCAAACAGGAGAGATCAAGCTGGTAGACATGGGGTGGATTTCCTCTCTTGTGTTTCTCTGAGGGTAGCAATAATAGAAGCAGTTTGTTTGGTCTCCTTAAATCCAAAATTCAGTCTAAGCTAGGCTTAAATTTCATAATTAAACAAGATGTTTCTAGAAGCAGAGGATTCTTATGTATACTAATAGATCTGTATTTGGGCTAAATGTCCCTAGTGCCTAAAAAGCCCTGATGTTATTTTAATATGGATTTAGTATCTCCACCCAGGAAGTAACTCCAGCAGAAAACAGAGTCAGCAGCACAGTAGCAGTAAGGATAAAGAAGTAAAACAGAACTGTTTAAAATATACTGTCAATTAGTTTTTAGTGTCCAAATCAGCATTACAATTTGTAATCAGTGTTGCAAGATCAAGCCGTAGTTTTGTGCCTCCTATTTAATTATTAATGATTTTTTCTGCTGCCAAGTTATTATAGGAGGAGTTTTTGCACTTCATACCGTTTGGGCTGAATTTGGATTTTTCTGACACTTAATGCAAGTATGTGTCTGTAGCTAAGGAGTCTTGTTCCAACACCTGAGATTCCCAAGGCAGAGCTGACATGCTTAAAGGCTCTTCTGAGTCACCTCCTGCCCTGCAGGCTGCTCAGGGCTGTGTTCCCATGGACCAGCAACCTGAGTTTGGGGTGCTGCAGTGCAGTTCTGCTTGTGGTGTTTAAAAACATATTTTACATTAGCAATCATAAAATCACATTTTGTTCAATACAGATTTTCATATGAGATTGTCTTGGAATTTTTTCCTCAGTAAGGTCATGCTGGCTTTAATCTTCCTGTTGTGTAAAAATGCCTGTGCTCATTCTTAAGCAAATGTACAGTGTTGGTCTCAGTGTGCAGGCTTGCCTTGTGGGTGTGGGCACTCAGAACAAGTCCAAGGGCTTTGGTGGGAGATTGCTGTGCCCACACTCTCCTGAACACAGCATCTGTTACTCAGCTTCCTAAATTCACCTGCAGGCTCTCAGGCAATTGCTTTAGAAGATGTTGGTCTGTATTTTCACTTTCATCCTTCTTATCTTGCGATTTCCTCACTAAAGAAATACCCAGGAACATCCATCTTCTGTTTTGTCTAATTGGATGAGCCTTCTCAATCATTGTTGGGTCACTTGTCCTGTCCATTTCTTCTCACGAGTGACAAACGAGGCAAGGTTCCTGCTGTATTCACCACCAGCAGTGGTACCAATGAAGGAGAGAGGAAAATGGTTTACAAGGTGTTGGCACAAATGATAGCACTGAACACTGTGCTGTATCGGAAACCAAATGGCTCTTTACCCCTACTGTTCCTTGTTTTGTTTTTTTCTCTTCTTTTTATTTATAACTCTGTTTTCCAAGTGCGAGAAGTAATTACCACATTGTGTAGTTTCATTTACTCATCCTGCGCATAAAAAGTGTTTCCTGTGCTCAGAAAGCACCAAACTGCAGTAAAATCCACTAATCTTATATACAAACAGTGATCCAAGCACAGATACACTGTGTGTCAGAGGCTGTGTGTGCTACCAGTTCTCCTGCCAGAGCAGAGGCAATTTCATTGGGGCATTGGCAAAGTTAACAGTTTTCTGTGAAATATTGAATATAGGGAGAGGTACCAACTAATTTGAAGTAAAATGAAATTAGTGCTGGTGATCACAAGTTATTTAGTATATTATAAATAAGGTGGGTTTTTTTGTTTTGTTTTTTTTTGTTTGTTTTTTTGAGGGAGGCAGGGAGGAGAGAAAAGAAGGGGAAGACTTCTTTAATTAGAAAATTAATCATGGGAATTTGTAACCTGTAATTTCACATGAACAAATTGTGATTTTTTTTTTTTTTTTTGAGGAACAGCTATTATAACCCAATAAACCCAACCTGAAATACCAAAATAATACCTGCTGGATCAGCAGATGTTCTGAGGAGTCTGATACACAAAAGGAAAAGTTCTGCATCTTCAGCCCCTCGGAAGCATCTCTTCAGCACAGTACACCACCTGATGTGTCTTGCTATGATCCTTTGAAGCCTTTGTAGGTGTTTTCTGGGATCCTTCTGGGATGCATTTAAACTAGTAAACAGTGATTTTGTGTAAATATACCTTCTTTCTAAGCGTTATATGGGACAGAAGATATTCTTGTTGGAGAGACATTAAATGTGTGCATATTTGTTGTGGGTTTTTTCCTTTCCCAGATGGTTCTTCAAAAATAATTTTCTTATGAAAACATAGACAGGAGTGCAGGGTGTTAGGATGTAGCAGGGCTGTGCAGGAGGCATGAATAGGGGTTCAGAATTTCTCTTCTTGTCAGTTTAAGCCCTGCCTCTTCTATGGTATTTGCCTCTAGTAAATTAATGCAAATCTGTGGGTACCTCGGAAAGTGTATCTCAACTCTGTAGCAGAAGTGGAAAACGGTATGAAAAAGATGTTGGAAGGGAATTCTGTTGATCACCTTCTGCTGAAAATCTTTTCCAGGACCCTGTCAAACTGAGTCTTGACTGTTTCCAGCAAGGGAGATTCCACCAGCTCTTGGGGCAACCATATTTCAATGTGTACTTGTTCTCATGGTGAACAATACATATGTATTAGTAGGGAATTTGCCCTGGAGCAACTTTGTCATAGAATTTGGTGTGTTCTTTGTCACTGTGACTGAAGGGCCATTTTACAAACGACTTAGATCTATTTGAAGAGGAGTATGTATGTTATAAATTAACACGTGCATTGGAAATGCACATTTTTAATGAACTTTCAGGAAATATTTGAGAATAAAAATATCCTTGACCATGATTTGAAATTATATCCAGGCCAGCAAAAAGGCTTATCCCTAAAGCATCAGTTCCGTTATGGATACAACCTTTATTTACTAACCATGGCAGTGATGGAATGATATTGCCTTCTATGTTACAAAGCTTTGATTCACCTGTTGATACCAATAGAAATATTAACATGGTTTTGTGGCTCTTCCTTCCTTAGCACAATGCAGACTCATTTTGTGTACATGCTCCCCTATCAAAGGCATCCTGACAGTTGTTAAATCTGTTCTTCTTTATTCCTTTGAGTTAAGAGACATAGGCAAGGATGAAAAGAATAGAAGGGAAAGTTGAGCATTCAGGGAGAGAAATGAAAACCATTCTGGGGAACAGAGGCTGCAGAATGGGAGACTCATGGCAGCAGAGAAGAGATTTGTCTGAGGGGACAGGCAATAAAACCACATAAGAAAAGTGTGGGGAGTGGGGCAGAAGAAGAAATGGACAAAGGTGACTGTAAATTGATTCCTTGGCTTCCTGGAGATGTGCAATCCAAATGATTAACTACAAAATCTGTGATTTGATAGATCTGGTGCAATAGAAGAAAGATCACATCCTACTAATGAAGAGATGCATAGTTTGATTGCACCTTTTTTTTTTCCATTTGTAAGTTTTGATTTTTGTCTAAGTACATCACTGCCAAACCCAGTGTTTGCAGCACTAGGTCATTTTGGCTGTGTAATACTTGCCATTGCAAGGTGCTGGAAAGCACAGAGTCTTTCTGGTCAGAATGTTCCCTTTTGTCAGTACATTTCTGAAATGAATGTGATTGCATCAACTGTATGTGAACCATTAAACCTGATTTTTAAATATATCAGGAAGAAGTATTTGTCTAGAATTAGATGACATTTGATCAGAATACTGCAGGAATAGCATGGTAGAACTGTTTATGTTCTGGGTCTTTATAAAGAGGATATGCTCCATCGTATTGGAGAAGGGGAGCACACTAGGGTATTTTTGAACCTTGCAACAGCTGTCAGGATTTCTAAATCCCTGGGAAGTGAAGAAGAAAATGTATTTCTGTTTTTCCTGGGGAGAAACGGATGACTACTCAGTTGGTGATGTGCTATTACTCTCCCCCTGATTTTCCCAAGGAAAGTAGGTAATTAATAATTGTCTTCATACAAGTACTGACTCTGGCTGATAATAAACAAACAGTTGCTTGATATGAGCCCTGCCTCAGAATGCTGCTTGAGCCCATGACTGAATTTCTGGGTTGGGCTTCACATAAGTTTCCATTTGATGCTGATCACCAGCACAACTGAGCACGTCTCTGCAGTGTATTAAGGTGGTTGTTCAGTTTTTCTTCCTCAAGGAGAGAAGAGATGAATGAAACATAGACACAGAGCCATGGGAGTGTTGTTCGTTTTCTGTTTGGGTTTTTTTTCTTTGTTTGTGGAAAGCAGTGGAATTTCTCTTGCTTTTTGAGGCTGCTAATTCTGTGGGGAGCACCTGAGAACAAGAGCCTTGTATTGGTTGTAGAAAGTCTTGCTTGCACCAGAGACATTCTTAACTAAAGAAGTCATCTTTGATATTATGTCCCACATAAATATTTTGAAACGTCCTGTGCTTTTGGTGCCATGAACTCATGGCAGTGAGTGCCCTGGTGATAAGCACCATGACCCAGTCATTCATGAGAGTAGTGAGAAGCAAGGCTGCTTGCCTGGACTCTCCAGATCAGCATTTCCAGCTCAGGGCTGGAGTTTGGTGCACTGCTTTTCCAGTGTGTTTAAGACATCATGTCTTTGCATTGCTATGAAAACAGTGTCTCAAATTTATTTATAAAAGCTTTACATTTTCTGTTTTGCAGAAGAGGATTTAATGGGAATAAACTTACCTGAATTGCTGGAGTCACACAGCAGCTTGTATCCATAATGGAAATACAAAACAATTTTGGGTGATCTGATGCCCAACGTCCTGACCTTTGGCTTCAGATTTATTTGGATTCAGCTTGTCATACTGTTGTAGTTTCCTATTCAAACGATGATTTAAGTGACTCCCCTCCCCCAGCCTTAATGAAGATGTTTACCAGAGTCGCATCTGTCTGGTGTGACTTGCAGACTTTGTTTAGTGGAGGAAGGCCCAAGGCTGGCCTGCTAGAGGTGAGATAAATTGGGACTGAAATCCCCAGGGAGAGCCTGAGGTGTGAAAGCTGTTTTGCTATGACTAGCTCTCATCAGTAATGATAACCCCTCAATTTTGTGCCACCTAAATTCACCCAAAATTATATGCTAAATATAAATATTCATTTTATAAATATGCATGTTAATTAAATATACATTTATTTTAAATGCATGTGTTAATTATACATGTTACATCAGATCACAATTAAGTCAATAGAAATTGGAGATTTGCATATAATCATCCTTGTATACTAATCAGTTGTCAGTCTAGAAAGCCATTTTCTGCATCTAGACTGAATATAGACCTTGGTCCAGTGATCAGTTCAAAGATTGTGTAGCAACGTCAGTTCTTTTGTTTTTATGGATTTTCTTCCTAGAAAAGAACAGGAAAAAATATGACTCCTTTTCAATGCATAAGGAATATCCAATAGTTTCTTCATGTTTTATACTGCTGCTTCCAAGAGCACTGTGGAGTTCAGATTTTGGCTGAATGAGGTTACTCCTCTGATGTGTCAAAACTGTGGTAAACCTGCCACAGTAATTTCTTTTGATGTGGGATGTAAATTCTCTTTGAGCAACACATGTCATATTTCTGGTGTGCTGCCTAAACGTAACTTTGCCCAACCCTAGATCTTCTGGGAAAAATGCGAGCCATTCCCTAGGGATGCATAACTTGGATAGTTATAGTCATACTGCCTTCTCTTGCCTGTTGATTTCTGCTGGGTGAGTTTTGGGTGCATATTGCATTTACTATATTAAAAGCCGTTTGAAATCTCCATGACTTTGGTTTCATATCAATGTAGATAAAATGTGGGTATTTTTCCTGTTCCAATACAAGTAAAACATCCCTGAGAAGACACTTGGGGGCTGAACTGTTCAGAAAGCAGAGTCACTTTGAGGGTTGGTTTTATCTGAAGCATTTCTCTAATAGAAGCAGGTGGATTTAGAGCTCGGTTTCACCCAGCTATGTTCACTGGTGCCAAAACTCACTGTGGCAGCTGGGGCATCCAAGGCCATCCTCGCTGGGCAATGTGCTTCAGTCAGCACACCGTAAAGTGCCATCCAACCCAAAGGAATTGAGTGCCTGGGCAAGTGTTCTGGGAAGGGATTTCTTCCTGAACTGGGATTTGGGGATCAAAGAGGAGATGAACACTGAGATCCTGATGGCTTTGGCAGTGGGATGCTATGTTATTTGGGAGTAAGGACCCCATCCAGAGAAGCAGTTAAAGATTTGTTTTGAGGACTACCAAGAAATGTGTTTTTTATATCCTTAAGTCAAGGCTGGTTTTGTATCAGAACAGTCTTGTGAGGGGAATATGAGAAAGTGTTGTGGTGCTTTCACCCCCAGCCTTCTCCTCACATTCCCAAACCCTTGGTTCAGTGTCTCAAACAGGACTGTGGTCAGTGCTGTGTCTCTCACTATGCGCTTTCACTAAGTCTTGTTGACTTTTCCTCCAGAGCTTTAAATACAGTTTTCCTCAGAAACATTATCATTATAGGGCATTATTTACCCTCAATAGTTTTCAGGTTAAAACCCATCAAGGTATTAAAACAAACTCTGTGAAAAGTAGATGTTTCATCAGACATTTTAATCTTTAAAATATTAGCTTCAGGTATCCAGGACACTGTTGATTGCTTGCTGTATTATGTAAATCTAGAGCATAAAATAGGTCACTCTTCAAATTGTCTTCTTGTAAGAATGTAATTAAGCTACATTAAGACAATTACTGTATTGTCAGTATCTACTGATTTTTAAAAAACAATGTAGTTTTAGTTTTGACAGTGATATAATTTCCTATTTATTATGTTTTAATTAGAAACAGTGGTAAGCAGGATTAAAGCCAATTGTATGGTAATTTGACATAACTATTGAAATTCTGAAGTCTATAGTATAGTAGTAATAGAAGGGTGATAGGGAAAGAAAAACTACTGATTATTCAAATCAAGAATTCTGGTAAATAGGAATCCTCAACCAGTCGCCTCTGGACTCTGCTCACGTTTGAGTCTGACTCTCTTCACCATTAAAGGAAGAGTGAGCTCGGTATGAACTTTAAGAATCCGAGAGTTTTTGTAGGTTCTGGGAAGATTGACTGCAATTTTGATGCTTATGGTGTGATTTCTGTCTTAGTGTGTCCTTAAAATCTGTATTTTGGCTTTCTGCAAATGTCAGAATTAAGATGAACTGAAAAACTCAAGATGTAGAAGATATATCCACCTTTCACAAAGTGATGGGTAGAAAATGGCTACCTTGGCATGTCCAAAGGATTAGGAAGAATAAGAAGAAAATCAAGAAATCACACATGTAGGGGTAGAAACATTGTCCGGCATAGACCTTGGCAGTGTGGCAATAGAAGGTTAAGGAACAAATAGAAAATCTGCAAGAAATCAAGTCAAATTTGGCCTTCTGATGGTCTCTCAGATCCATGGTCTTCAACTGTATGATGGCATGAAAATGGGCTTCCCCCTCTGTCTGTTCCACTCCAATTCCTAATACAATATTAAGTTTCTATAATATAAGGCCACTCTTTCTCTGTCCTAAGACGTGCAGCTATGGAGAATAGATGATTCCGTCAGAATCAGGTCTTCAGCTGTAGACATTGCTTGTGAAACCTTGGATTATCCCCTTCTTGGACAATTGGATTACATCCATAAATATTGCTCATGTTTGCACAAGACTAACATCATATCTTGGGTTGGTAACTTTGATTTTAAAGAAGGAAATGCAGCAGGCAAATTTCCAAGTTCCATCCATCATGGTGTTATGGCTGCAAAGGAATTTACTCAAGTGAAGTGAAAGGGGATTAGAACAACTGTAACCTGGCCAAATAGAAGGCTGAAAATGCCAAGTTGAAAGGGAGCTACTTGACTGGAGGGAGCCTGTGAGAAGTCATCCTCAGGGATGGAATTTTAAACCTGGTTATATTTAAAGTTGTCTTCAGAAGTCATAGGACCCAAACTGATGAAACTTACTCTTGAAATTTGCAAATGACGCAGAGATAGAAAATGAACATCTCATCATAAAGAACTGGACAGCCTTGTTGTTGAGGAGGGAGAGAAATGGGATAATATTGTTGCATTAAATTTTAAGTCACAAGTGTAAGAAGTAGAAATAATTTCTGTCACAAGCAGGAATATGCTGCATTGGGACGTAATGGTGGAACTACCTGTGTTAAGTGTTAACCTGATCATAAATTTCTGGCCTTTGTTAATTACTGTGGGTAACACAAGCCTCAGATATGTTGTGTGGAATTTTTGCAGTGGGAAAAACACAGATGAAAATTTGTGTAAATACTGTTCACCATTTTTATCATCCATGTTTAAGAAGGAAGAATTCAATCAGGAACATGTGCAGAGAGGTGAAGGAGAAGTTACCTTTTACAAGGGAAGGCTATAATAGCCTACATATTTAGTGCATTTAAAATCAAGGATATCTGACCTTTTCAAAACAAATAAGGAAAAGATTTAGGATAGGGAAAGAACTAGTTATTATAGAGGATAAAAAATTGTTAAGAATAAACAGCTGCTAATAGTCTGGGAGTATGGTTTTTACCTCTGTGATCCTCCATGTAGTCTTCATGAAACCTTTGCTTACCATGGGGCTCTGGCAGGTGAAATATCTTCTGAAATTTCCTGTTTCCTCGAGGCTGCTGTGATGAGTCAGCAGTCTTTTCTATCCACTTCTAGGGACTAGGCTTGTGGATGGGGTTGTCCCCTTGGAGCCCTTTACCTTCTCTACAAACACCCACAAAGGGATTAAGTCACACATTAATCTGAAAGCAGCACCTGGAATTGAATTTGGCATTCCAAGAGAGAAGTGGCATTCCCCCCAGTCTGATCTGCCAGCTGGCATGAGGACAGCAGAGTCTGACCTGGTCACTGTGATGACCTCTGGAACAGCAGAAGAAATTCTCTTCCCAGAGAGCCATTACCTAAAGCATTTGCAGGATGAGCAGTAAAGATGGGATTTAAGGTAAGGAAAACCTCACTGCTGCTAGTCTGTCAATTTTACCTAATTTGCACTCATGAATAGAGATTTTTTTTCTTCTTGCTTCACAGGTGCACCCTTGCTGCACCAGGCATATTATTCTAGGCTGCTATGAAAATGTGGCTGCCAGGGTACTCGGTTACAGTTAAATTGTATATCTGTCTTTTACAGGATACATAATGCTCAAATCTGAAGATATTCATTTATAATAATGATATACAGAGTTATACACGTGTATTTACATAAAAAAACCCAGGCTAACCAACTATCCTTTAGGTGTTCTGTCATTCTTGTCCTCTCTTTTCCTTTCTTTCATTCCAGACATCCCTAGGACTCTAGGATAACATTTTTAAAATAAATGTTGGGCCTTTAAGTAAAACTTATTTTCTGTGTAAGGAAAGGTATTGTGACTCTTACAGCCTTAACAGTAATCACTCACTGCTCCTTCCTGGAATATAAACTAACTCATTTTATTAATCTGAAATAAACAGCAGTAGCATCTCTGGCACCACTGGAAAAATGAATGCTGTATGCTTTATTTTAAATGTAGTGAGTGGAAATTTTACTGTTGGTGCTTACCTAACCAGTTCAGGTGAATAACTTAGTCATGAAGATGTGAATTAATTGGTGGGGTGTTTTTTTCTCCATCTTGATTTTACTTAAAAGGATGTGGCTCATAAATTTGTATCCAGATATTGAGTGAGATACATTTTGGTTAAACTTGTATTCCAGGCATGTCTGTGAAGGTACCAAGTACCCCGAAATCATCTGGCATCTGTGGGAGTTGCAAAAGTTCAGTGCTGAGCAGAAAATCAGGCTCTTTGTGTTTTGAGAATGCTAATCCATTGTTAGGGTTTCCTTTTAGACTGAAAATAAACACAATGTGAGTTCTGTTAACTTAGACAGGTGCTAGAGCCGACAGCTCGAGGTTTAAGGGCAAGGGTCAAGCAATCAAAAGTGATCCTCTCTTGCACAGATCATCAAACAGGGAGTGCATCAATGGGCTCAGTGGCCAAGGCTGGAAATTAATCAGCTCAGCCCTCAGTGTTTAGCCATGCTGATTATATACTGGCAAAGTGAGCAGGAGCTGACAGGCCAGGGGAGCTAACGTAATAGGAGTGCATTCGCAACAAAGGCAGGGAAGAAAGATCAATTTGCAATATTCTTTTCTGTACCCATGCAACAAAGCAGAAACATGAAAGCAGAACATTAAGGGATGCTCCCTGTGAACTGGACAAATCAATAAACATCAGTGGTAAGGGGAGAAAAAAAAGTTTCTCATTCTGTTGTGTACCCTGAGGCCCCCTCTGTCTGTGTGAAGTGCTGAGTAGCAGTGGCCTATGTCATGTTTCCTTTCAGCTACATGGTGTCATCTGCTCCAGTCTCAAGGTGAATGCTGGTTTGCACAATCAGAGTGAGTGTTTAAGGAAATTATTCCATCTCTTTGGGAAGAGATGATAGGAAACAACACTGCAGAAGCTGCAGTGGCCGCTCAATACACAGAGCTCCATTTCTACATCAGCACTTGGGGTAGAAACTGGGATTTGGTGCTTGCACTTCGTGAAAGGTTTCAATAGTTTCAAAGATTTCAGTTCAGAAGACTTGAATAAGTGCCAGTTGATTTCATAGGGAACACCAGATGCAAAATCTGGTTTGATGTATAGGAGTTTACCTTTCCTTGGAAAATGAATTCCCACAATCAATAGTTGGAATAATGTTAGAAACCCAGGGAAAAACCAGAGAGAGATGGATCCAGTTTGGGAACATAAATAATGAGTTCTAGCAGCACTTGGGAAAGGGGACTACAACTGAAAAGAAAAATGTTTATTGCAGCCACAGCCAAATCTGGTGTTTGGCCGGTTATTTTATCATCTTAAATATTTGGCTGTGAGAGCCAAGCCTGTAAATGAAAGTATTTACAGCAGTGTTACAGCTTTGCACTGACCACTTTCACCTGTATGTGGAATATCTTTTACATGTACATTCAATGCTGTCAGTGAAAGAATAGTTTTCTTTTGGCTTCCTGCTGGCTTTGGTGGAGGAATCCTCACTGTTTCAGCAGTTTATTCTTAAAAGCAAATTGAGAATAATGCTAAAGCACACATTCCAGCAACCTCTTTGCAACAAAGCCTGTTACAGGACACATGTGAATAGGCTGTTACCTGCTGGCAGGGCACTGGTGAAGACTGGGGGGCAGGTGGGGTCTTGTCAACCTGGGCACAGTTCCCTCCACCCAAGCAGGACAGCAGATCTGGTCTGAAGAGAGCACCCGTGGTGGGATCCAGGGATGCCTTAAATGGCTACCTAAAAACTGAGACTAGACAGGAATAAAGGAATAAAGGAGGTATTTACTTGAAAAGCCTTCAGATGTACACTTTGGGCTCCAGAGGGTCCTGCTTCAGTGGATCCCAAAATGGACAACAGGTCATGAGTTCTTCACACTTTTACATCAGCATCAATTCACCAACCAGAACCCAGCCAATGATAGAATTTCCCCAAGCTTGCTCCCCTCTCTCCAAGATGAAGGTTTACAGTTCTTGGTCTGGGTGTCCTTGGAGAGCAAGCTGGAGAGGTTTTGTTATGTCTATCTTAGCATAAGAGAGCAGGACTTAATAAGGTACAGGAAACTTCAGAGTTACACTAATAATACAGGATTTGAAAAATATAAAAGTTAAAACCTAAAGCATCACCAGCATGGGCCCAGGTGAGAGTGATGGCAGTGGTGGCTGCAAAGTACTTTGCTGTTGAATGACAGTGAACTATGGAACACTTTGGACTCAGGAAGCTATTTGTGTTTGCCAGCAATTTTAACAAGTTAGTCTGTTATTTAGGAGTAGTTTTCCCCCATTTGCAAATGGGGTAAGTCAGCCTGGCAGATCCAGCCAGCAAGAATGCAGAGTGTGCTCTTTTAGCACAAACCCCCAAACACAGCAGGTGCTAAAAAGCATTGATAAATCCTGCAAACAGGCTGTTTATTTGCAGAGCCAAAGCAGGTTACCACCAAGTTTTATGTGATATGAGATGTTGTACGTCATGGCTAAGGTATGGGTGAGGAGGAGACCATTTTTTTGCTGACTTTTTTCTGACAGATTTACAGGGTGAGTAAATTTAAAAAAAGGTTATGATAAGCCACTAGTGTCCATCTCTTATCCATGATCAAGAAGTCCAGCAAAGGGGATGTGGGAGGAGGGAGGAATGGGAGCAATTGGAGAAGCCAAACTTGTGCCTTGGATTAGTGTCTGCTGAAGTATTAGAGAGTCAAAGAGAGATGCCTGATGTGAAAAGTAAATTGATTCAAGTTCTGTAGAATAGATCATCTTTATGTAAGCAATGCAGCCTTGTCCCAAACTCAAACCTCTGGCATCCTGGTAAACAAGACAGAAGTTGTGTGGTTGCTGTGTCCCCTGAGGGAGCCCTGGGCTGCCTGGGCTTCATGAGTGTTACTGGGGAGACTGAGAAGAAATGATGACCTAGGAAATGGAGTGAGTCTTGAAAATGGTAAGTCAATAAATGTTGGGAAAGGGATTACTGAGAGGTGCAGGGGTTGGTGATGTCCTTTTGTCATGCTGCAGATTTGTTTATCATCAGCAATCCTTAATCACAATGCTCTAGGGCTTGTCAGTTTTCTAAAAGATTTGATCTAAAACATGAACATGAGGTTCATGTGAACTCCATACACAGAAAAATCCTTGTTTTGTAACCTGTTTTGTTTCCCTGCAATAAGATTGCATGAACCTGAGGGCTTTGAAGTAATCAGAGGACTACTGAGGACTTAAAATATTTAAATTTTTCTAACGACAAAGTTTGTTTAAAGAACATTACATTAAGATGTAAGAAATCATACAAAATGTGCATTTCCCAGGAAACAGATCAGCCTAGGGCATTGATTCTGGTTAGAGAACTGAAGTGTGGAATTTGTTACTTGTTTCTCTTGAGCATTCCATTTTGTGCCACCTGACTTGGTGTGTGTGCTGATTACTTTTCTCAGGGTAGCACAGAGAGAGTTTTTTGACATTTGTTGAGGGGGAATGTGAAGTGTTCAAAGGTTAGATGGTTCAGCTGATATCCCACCTCTGTGAGCAGAAAGCATGCAAGAGGCTTATTGGTAGCAGGACATTTCTGCTAAAATAATGAGGACTGGAATAGTTAAAATTAAGTTTTTTTAAAATCATGTTGTCATTTTCAAGGTTCTAAGTGTCTGGAGTGGAAAGCCAGAGCCATATGTGCTCTTCTTTAGGGACCTGTTCATAATGAGAGTGGTAGACATTTTCTGTATTTAAATAAAATATGCTTTTCCATTACAGTAGATTCAGGAGTTCTGTTTATCCATCCAGCTTGATGAAAGCTGGACAGAGGAAAATAAAAATTAAATAAATTTCACAGGTTTAGTTTGGATAAGCTAAAAAGTTCCAAGTCACTTATGAATACAGATGTTGAAAATCTAATGTCATCTGGGTGGACTTGAAAATGTTGCCTTGGCTTCAAGTAGTATTGACAAGAAAATCTTGTCTATTGACATGAATATTTTAGACGTGCATGTTGTTAGGAATGGAACAGGAGTAATAGCTGATCTCTTTGACCTAACAAAAGTACTCAGAATTTTTAAACAGATGAATGTTATAAACTGTTGCCATTGAGCAACAGCCACAGCTGAATGAACAATCTATTTTTGACCATAGGGAATACCATCATTTCATTATTTAATTTCAATTAAAAATTTCTGCCTTACCCTTTGGAAGTGCTCTTCCGGTGTCAGCAAATGTCTAGAGGTTTGTAGATATTTTGCCTGTTGTAATGGTGATGGAACTGAGATTAAATTTGAGGAAATGATGTTAGTGACTACAGAGGATGGAGAGGGTCTGAAAAGAAATGAGAGGAAAGGGACTAAATGTTAGGGGTCTCTTCTACCTGAGTTCATCATGCTCAATCCTTCCTTAATTTCCTGGATTAGTATCTTGCTTAATTTCTGATAAATTAAGATATGGAAAAGAAATGGTTGCAGGAGAAAATGCCTCCAAAGGTCAGAGCTGATGCTGGGCATTCTGTCCCCTCTGTATGTGGATGCTACTCCTCGCTTATTTGTGGTGGTCACACTGAAAAACTCCGAGGTCTGGTTTGAAATTGCTGCTGGATTTTTTCTCCATTCTGTTCTCTGGTGAAGACTTCAAGTGTCCCATGAGTTTTGAAAATCCTATGATCATAAACTTCCTTCTGAACACACCTGATTTTCTTAAGTTGCTGTGCTTGTAGGGTTTTTTCGGTTTTTGCCTCTCAGAGTTAAAGTTGGATAAATATTGGTCATTGCAATATTCTGGAGAATGCTGTAATGTTGGCATTTGGCCATCAAGAAATGCTTTTTGAGTGTTTTTGTTGAATCTTCACTCCAGGACTTTTGAATAAACCAGTCCTAAATGTCAAAATACCAACAAAAGTTGGAAAGCAAACCTGATCTAGCTGATGTTAAATGATGAGCTTTTTCTTTTCCAGATTGTCTTAATTGCTTGTAGTTGATCTTCCTGTATCCTGTCTTTTAAAACTGCTAGTTTTGAGGATTGTTGCAACTGCGTGTCAGCAGTGACCATCAAATCTTGATGCTGTTCCAGGCTCTGTCTCTGAAATGCTCAGAACAGACTATCTTCACTTGAGCATTCCCCAGAAGTTCTAGTTTTCACAATCCCTTATTTCCTAATGTTTTAGGATGTACTTTGGGTTATATCTGAGATGTGTCTGCATTCTGTTCCTCTGTTCTATTGTGTTAGCTTTTTTAAGGACATTTGTGGCTGGTTTGTGGTGTGATAGGCAAACTTTACATATGGTTATACTGTCTCTTCTGACTTGATGAATGTGAGGACTCTGGGCAAAATCTGGATGACTTTTTTCTTTGGTTTGTGGTAAGTGAAACTACAGTTAAGAGCTCTTTAAAAAAAATAAAATTCTTAGAAACAACCATTGTCATTCTGCGTGTGAATGGAAACACAGATGGAATGAGATGGAAAGAGATTTATAGGAAAAAACTTGAGTTATTTTGTTTTGAATTATTTCTTAAAATGAAAATCTGAATCAAAACTTTTCAGATTAGTAAAATCCAGCATTTTGACATCACAGAAAAACTAAAAAAAAAAAACAACCTGAAAACATAAAGTCAGCAGCTTTGCACAGTAGTATTTAAAAGTTGCATTTTGTCAGTGGGTTTTGAACTCTGGGATTTGGTTTTCTTGGGGCAGCTCTGTGGTGTGACTCCTTCCTCCCTGTGCCCTAGTTATTCTGGTCTCTGCCTTTGGAAATTGCTCAGAGGTAATAATTACTTTTCCCGTCACTATTGCCAGACTTTATCAGTCCTGCTAGCTAGTTGCTTATCACTGAAATAAGCAAAAGTTTGCTCTGTCATCTACTAGCTGCCAAGTATCATTCACAAGCAATTTTTTCTCCTGCTAGATGGACATGAAACACCTGCTAATTTCAAACTGGTTGGTAAATCCCCTTGGACCCTTTACAGGAGGCTACACACAGGCTGTTCCTTCAGTCCCCATTCAAAATGTGTGAGCATTTTCAAAAGCTGGCATTGATTTCTCTGTGACCTGCATCCACACTTACTGACCCAACTTATGGGACTGCAAAGGGAACCTCATTTTCCAGGAACTCAGTGGATCCCTCTCTGAAGCTCATCCCTGTTGTCATGTCAACTGTGTTTCAAAATAATTTTGTATTAAGCAATGAAGATGCTAGGTTGGCATGCTTTTAAAAAATAAAAGCAGACTGTTTTAAAAGTAGCATGGCAATTACCATGCCAGTTGTTGCTGATGGTTCCAAATCTCTCCCTCCAAGTTTCAGGGAGCCTTGTCTGTTGTTAATGCTCCTGCTGTGGCTACAGCGGTTATCTGCTCTGATTCACTGGTACAACCAATACCTGTGAACACTCTGAGGACATTCTTGGCAGCTGCAGGACATAATTACCACATTTGAGAATATTTTTTAGGCATTTGGATCTATGGCTGGCTTTTCAGATTGCTCCCCAGCTAACGAACGTGTTACTCGTTTGACACAGTTGACAGCTGGCTGTGCTGGTGGCTAAAGAACTGCCTCTGGGGCTGTCTCAGAGTGAGGTTAATGATGGGCTAGATAAGTTCCCTGCATTTCCTATACATCGTTTACCTGGAATTGTGCTCTTCACGAGGCTTTTCCATGATGACAAGAGACCTCACCAAACTGCCATATTTACTGAATGGTGCAGCTATTCCACTGGGCCAAATTGGGGCTTATTTACTGGGTTGGTTTGTTTTTTCTTTGTTTGTTGGAAGTAGTGACAACAGGAGCAAAAAAATATCTGCTCTGAAAATGCACTGTTTTAATAAAGGGAAGGGCTGTCAAACATCCATTTTGAGCTGGACTCATACTTGTTAACTGTCTGAGCATCCCTTTTTTCTCTCAAGTTATTATGATCCACAAAGGAGTGTTTGTACTTCAGTGTGCTTTTGGTTTGCTTGCTTCCTCCCTACAGGGCTTCTGGTGACCATGACTAATGATGGATTTGTGAGGCTTCTATGTAGATCCCATGTCTGTAAGTGCCTCACACATGGAAGTTTAATAGCTATTTTTCTTGTGATACTTCATTTGTGGTCAGTTGTGCAAGGTGAAGAGCAATCATAATGTTGATATGTGTTGCTGATGTTTCAAACAGAGCCACAGGAAAATAATTATTATATTTGGGGAGGACAGCACTAAAGGGATTTTTTTTTCCCTGTTAAAGCTTTTCCTTCTCTCTGGGATGGTTGAAATAGTTAAGTCATTTTACAAACAAATTCCCATCCTCCCTGATTTAAGATCTATTCCTGCAGTATGTATTGAGTGGGGGAGATACTGTAGCATTTTTATGAGGAGATAAAATATTGGCTTAATGATAATTTGGCAAAGTTTCAAGATATCTGAGAAGACTTCCTGGAAATTAAAAACAACTCAAATGTAAGAGAAAATTAAGCTAGTGACCCCAAGTACAAAAGGGGAAGAGCTCAGATATCCATTCTTCCCTGCTCCTTGATTTATTCTGTCTTTTTTCTTTTCTTTTCTTCTTCATCTTTTTTTTTTTCTTAATCCCCTTTTGCTAATTATCTCCCCTTGACCCTGGCTGCTCTCATTACAGGGTGGAGGGGTAGTTTGGTGTAAATTTGCTCTTGCCATATCGGCACATTTATAATTTTCCAAGGTTTTGTTTTTTGACGATGGTGAAACCTACTGTGAAGCTTTCAGAATTGAGCAAATGTATCTGAGGCCAAATCCCCTTTCTGCTTGCAGTGTGAGGGCTGAGGAGAAAGAGACACTTTCTCTGAGAAAATTAAATTCTTTCCTGTACTTGAGCCATTTGCACCATTTTTCTAGAGGAAAATGTGTAAATATATGGAGGTGTGTAATATGTCATAGAGATTTTTTTGGTCTTCCTATTGCTGCTGCCTGTATATGGTTCATCTGAGCAGACTTCTCCATACTACTCCCTCTTAGGGACCTGAGCTGATCCTCCTAGACATCCTAAGATGTCTTATTCTTGGGATCTGTATGAGTTTTTTCTCAGTTGGAAAATACAGAATCAGACTCATTAGACCTCTTGTAGCATAAGGAATAATTCCTTCTTATCTGTGGAGCTCCTGACCTCACTGCTGGGAAAAGTGGAAGGTGTGGTAACTGGAGACAAGTTTTTTGGTTTGGTTTTTCAGGAGGGTGGAAAGAGATTTTGACATTTGAACATGCGGAGCCAGACACACCATTGACGTGTTTCATTTAATCACATCAGTCAGACAGTGATAACCTTTGATTCCTGCACAGCAGACATTCCATGAGAACTGGCTGTGCAGAGCCTGAACATCTGATTTTAATCCGTTGTATGATTTAGCCTTTTAGAAAATTGCTAGTTTTTAACACCTCCATTCTGTTCTCTTCCCCGTAATTCTGGGGAAGGCTGGACTGGGATGGAACATAAGACACAGAAGCTTGGGAAAGCTGAGAAAGCAAGGGAAGGGATATCAAGAAACAGGAATCTGTAACATTTGGTGGTGGTGTTGAAATGCATGTTTGGGAAAGGTTTCCAGCCTTTATAGCTACAGGACACTGTAGATGTCACCCAAATGTAATGGATGCTGGAGCCTGCAGTCAACCTCAACCAGCAGCTGTTGAGGGTGTGGCTCACTGCATTGGTTTTAGCTCTAAAACCCACTGTTGCTCATCCAAGTGATTAGCTGTGGTATGGAGCACGGAGAGGGTTCATGGGCTATGCTTGGAGCCTAGACTAATTTTGTCTTGGGTAAGGCAGCTGGTCCTATGAAAAGCTCTGGAAATGCTGGTTCCCTGCAGGTCAGAGCCACATTGTGCAAATACATCAGCCTGAGGTCTGCTGCCGTCATTTGTAAATCCCACAGATGTCAGCGGTTCAAGTGCTGATGGAGTCCAGCCTTTTAGAGCAGTCATTCACAGCATTGACCCTGGTCCCTGATAAAAGTCAGCACCGGCTTTCAGGTTTCTTTCATTTATTTATTTATTTTATTTCCATGCTAACCCTTTAAAAGCAGAGGTTCAAGCCTTGCACTCTGACCTGTTGTTACTTGCTGTTCCCATTCTTAGCTTCTTAGCTCATGTTCTGCTTGTCATCTGTGTGCTCCAGAACCTCTTTTGGAAACTGCTGTAATTACCTCACAGAGCCTGTGGAGTTGCTTTCTTGTCAAAGCTCAAGTTGTGAAACTCTTTTTTTCAGATGCAAATTACAGAAACTTACTAGAGAGACTCTTAGTCTTCCTCCTTCCTCATTTCCTTGTCTTTTCACTGGATATTTTATTTTCTTTCATGATGTGCCTTTTAAAACAATTCCATGCCTGCTCAGGGTATGTCTGTCTACTAAGAACAGAGACTGGCTTGAAGAACAGAGGTCACTGAGAAGAGGATGTTGCTCACTGCTTTGACAGCAAAATGCTTCTGGACAGGATGCTCTGGATAGGCCAGCTGTGTCTGCTCCAAGACTTGAGCTCTTTGGAGGGAGGCAATGATAGAATAATATTAGTGGAAGTCTTTATGAATAAATAGGCTTTGGTCCAAGCCAGTTGAAATGTAAAGGAAGGTTCAGAAAATCTATGCTAGAACTGGGCAAGAAAGGTAAGATTTCATGGAGCATCTCCCCAGATATATGGGCATTAACTTTGTGCTCACCAGCCACTTGGAGATATGCCAAGAACTGGTTGTGTCCAACACTGTTGTTGGCATCCCCAAGATCTATGCAGAGGCTGTTGGAGTGCTTCCTCCAGTAAATGCCCGTTACTGTACCTAAATTCAGGGATAAACTAAGCTGATGGTTCAACTCTTGAGATAAGCCACCTAGCCTGGATTTTGTGCCTGACTTCATGCCACCAATCCACCTCTAGGATCATAGGTCTCTAAAGATTTGGGAACATTTCCTCCCTTTAAAACAAGGATACCAGGATGCCCAGTCTCAAAAAGATAATAGTCTGCATTCTATCTTTGTATTCTTATGTTTACACAAACTGAAAACAGAGGTGAGCTGAGGAAGAGGAGGAAATTCTAAAGACATTAGTGCAATTTCAGGGTCTGGTTGGCTGTCTGTTTTGGTTTTTTTCCTTCATTCAAAGAAATTGTTCAGAAAACTAACTTGATGTCTGTGAATTGGCAAGGTCTGTGAAGTTTTGGATAATCTCTAAAAATATGTGTCAGCTACATAAAAAAATCTTGCTTGTGGGATTCAAGTAATTAGGATATAAGTAATTAGTAATTAAGGAATTAAATAACACTGTGAGATTTCAAAAACTCTTTTGGGAGGCTGAATGATGTTTCTCAGTGTATTTTATTTGCTGTAGTCCTGTTTTGCAGTGTATAGGTCAAATATTAGTTGTGCCTGTTTAGGCAGGAACTTTGGGTAGGGAGCACAGGGCTTGTCCTTGGTGTGCTTGGATGTTCCCTATCAGTGCTGGCTGATCGCCTGTGTGCCTGTATTTCACATTATGTGCTTCCCCTTTCAGCTCTCAATCCTTTTAAGGCTCTTTTCTCATATAGTGGCAAGGGTAAAGCATTCAAATGTCCTTTTCCTGCCCTTCTATTGCAAAAGGACAATTTCCTTCAAAAGCAGAAAGACTCAACTTCCTTGACCTGAGGAATCCAGTTGATGTGTCAGGGAACTTCAAATGCCTGGCAGCTACCAAAAATCTAGCTTTGTGTTTGCATTGTTGGCTCTGAGCTGTGGATCTTCTGAGAGCTGCTGTGCTGGCCCCGCTGGGGATGCAAGCAGGCCATTCCCAAAAGGTGAACAGAACTTCCTCTCACCTTGAAAAGGGGTGAGGAGGTCTGGCCATATATATATGTATATGCCATATACATATGAGCATCATCTGCTGATACGGTTTAATTACAAGGGAAAAAAATATAACTGAGTTGCTTGTTTCTTTTTTTTTTTTTAATTGCAGTCCCATAGAAATTCAAGACAACTGTCAGGGATTCCATCAGAGGGCAAATGACAGTGGGGAAAAAGAGCTACAAGAAGGAGGTAGACTTTTTCTCACTAGACTCCCTGTGAATTATACTCTTGACAGGAATGTGCATTACGCACACATGCACTATAGTTTTGTATCCAGAAATTCACACCAGGGACTTAAGATTTCAAAGACTTTGGACATTTATCTATTGTAAATGTAATTGTATCTAGAAGTAAATAAGACTCTGCAATTTATAGGCACTTTAATCTTGCAGTATTTATGGACACAGGATTGCTTAGAATAATGCTGCCTTATTTTATACTGATGGAGTTGTATTTTCAGCACTGTAGTATGGGTTATTTCAGCTGTGAACCTTTATCAGAGTCTGTGTGTTTCTAGAGGGTTATAAACTGGCTTGTGTTGTCTCTGAAGCAACATGAACTCTCAAGCTTGGAAGAACGTAGTTAAAAATTTAAGATCCATCAGTGTAGCAAATATTTATGCTTATGGATAAATATAGAATATTCTTTCCAAACATGGGTGGGTGTGCTTGTATGAATGTTCTGAAGAGAGAGTTAAAATTAACAGCAGTTTATCTGATTCTGCTGTTTGTTATGTAAGGAGAGAGAGGGTGCACTCAAAACTAAACAGAAATACTTCTAAATTCAGAGAAAGTTGCCATAAATAGACCCAAACCCCTTCCTTCTCCTGGGAACTTGTCCATACACTGTGCTATTCTCTCTCACCAGGGCAAGGTGGATGTGTTATTGCCCAGCTGGACTAATTTCTGGCAGGCTGTAAGACTGCAGGAGAGCATCAGCAGGTATAATATTCTAGTAAGAAAGAGGGTTTAAATTTCTAGCACAGAAATGGGCTGGTAGCAGCGATGTTAACACAGGACAGAGTGTACCTCCTTTCTAATTCTAATATGCTGGCTTTTAATCAGCAGTGGTTTGACGTCTGCTGCTGAATAACAGTGAAAGAAGAGAGTTGCAGAATCAGGGCCCAAGTTTCTTAGCTATTGTATCTTGGGACAAAAGAGACACGTCAGGTCACTTTAGAGTAAACAGTGGGGTTGGAAGGTGAGGTGAAATGGAGAAAATGTTTTGGATCTTCATCAACCCACAGAAAAATCTCAGCTGTTGAGTCAGCAGTAGAGACGTTTGTACCTAACTTTAGCCCTTTTATCCTTCCTGCCGTGCTGGCTCAGCTGCATTTGGATGTACCACAGAGGCTTTTCCCAAATGTGAGCTTTGTGCAAGTCTCTCAGATTTTTCTACTTACTTTCTGCTACTGCTGCCTCTTATTCCCTTAAACAATAACCTTCCCTTCCCCACAATGCACATATATATGTGTGTATGTATATGTATCTGCGCCAGCTCCCTATGTGGAAAGACAATGTTCACACTCCAGTGTGCTGGTGTCTAGACAGGTCAATTTATAATTGTCTCTAAGTGCTTACTCCTGCAAACAGGAACATTGTTTATCTGCTTCTCGGTGACAGTCAGAGATTCTTCTGAAGCATCATAGAAAACCAAATAAATTACTTCAAATTTTATCCTTACTGGAAGAATGTACATTGATCAGTGTAAGTGAGGAGCCAACACATCCCTGGCGGCAAGTAATAGCCTCTGGGAAGTAATTTTTTGAACCAAATAGGTGAACAAACCCTGTAAGTGGTGATCAGTAAACAACAAAATTCCCCTGTACTTCAATATCAAGAAGGATATCGTCAATTCTCCTGCTGTTCATTTTTATCATCTCTATTCTGCGTTGTGCTGTCCTTGCCTGAGATGGTGGTAGTTCATTGTTCCAGATATGCTTGCTTTTCAGTAAAAGTTAATAGATTTTTGATTTAGAATAACTTATGGTTAGCAATAGAAGGGAGTGTTTTATTTTCTTCTTCTCATTAGTTACAGTTTGTTAAAGTATTTGCATTTGAAGAAGAACTTTTTCCTCTCTCTTCACATCCTCCTGCCTGTTGAGGCACTTGACTGCCCTCTCGTTTGAAATAGCTTCCTTTTTTTTTTTTTTTTTTAATAAAAGGTTTTAAAGTCTAATAATCCCCCAAATTACAATTATCAGTATTTATCAAAGTAAAACATGGTGTCATGCTGCATTTGATACAAAAGTATTTAGCTGAATATGCTATTAGACAGGTCCTGTGAAGTTAAAAAGAGGGCTGGGTTGAGTTATCTCACCATGGGAGGAAAAAGGCATGCACAATCAGATATTTAACACTCCTTTGCAATTATGGGAATTTTTATTCTCTCCCTAGTAGGGAACATAGCATTTTACTGCAGTGTTTCAAGTTTGCCTCCAATGGTATCTGATAGAAGTGCTTTTATCCCCTGAAGATACAGTACAAAATACAAATCATCATTGGTTTTATCTCAGCTGGAGCTGCCTATTTTCTAAATGAGTTTACTCTGTGCTACTGCCCATCAGGCACATTTTTCATCCTTCATCCCCACTCTTTTACTATAGCTGGGTTTAAGTCCTTTCTTCTGTCCTTTGTTCCTTCAGCTCAGCGAAGTAAACAGCAGGATTGATCTTACACTGCATTTTGGTATTGTTCCAACTGCTCATCAATAGACATGGGCTGGGAATGCACTGACTGGAAAAGAAGGGCAAGATTGAAATTCACTTTTTGTTCTTTGTGCCTTTTAGTGTGCAGCGGAATGTCCCTAATCTGAAAGCTGCTACACTGACTGCCTATCAACATGCAAATTAATCATCAAGTGACGAGTCCCATATTTGCTCAAAGTAAAAGTCTTTAAAGGTATCTATGCAAAAAAAAAAAAAAAAAAAAAAAAAAAAAAAAAAAAAAAAAAAAAAAAAAAAAAGAAAGGGGGAAAAGTAAAAAAGCCTTTTTTTGTTTATTTTTCTAATGTAATTGATGGTGACTGGTATGGGGAACAAACATTATAGGTTTTGAATCTACTCCCTTGTTTAGTCACAAGCCTAATGCTTTGGAAGCATCTAGGTAGGGAGGGGAATCTTTCCTTGTAAGCAAGACAACTTAAACTAAAGGTTACCTGCGGTTAGTGGCAAAGCAAAGGAGGGATTGCAAACAAAAGCAATATCATGACTGCAAATTATTTGTACCTATTTTCCTGAGGAAAGGCATTAGAAATAAACTCACAAATGCCGAATGCCATCGTTTCTCATTTTTTTGAGCACACAATGTTTCCACTTGTAACTTTTCCCTGGGGTCTTGAAGGATTATAATTGAATTCGGGGCTGTAGCAAGAATATACAGTACTACTCTGTTTTAATATCCATTGACTTTTATATGGCAGTTTGATAAAATGTTTGAATGCGGGAAAAATGTAGGTATTCTTTATGGAAGACTAAACAGCTGGCAGAGAATAACTGAGGGCTGGAGAAGAGCTGGCTTACATGTATGAGATCTGTTCTAGTGCACTTATCTGGCTGTTGAAGAGCAGTATTTCAGACAAGGTTTCACTTTCCATCATTGTTGGACTGATATGCCTATAAATACGTTGTGCAAGAAATGGCACCAACCTGTGTCTCTAACTGAAGTAGCTTAATTAATTATCATAGCACTGAATCTATTTCATCTTCCTGTTCTTACTAGTTCTGCAGGACTTATTCTTCATCGTTGCCTGTGTGATTAGAGTCCCAGCCACAGAGCTGTACGTATTCTGAAATCTCAAAAACTTTAATTTTTTATCTGCCTTGCCCACTATATGATCTGAATATCTATCTGCATCTCAGAAACAGAAAGGAGGAAGAAATAAGAAAGGATTGCATGCTGGTCTCACACCAGAGACCTACCCACATCCAAAGTTGCTCATAATTTTTGTGTTAGCTTACATTTCTTTCAGCCTTCTTGTTCTGCACCCAGGGGTAAAGTATCCTTTGCTATGTAGATAGGGTTGTAATTTTCATTCTTTCTTGGAAGCAAGAATGCTTCCTCCTTGTCTATCTCTGGAGGAATCTTTCAGAAAAGGGGAAAGGAAAAAAGAGAGCGAGAAAAACAGAATGTTTTATGCTGAGCTGGGTCTGAGCTGTGAAGTACATGTAACAGTCCCAAGCCTCTGACAGTCTGGGGGATGAACACTCTGCTTTGTGCAGGGTGCCTGGACTTGTGGACAGCCCCAGGAGGGCAGAGAGCAGTGTGGTGTGAGATGGAGGTATGAGAAGGGAAGACCAAACCCAGTGAGAGGAATTAAGGTCCCAGCTTGGACATGGGTGTGAAGGAAGGTGTGTGTGTGCCCCGATAATAATCTGTTAACAGCATCTTCCCTATGGCTTCCCACTGTTGCCTGGGCCTGCTGTCACCCTGCTGTATGGAAGCAGTGCTGGGTGTGCGAGTGGATTTACACCTGGGCAGCAGGAAAAATGTTCTCCTAACTAATCTAACAATTGGGAGTGACTTCCAAGTCTGCTGAGAGCCTGGCTGCAGGGGCTGGGGCTCTGCCTCAGCCCTCCCTGCAGGGGCAGACTGGGCTGGGGGAGAGAAAAGCTGAACATACCAAGGAGAGTCTCTCTGCAGCTTTGGGGCCAAAAGAATTAGTGCATTTTAAAAATATAAAAGAGATTTCTTCTTACTTGGGACAAGAATAAAGGCTTCTGAAGATTTCCATGGGAACAAATGCTAGTGTTTTCATTTTGTAGAGCAGTGGCATGTTATGCCTTTGTTCAGTTTTAGGGGTCTTTGGGGTTGTTTTTTGGTTTGTTGTTTTTCTTAGGTGAGGGGGAGTGGCCAGCTTTCTCTGACCTACCACCGGCTCAAGCCAGCAAAGTTTGCACAAAGTCTGCAGAGTGTCTCTTTTAAGTTGGAAATGGCTATCTTCCCCCTCCCTTCTCCCACTGCTGTCCTTTGGATGGGCTGTAGCTGGGCTAGAATCCCAGCCTCCTTCCCAGTTGTCAGCAGGCACTGTGAGGTCCATATGCCATGAGGTGAGCTCCTGCCCGTTTGTGGATATGTGGGCACGCTTTCGCAGTGGAGCTGCATCTCAGCTTGCCTGCTCAGTGCCCCACTGCCACAGGGCTGCTGCCCAGGGGAGCTGAAGCTCTTAGCTCTAAGTCACCTTCTGTGCAAGACACCAGGCTCTTGACGCTCAGCATGAAAGGGCACAGGCTTTGTTTGCAAGCAGCCAAGCCGGGTAATATCTGTACAGACACAAACACAGGTGCATGCTGTTGCAGTAGCATGTCTGTAAACTGCTGGTGATGAAGGTGTAAGCTGCAGAGTAACCAGGACCTGCATCTAGGCTTGTTTGAGTCCAGTAGTGCTTATAGCCAGACTTGAGGTTTGAAATGGGCCTTGGTCAAGGCTCTCACTAGTCCTTCCCAGCAAGGATTTGCTCTCTGTTGAGAGAAAGATTATTCAACAAGGTTGGCAGGACAACAGAGTGCTGACATGGCCATTAAAATTAGTGAGATGTCCTTCCCTCTGCTTCTGCTGCTGGCCTGATCCTTGTGAGCTGTCTTTGTCAGGAGCACCATGGTGACAGGTGAATCAGTGCAGCATATTAAGAAGGATGTCACATAAAGCCAGAAATCTTACGAGGTCATTGCCTGTGCACTCTTGTGCTTTCCTTTAAGCATATGGGTCGTGGCCTAGGAATGGTACTCCCCAATTTAGTGCTCCCACTGAGAATCTGTGAACCATGAGCTGCTTGCTCACTCCCACTTTCCTTCCCTCTGCAGTGGGATGGAAAGGAGTATTGGAGGGCCAAAATGTGAAGATCACAGATTGAGATAAGAACAATTTACTGGAAACAGCAGTGAGACAGGAAAATAAACAGCAACAGTACTAATGACAGAGGGGACAAGAAAGAAGTGATTCCCAAGGAAACCCTCTGACAACGAACAACACCCAACTGCTCCCTCGCCATGCTATGCCAACTGGAAGAGACCCCTTCTCTCTGGAAGAGATTCCCCCAGCCATGGCAATGACATGAGGTGATATAGAATAACTTCTGGGTCCTGGCCACGCCCTCTCCTGGTTACTGCAAAAATTAACTTTGTTCTGGCTGGAACCAGGACAATATGTTGGTCTAGGAGAGAGGCAGGCATTACTGAATGCATCCCCAGATAGGAGTGGTGGGAGTAATGAGCAGTAATTCTACTGTCTGCCTAGATCTTTCCTAGATCTTTTCTATCTTACTGTCTGTCTACATCTTTCCTAGATGTTTGAGTGAAACAATGAGGTTAGATGGCTTGTGGTGCCTGGCCTCAGTGCACTGTCTCTAAGCCTGCCTGGATATATACTTTCTTAAAAAACTGCAGGCATTTTTCACTTACTTGTGCAGGGTCCCTGTTTCTGTAACCTCTGAATTTTGTGCATGCCAGTGGCATGGAGCTTCCTGGCTTCTCTCTGAGATGCATTAACCTAGGAATGCTCTCAGTCGTTACAGCTCAGCATGTGGGTATTGATCGGTGCTGCCTGTCCCGGAGCCAGCGTGGATGAAAGCAGGTTAAAGAGGGCAGTGCTGGCTTGTGAATGAGTGTGGGTGACATTCTGGCTCTGTGACATCAAGCTTGTCCTGCGAGAAGGGGTCTACTACTCTTTTGTATTATTTTGTGAATGTTGCCATGCTACTTTTATGCAGCAAACACAGACTACAGGTATCCCTGCTCATGCTCTCTTCTCCCCGTGGTTGATTGTGTGCTGAAGTACTGTCACTTGCAGATATGTGTAGTATATGTGTACGCTTACCCCAAAAAGGGGTAAGTGTCATCCTGGCTTGCATAAGAGCTGGATTCATGCATGCTTCTGTACTGGTCCTGTGATTTTCCTTTTGCAATTTTACAGGTGGGTAGGAGCTTTTTCTCCTCTTACCTGCATGTGCTGCCCATCCCTTTTCCCAGGGAATTGGGCAGTGATGGTGGGGGTTCAGCATCTTTGGATATAAGGTCACAAAGGGAATCCTCCTCAGTTGCTGACTTGCTGAAGCTGGTCACATGCTGAGTCAATAAGTTTTGTTCTTCACCTTGATTGACTTCAGAGGTCAGTAACTTAGGGCCTGACAATTGCCTGGGGTATCACATGCTGTTCCTGTAGCTTGTGGAAATCTTAATTTTACAGTTGAAGCATTTCACTGATAGTAGCACAACTTTTTTCAGTTTCAAATGGGATGCTTTTACAAGAGCTGGGCTTTTTCAAGCAATGTGGTGCTTTTTCTTTGACTTTTAGGAAGTGCTCACTGTGCAGGCTCACTGTGTGTAGAATAGGTTGGCCTGAACATGAATGCAGGGGGTCAGGTGATAATGGAATCAGCTGGAGCTGCATTTGGTTTCCCTGTGGCACTTGGCCCAGCTGGTCTTTAAGAGACGTTTTGGAAGACTTGTAGCAAGTGAGAATGATAACTGTGCTTAGACAGCACAGGCAGGTAAGCTCACTGTCTAAAGTTTAGTTGTAGCTGGGAGTTTTCCAGCAGATCAATGTGTCGGGTCAACCAGTCTGCTGACATCAAAATGTTTCTGCAAAAATGTGGCTTTTTATTACAATCTTCCAGAGCTATGAGGAGTGTGAGGCCTTCTTGGTTGTTCTGCCTCATCTTGTGTCAGTGCCAGGCTACATTGGTAGAGTCGAGTGTGGGAGCTGAGCTGGCCTGGGAGCTTGGATATTAGGCATACAGCCTCTGCTTTTAACTGATGTTTTAAAAATGTGAGAGTTTTCTTTTTGCATGTATGTGGGTTTTTTGTTTGTTTGGGTTTTTGTTTTGTTTTTAAATAATTCTTTTTTTCAGATCATTAGAGGTAGAGTGGGGGAATCCTACAGTTCAGCACAGCTTAAAGCTAAAGGAATCTAGGCAGATCCTCTGACTTCTCTCTTCCATATTACTGTGAAAGGTTTGGTTATATTTGACTTCTGCTCATTGATGTTATCCGTGGAGATGGCACAAATAGCCTTAAATATTACCAGATCAGCCATTTAAAGGTCACTGTCTTCTACAGCCTGTCACCTTTTCTGGGCCTCTAAGGCTGTCATTTGTGTGGGAGCTTTCCAGGGTGTCTGGGATGAGATGGTCACCAGCCCCACAGGTGAGGATCAAGGATTCAGCTGTGGTGGTCTGCAGTGGTGAATTTAAAAACCAGACAAAAATCTTTTGGCAAAACTAATTTTCTTCTAAGTGTCCTCCATTACACTTACCCCCTCATTTTTATAATGGAATGCACACAACAGTACGCATATTGACTTATGTTTTCAGTCAATATGAAGATTTATTGTCCCCTGAGTTGAATGAATCACAATATTGACCTCATTGTAAGCCAATACTGGCTTAATGTATTTTTTTAAAGTATTTTGTATTCATTTTTAGTAATAGGGCCCATACAGTAGTCTATAATATTCATTTGTATTCCCCTTCTCGCTCTTTCCCCCTTTTTTTTTTTAATTCCTCATCTGTCTCTGTTGATGGCTATCACAGCAGTAGACACTGGATTCATTTAATGAATGACAAATAAAGATGTCCAATAGCTGGTGTATCTCCATTATAGAGACGGAATGAGTCATTTCCACAATCAGCTTGCCTTCAGCTTGGGCCAGGAAAAACAAGGTGCAGTGCCTCTAGCAGGCACTGATACAGAAACAATACCCAAGTGTTGCTTGTATCTTACCACTTCTTTCTTTCCTTCTTTTTCTTTCTCTTTTTTTTTTTCTTTCTTTTTCTTTCCTTTTCTTTCTGCATTTAAATTTTCCACAGGAGGGGGAAAACCCAGTACTTCTTTAATATTGAATTCCATTTATCTCCATAAATTGGTTATGGTATACGATCTAAAGGACTCAGCTGTTTTTAAAATAGGTTTATTCCTTTTCCTTTAAGATTATTTCAGATTATTTCCACACAGTATAGGCGAGTTATAAGAAGACTCATTTTGCAGACTTCAGTGAGAGCTGCACATTTGCAGTGCATCGTTTCAGATGTGGAATGTCGAACAAAGAAATTAAATTTATATGTATCACCTAAATTATTTCAGATTCATGGTTCAGCAAAGAGTTCAGATCCTAATCAAATATGTAGTTTGCATGGGCACTACACCTTTTCTCAATAATAATATGGCAGTTCTATTTACAATGCTTGACTAGATTTTGTAATAATGCTTTTACTGAAATTTACCTTTTGTTTTTTCTGCTGCAGTCTTGGCTGCACATTAAACATGTGCACTCTTAGAGCAAAGATAATGATTGCAAGTAACTTTTCCTGAGAGAAGGGGTGAGAGAGAGTGAAATCAGGGCTCCTGTCAAATATTCCTGCTTCTCAGACTTTTCCAGTGACTACTAAGATACATGCTCATATGGGGGCAAGCAGATCTGTGTTAGTCTGTGTTAAAAGGAACAGTTTGAATATCAAGGTAATGAGAAATTATCTGAAAAGCTGCCTTGCTTAAATTGCCCCAACTATCACCTCATCAACATCCACTGCCTCTACTGCAGCATGAAGGAGAAAAACACCAGCAGAAGATGTAGAAGAAGAGAAAGGGGCGGGAGAAAAGGAATAATACATTATTGGAGCTGAGCCCAGGGTGGGAAAAGGTGAAGGACCATCCTTCTTTCATATGCTGGTCCTGGCCAAGAAAGGAGGAAGCCCTGAAATGCCTTTTTTTGCTCTAGCCTTTGCAACACTCCATCAATGGACTTTAGGGCATTGTATAATGCAATCCCCTGTAAATTAAGAATGTAGAGGCAAGTAATAAACAATCTTTCCCCATTTTGTTGACTGCAGCTTCCCTGCTTGTCCCTGAGCAGAGCCTGGATCTGTGAGAATTTGGGTGACAGTCCCAATTTGGGGGACTGTCCAGTGGAATATCAGCAGTGCCACTGAAATAGTACTGAGCTGAAGCTGGGCCACAAAAAGCTTCACTTCAGTCTTGCCTGAGCTTAACTGACACACAATGTGTGTTCTAGAACTGAGATTTTTAGACAGCAAGGGAAAAATATCAGTTTCTATATTGTTGAGGTATGGCTACTGGTGGATGCAGGCACAGGCTTTTTCCTGTGTCCCAACATAAAACACCTGCAGAGCTGGGCATGCAAACACTCCAGCCTGTATGAGCAAATCAGTCATGTGTATTTCCCTGAACAACATTTCTCTGATGGACAGTGTGGATTGGCAGAGGTGCCCCCTGATGCTGGAGTCTCTCCAGGGCCTTTGAATGAGACCCAGGTCTTCACTTAGCCCACACTCACATGAGCCAAGGCTGCCAGGGTGGTGCCTGAAGCATCCTTAGGATAGGAATTCTTGGTGGGGTGGCGAGAGTGTGAGCATGCATGTGTGAGTGTGTGTGCCCTTGAGAGAGGAGATCTGGGGTGTTGGAGAAACCCTAGGCAACTAAAGAATTCCTTGTGGTTTTGTTTTTCTGCACTGAGGGTTGCTGTCTTGTGCTGAAGGGTTCCGTGCTGAATTCTGAGGTGAAATCCTGTAACTGGTGTTTTGTTGGGCTCTTTTTTTCTTTGGTTGTTTTTTTAATGACAGAGGAAAAATTCCTGCTTGAAAACGGCATTGTGCCTTATTTTGGTCCATTACTCAGAATAGGTTTAGGTTGTCCTATTCAGTGATTTCCACTGGTATCACACACCTCCAAGCCTGCTTCATGCCCTGATGGTGGTGGTTGTATTTTTTTAAAAGATATGTCATTTTGTTTGGTATTTGGAACATGTTCTCTGTGTGCATTCGAAGATCTGAAAAAAAAGGACAAAATTGTTTCCTAATATAGAAGTTTCTTGCTTCTCCAGTCCTTGTTAGGAGGAAGTGGGAAACACGGAGGGGAAAACAGTCCCCCCCAAAGCAGTTTTTACTCAGACTTCTCTCACTTTAACTTTCTATTTTTTTTTCTCTAGAGTTGCTTGTCTAAAATTCTTATTCTGACACTGTGGGTACTGTAACATCACTGCTTCTGGGGAATTTTGATGGTGAAAGTAGGTGGATAGGGAACATATGAGAAATTGTTATTTGTAAGGCTAACTTGCTCACTTGCTGGGAAAGTCTAGCCATCTTGCTGTTCCAGTGTCTTTTCTGTTTGAAGAGCTCCGTCTCCCTGGGCAGCTACTCTTCCTTTTGTAGGCATGCTTATCTGGAACCAAGTAATCCAGAAAACATCCAAAGGATGATATTCTACCCTCTAAATCTTTCCTCTCTTCTTGAAATGCAGTTTCCTTTCTCCTTGGTCAGGTGAATGAAGACTGAGAGAGGAAGTAGATACAAATGAGATATGAAGTTCCTTTGTTTGTTTCCAATGTTTTATTTTGTTCAGGACAGAAACCACAAACTCAAAGTTCCCAGAAATAAGAAAATGGAACAGAGGAATTACATAGGAAGGGAAAAAGGAGTTGCTTGGAGATGATTGTCCCACCTTATGTATTGGGGGCGGGATGCCAGCTGTGTAAATCTTTTGGGCAGAAATTCCCCATTTCAGAGGTAGGAAGGAGTTTTTCCTCTCCCTCAGAGCTTAAAAACTACAAGGTGAGAATAAAAATACAAGTTTATAATTAGATTTAAAAAATTTCCTTCTGAGTCCTGACGTTTCTAGGGCTATATGAGCAGTGAAGGGTTTCCTTGAAGCAAAGAAAAAAACAAAACGTGTGAGAAGCTTGAATAGTCAAGTAGAGGCTGAGCCGTTGTGATGCTGACAGAAAAGCTGTGAAGGAGCACACTAGAGAGGGCATAGAGAATTTGGATTATGTATTGTACAGCAAAGAGAGTAGATCTCTGTTAGCTGTACGTTATTGGGTACAGGAAGGCAATTAGGCACCAAAAAAAGGCAAAATGCTGGGTTTGTAAATCCGGTTTTCTGTCCAGAGGTGCGTCTTTGAAAAATCTCTGGCTTGTTCAAACTTTTATCTCATTGATTAGATATTAGCACCAGGTAATTAAATGATTAAATAGAAAGTCCAATAAAACTCCTTTTTTCTTAATGATGATGAACTTAACATTCTCGGTAGCTGTTTTCAGGCAGAAGAATTACATTTGATATCTGGTCAATAGTGTATTTGCTTATTAATGGAGTGAATGATTTAAAATTAAACAAATGACCATTCAGATATTTATTAGAAGGCATGATAATGCCTGTAGTTCTAATACAGTGCTTAATTTATTTTAAAAAGTAACTTTCTCCTACTTTGTAATTTTTCCTGGTAGATGTGGCTTTACTGGGAGAAGGAATGGCAAAAGAAATAAAGTGGTTACAGCCCCATCCCTTTTATACACTGCCTGCTTGGTCTGGCACAAAATGCCTTTTTTTTTTTTTTTTTGTACTGTACCACTGTCCATGTACTAGGGGGAAAAATAATTTTTAATCTTAAGAAGGGATTTTTAGAGAGGAAACTAATAGGAGGCAAAAATAGCCAAAACCATCAGTTCTTCTAGGTGTGAGATTCAGCAGAATGAAAACATCCTGTGGCTTTTGGGATTGCTGAACTGAAGTGAGTTCAAAAAGGCAAATAGCAGTCTCCCACAGACTGAGTTAAGCTTTGGGGGGTTAATGTGCTGCTGATGGCAAGCTGGGAGGGGAGGGGGCCCAAGATGCTGGGTGGTGGTGCAAGGGAATACAAAGCTCTTTGCAATTTTGAGATCCTTGAACAGTGCTGGCTCATCCTTGCTTTGCTTGTGTTGGAGGTTTGCTGGAAACAAATGCTCAGGAAGCACTTGGGAGCATCCTGCGCAGCAGAAGTAATACAAAAGAGTTAAGTGGAAAGCTTTTTTAAGTGGAGATGCCAGGCTGAACAGATCTGAGACACAAGGTGGGAGTCTGTGAAAGGAGATAATACCACGGGAGCTGGGTCATACTAAAAAGCATCATTCCCTCTGTTGCCCTGCCTGTGTTGAGACCTGGCTCCCCTCTGTCTCTGCTGTGATGTTTAGAAGCCCCAGGAAGGGCTTTCCCCTCATGCAGAATGTGACCGACCCTTTCAGCGAGCGCCGTGGAAGGAGTTAAGGATGCGAGTTCAGCCTCAAGCTCGGTTTCCTGGCTTACGTTGGTTGTTGCCAAAATCCTAATGTTGTTTTAATGCATTTTTGTGTTCATGAATCCATTTTCCAGAGCTGCCGATTGCACACACTAACCCTTTTTATATGACTAAAAGCCAGCTGTAGTATCCTTGAAGAATCAAATGCTCTCATAGCTCTGGAAATTGCTCTGGGTGTGCATGGGTGTTTATTTGTGCGTCAGCTCTTTTAATCTTTCTACTGAAAACCTAATATAGTGTAACTGGGACATTTTCAAAAAAAGAGAACACTTCAAAACAATTCTAAATATAAATTAAATCCATTTCCAAATGGCTTGTTAAAAAATGCAGATGGTTTATATTTATTATATCATTTTTTTGTTTTATCACCTTGCAAAATTTTACAGCATAGAATCTTATTTAACGCGGGGACATTTTAAGCAGCAATATTAGACAGCTGTATGTGCGTCATACTAAGAGATTTTTACAGGATATTAAAGTTGGTTCTGATGTAACCTGGTGTTCTGAGCAGCATAGATTGGGCATTTTCCATGTTTGTAGTTTTTTTAAGTAGGTGGTTTGTTGTTTTTCTTTTTTTTTTTGCCCCTCCCAAAAAAAATAGCCTTTAAGTCCTTGATTCCAATTGTTCTCAAGGTGTAAGGAAAGTCAGGCCAGACTGATTGAGAAACTGCTCTCTGAGCTTATATGAATAACAAAGCATGGCCCAGATATTATCTCAGCTGAAATTAGGGGTAATTATACTCTATAGCAAATTATATACATAGTTAAAATAAATAACAAAGCACAGTGTTCATATTCTGGTGATTAATTTTTTTCCCCCAAGTTCTGTTTGCCCTTACAATTTTTCCATTGCAGTCAACATGAGAATATTGCTGGGTAGCAGCAGCACCTGAATAAGTGCCAGCCCGATTCGCTGTTTTTTTTTCTTCTCAGCCTTCAACAGGCACAAGCAGGTTTAATGTTAACTCAACTCAACTCCAGCTCCTCTGCTGGTTCTCACACCCTCCAGGTCAGAGCTAAATCCCCTATTAATTAAACAGAAATTATATCCGAAATAAATCATTTGGCGCAAGAAACCCACGGTGGAATTTTTTGAAAGATGTTTGCAATAATTAAACATTCTGTGACTGGTGACATTTTAAATAACTCTTAAAATACCAACCTGTGTTGATATTTAAAATAGGCTCTTCAGTGGAAAGGCAGTGATCCCATTGAGCAAATAAGATAAACCACGTCATTGTATAAGAAGGGAAAAAAAATCATCCAACAGCAGCAAAAATCTCCCAAATGTTTGCAAATGGCAAGAGTCTTAAAAGTGCTTGGAAGATACAGGCTGGGGGTAATTCTGTGGATGCTTATGAAGGAAGAGTTGATAAACTTACAGAATCTGTGCACTCCATCCCTGGTTGTTGCGAGGCAGGTTTCCTGGCTTATGGGAACTGGTGTAGGAACAGAAGGGATCACATATTTTGGCTGGTCTTTTAGGGTTTTGCTGTCTGTTTGTCACCTCCTGCACTGCACCTTTCCTCCTGACCTGGCAATTTCAGGGGCATTTTGTGCAATCAAGCTGAAGCCCGAGTATTTCATCAGTGTCCCCAGGCAATGTGCCACTTGGGCTGATGGGAACTCACAGCAGTGTTGCTGCACACTTGCATGGGCTTGCCTCACCCTCTGCCCACTGGCTTTGGAAAACATATAAACAAAATAATATCTCACCACCAACAAAAAAATCCTGCCGTGGTTCCCTTCTCCCAGAGTTTGTGGAGGAAATAAATAGTGAGTCTTGCCTGAATGCAGGAAGAGGGGAGGTTATGGGAATGGTGGTGTAGGAGGAGAAGAAACTGTGTACCTTGCTGGTGATGACTGGTCTTTGTGGCCAGCTGGAACACCTCTGTGCAATGCCTCTTGCAGTGTGGGGACAGGGAGAGGTTTGAGTGTCTTGCCAGCTTGGGGATCAGTGTAGGCGAATTGGCTTTTGCACTTCCTCCTTGTGCTCATGGACTGAGTGACTGTGGCTACCAAATGGGAGGCAACAGAGGAGAGTGGCCATGCCCTCTGCCCTGAGAAGGCAGGGAGTTTGTCCAGACCTGGGTGGATCTAGGGACCTCTCCAGGCCTGTCCTTCTCCTGCCCTGGTCTCTGTGAGCTCCTTCAGTCTTATAGCAGGCAGGGTTGCCTTGAGGTTAAGTGCAAATCCAGAATGGGGGTGAGAAGAGTATTCCTACGGGAAGTACAGGCATCTCACAGGGGTCTACTGCTATACTTTCCTTAAAGGTGCGACAGGTTATGTCGAAGTGGATTGTATCTATACAGTGACTGAAGACTGTCACACAGTATACGTGTACCTTAATTTCTTCAAGATATATCATGTCTGGCCTCTTTTCAAGCAAACTGTCACCGCAGCATGTTCTCTTAGCTGCCTATTGCTCTCCATATAGGTGGACCATGCCCTTTACCTGTAACTCTGCCTAGAAAAGGACCCTGTGTGCAGCCAAACCTACTTTCTCAAGGAAAAGTCAGGAAATCCTGTTTGTCTTGGTTTAGTCTTTTTTTTTTCAACTGCATTTTGCATTCCACCTGGATTTTATAACAGGCAATTTCAGTGAGAGGCACAGGAACCAAGAGACTTGGCATGTCTTTACTTGAGGAAAAATTGTCTTTCCTACTGCTGCAGCAGTCTGGCTCCATGTCTAGAGCTTCCTTGTGTTTTGCTGGAGCTTCTCTCCTGGCTGCTCGCAGGGAATGCAGCCGAGTAGGGTGCATGCAAGGAACATGGGCAGCGTGGTGCTCATTTGGAACAGTCGGGTGGCAGCTCAGACCAATGGCTCGTACCTGCGGGTTGGATTTATGAGCGTTTGTGAAAATACAGCTATTCTACCGAAACCATGGCTTTGCCAGTCTAATCCTGTTTTCTCCTTGAAGGATTAGTTTCTAAGATTGGGACAAATCTTTCTGGGGGAAGAAGAGGAGGAGTAAGCAAACACAACTGTCACTGGGAACAAGAATTAGGAAGATAAAAAGTGAAGAAATGCTGACTTAGACTGATCTAATCTCCAAATTGTAGTTCAGGGATGTGAGCTATGAAGCCGAGGCTTGGACAACAGAAACACCTGGACAGGTAAAATACAATCATTCCTCTCTGTGCTGGTGAATGCATGTCCTCCTCCTGGTGTAAGGCCTGAGGGTCTGGCAGTCGACGGCTTGTGACTGAGGTTATAATAAAACTGCTCCAAGCTTCTGATGATCTGGGAGGGTTTTCAGGGTCCAGCTCTGCCACCCGTGTCGAAACCCAGCCGTGATGCTCCTCCTGCCAGGGAAGGTGGTGGTTTTTTACTGTTTAATAATTGATACCAGCAGATATAAATCATTGCTTGTCCCAGTTGCTTGATGCTTTTGTGGGGGGAGGGGGGGTTGAAGGCTGTACCCCGAGTGGCGGCATGGTGGTTTATTACTCCTCGTTATTAATTATTCGGGAAGCACTGGTTAGCCTTTCACTGTGAGCACTGCCGCAGTGAGGGCGGAGAGCTGCGGGGCGTGGGCGCGGCGGGACTCGAACCCGCGGCCCCCGGAGCGGGGCGGTGCTGCGGGAGGCCGGCAGAGGGCGCCGGGCCCCCAGGCACGGGGGGAGCGCAGCGGGGCTGCCCCGCGGCCTGAGCCCGCCGGCACGCCGCTCCCTTCTCTCCCACGGCGCAGAAAAGGGAGGATATACGGAATAAAAAAAGAAAAAAAAATCCCAGTTTTAGCAAGACCAAACTTTTTCCCCGTGGAGTGTCGCGGGGAGGGCTCCAGCACGCAGCCGTGGGGCCGCAGGGCTCCCTGCGTGGGCGGGGGTGCACAAACTCATCCTCGCTGACGTTCACCGCGAGCCCACGCAGGGAGCGCTCACCATTAATATATATTCGTTGGACCAGGTTTTTGGCACGTTTGAGGCGCTTTAAACTTGAGCGGATTCATGTACAAATCAACTCGGAATTGGGAAACCATCACTTCCCTTATGTATACATCTCTTCTGCGTTACCAGTTTTCCAGCTGGGAAGGCTGGCAGGCAGACGGCTTCAGAGGTGGCTGCCAATGCTGATTCATGACCCAACCCACAAAGGATATTAATATGGTACCATAAGAACATTTTCCCCTCAAAGACAATGAATGTGTAATTTCTGTGATGCAAGTGGAGGTCAGTCTGATGCTGCTCTCTTGCCAGTAAGTTATACAATAAGTTTATAAATGCACTTGTTGGACAGAGCCAAAACCTCAGAATCGCTTTCAGAGCCAGTTTTTTACCCCATTTGGTTTACTGTGAGCCCCTGATTTTTGGCCAGCTATAGTCATACTATAAATTAATTTTATTCTGCAATTTTAGAAGGCACTGTAAGGTTTAGGAATATTTTTTCCAGTTGTCACGTTTCTAAATATGCTGTCTTTTTTTTGCCATATTCAATGCCAAAAAGCACAGCTTAGGAATGTAGTAGGAACATAGGAATTGCCACAACAGTCCATCTTGTCAGTCTCCTGTCTCTGTCGGCTGCTAGTGCCAGATGCAAATTCTTGAAGCAACTACGTAAAAGAAGTTCTCCTAAAATAAAAAATACTGAGGTGTGGTGGGAGGGTAGGAAAATAAGAGCTGCAGGAGAGACTGGGCAGAAAGCCTTTCTATTTATTTTATTTATTTATTAATTCCAGCTACTTGCAGATTTGTTTTACAGAACTTTAGGCTGATTTTCTTTTTTTCCTTCTCTTGCTTACTAGCCCTCAACTGTGCCACATATGGGAGGTAGCAAAAACAGAGCACGGAGCTTCTTACTTTCTGTTTTAGGAGAAGGGAGCTTACTTTCTGTGTTAGGAGGGGACATAAAAGGCTTCAGAAGATGCCAATGATTTGTCAAAGATCATGGGAAGATGCAGCAGATCATTTAGCAGAGGCGACAGCGAGGATGCCTGGTGCAGCGCAGTGCCGGGAAGCAGGATATGCTGAATATATTTACAGCAAGTTCGTCTAGCCTGTCTAATGGCTAGTTGTTGTTTGAAGTGCTTGCATGAAAGCACAGTGCCGTGTGAGCGCTAGAAAATTCAATGGTACAAGGGAGTTATTTAGCTTATGCCCTTGAGATTAATCACAGGCTCGGTAACTTAACTCCAAAGCAATCTCGTCCTGTTGTAATGTGACTTACTCAGATAGCAGCTGAGCAGCCAAGGACTGGGCACTCTGCAAAAATCATAATGTCAAATATTTTAGAAGTGGAGTGGAATCCCCAGTTTCCGAAGTGTAGCTTTGCAGCCGCAGAGAAGCAGGACCTGCTCCCCGCCTCAGTTAATCCGCTGGAAAACAGTGTTCCTTATCACCCTCGGGAGCCTGCCGGGCTTCAGTGGCAACGAGGCACAGGAGGGAGAAAGCTGGAGCAGGTACAAATCTCGGGGACACTACTGTGAGGTGTGAACATTCCCGCTGATGTCTGTGGAATGATTTTCTATGCTGCAAATTAGAGAGAAGGATCCTCCAGGTGTTCGGTGTCGAGGACTGTGATCTGATCTTTTCGTGGATTCATTTGCTGGACGAAGGGGACTCTTACTCACTGCATTTCCTGTGCAGGAAGCTTACTGGAGACTTCAGACGAGCATTTGATGTGAAATAATACAGAAAATGCAGCGGATTAGAAGAGGCTTGTGTATAAAAGTTACTAACTCTACGATGGATCATATTCATAAAGAATTTTAGGGATCAACATATTCCTCGCTCAAGAATCTTTCCATCCTCACTGATAAGTGTACTGGATGAAGGACATCATTAATTTAAATGAATGTCTTGTGCTTATGTCTGAAGCTTATCCTCGTTCGCTGACAAGAAAAAGAAATGCTTTTTTCTTCTCTTTATTGTAGCTCTGTGTGGCGTGGGCCACCAATATACAAGGAGAGATTTTTTCCATACGTGTGTCCCCCCAAAATGTCGCCTTAAATGATCAAGAGGAGAAAAAATAAAAAGGACATTCCACATACATAAAATATGTAATTAAAATGATGAATTATTGTAAGATAGAATATTAGCCTTTTGACATTTTAATCTGAGCAGGAGAGAGTGAGAGAGTGCATTTGGAGCCGCTCAATTAAATTTAGAATTTTTTCCCCTCCATTGTTATGAATAAATAGAAAGATTCTGTAGCAGTCTGCGGAATTATTAATTGCAAGTACTGTAGAAGGTGCATGCACCGTATCATGAAATGGAGTATCATTGTTAGTGACTATATTTCTTGGTAATTAAGGCCCAGACTAATGATGCAAGTTTTCTTCAGCATGATTTTCATCTGATTATGAGGCTGCTTCATTAAGAGCACTCAGACTAACGAGCTGTAGCTGTAATAAAGTAATTTTCTGTCTTGTGCTCTGATTGATAAAGAGTTTCTATAGCTAAAAGGAATTGAAAATATAATTATAATTAGAAATGGTTGAATAAAGTTATTACAGGATTGCTGAAGGGTAGTGCAATTGACACCATAATGTTTTTTGGAAGTGTGCGTCTTAAAATTAGACTTTATAAAAGGAAGGGGAAAAAAAACCAACCCGCAACCCCAAACCCTCTGTGCTAATAAATGGGCAGAATGTTGCTGCTTCCATAAAATGAACTGCTAGATTAAAGTAAAATGAGGTTTTCCCACATTGTTCAGAACAAGAAAAACATATGCAGGAAGAATGCTGTTGCCTTTCTTCCCAGCATTCCTCTTAAGTGAAGTAAAGCTTATGAAAGTGCTTTTTACTCCATTTATAAAAATTTTCATGCTGCCATATGTTGCAAAAAAGATCTTTTTGATTAAGCTGATGTGTTTTGAAGCATACGGTATAATTTCGGTGTTTCCCTTTAAAAATGTGCAAAGAGTTATGCGAATCTTTTCTTTGTATTTGCATACAGTAACTAGTGGTCTTTTAATACACGTTTTTGAACAGAGAGGTTTTCCTTTCTTTCTGTCTTTTTTTTTAGTCTCGTTACATTGGCCAATATCAAAATATAACTGGGTCAAAGACAAGGTCTTTCTTTTTTTCTCTAGGGGAAGCAAATCAGCTTTTTATCCCAGAAACCTTATTCTTTTTTATGATGTTCATATTATAAACAGCACAAACTCTGTTAGAGCAATCCTTTGTGTGTATGTCATAGGATATATATGCTGTATTGATAGAAAAAACTATAATAAGGGTTTTATTTAGAATTAGCTGATGCACTTTAGTACTCAGAAGTTGTTTGACTTATTTAATTTGGAGGCTTTCTGTATTGCTGTATCTCCCTCTTTGGAAGGCATGCATATATTTTAAGGCTACAGTTATGCACATTTGGTTATGTAAATCTGTCCCATGCAGACTCCAAGGAACTTTATTGTATTGGATTGAAACAAACAGTAGATCATCTAGATGTATATTTATGCTAATTAACTTAAAGCCAGCATTTTGCATTGATTGCTCGGTCATAATGCTTTTTGGAAGATTTTTAGAATTTTTGAAAATCATTCTTAATACATTATATGGTGATAAAAGTGTGTTATTGGAATACCATTAGCAGGAATAAAAAAAGAGCAGAATTTTATTGGTTGTTCATTGAAAATGTTAGCTGTGATTAGTTACATAATCCTACATTAACCTGTAAATTAAAATTCCTTGGTGCAATTTGATGGCTGATTTAATTTTGTCTTTCTTTGTTTGCCGCAGGCTAATTCCATTATGAATTCTTTATACAGCCTTTTCCCTCAATGATTAGCAGCTTCTACTCAAGTTCTGATTACTATTGTACACTTAGCACTACATAAAGCTGGGGATTAATATTCCCCTGAAGAATTGTTGCTATGGATCTGCTCTATTCCTTCTAAGAGATGTTTCTGCAGCTTCAATTGTCCATAAATTATGATCTCTAGTGAATTATCAGTGGGAGTGAACTAAGCTTAACAAGCTGAAGAGAGCACTCTAGTTCTGAAAGAAAAAGGGAGAGAGAGATGAAAAGATTCTCAATTATTAATTGCAAGGTTTCCATAATACAGAAGTGGTGATATTTTCCCTATCTTCATTCCTGTGAGCATGTAAGAAATCAGGGTGAGTCAGAAATACTGAAGTCCTAACTCCCTCCAGCACTTAGAGATAAAACCTACGGGAGGATCTTAATTATATGGAGACAGAGGTGGAGAAACCAGCCCTGTCATCCTGGGTTTTTTAGTTTGTATTTTGGCTCTTCTCATTTTTGTTTCACCATTTCTGTCCTCCTGGTATAGTTTTCAGCCTGTCGATAGAACTATCAGTAGCCTGGCTGAACTGCCTTTAAAATATAGTCGGGATTAATAGGGGATTTAATTGCAGATGTCTGAGGAGCTTTCATATTTGGAGAGGTTTTATTAAGAGACAGCTATTCGAGTTCAAGTTTGTGAGCACTTTGCTATGCTCCCATCTGTTCCCTTTTGTTCGGGCTTTAAAGTCATATTTCTCCTACTGATTCATGGCTGTTTTCCTTCTCCTCCCTTGAAAAATCTGTCTTGAAGGCTGCACTGCAGCATTATTCTTTCTTGCTGGGTATGTTCGATTTTCCTAAATGAGACGATCACGTCCTTCTGCCTTCCAGCCCCAGCCAAGCCTGGTCTTGCAAAAACTTTAGGCTGTAGATTGTTGGGGTTAAAGACTGCTGCAGATGTGACTTTGCATGTGCCTCATTTTCAGGGAAGTCCTCAGGGGGCACAAAGCTGGCTCTGCATGCACTGTGCCTGACTTCTGCCAGGTTGGGGAGGCAGTGACCTGGCATCACTGCCCAGCAGAAGCAGAGCTGCCTTGCCTTTACTTCAGAACATCTTTGGCTATTCCATGCCAAAGGGAACACAAATCTCTAGTTCAGTTAGACTGACGGTGAGTTTTAAGTTGTCTTGAGACCCTTAGGCATTAAAAAAAAAAAAAGTCTTTATGCTAAAAGCACTGTTGGATTGCATCTGCTAAGCTACCTCATGCATTGTGGTATACTATCTGTGGTGGTAAATCATATTTAGTAACACACAATGTTAGAGGGACTCTGTAACTCTTGGGGTTTCTGCACTTTCTTGAGGCCAGTCTGATAACCTGCCCTAGCCCAAAGGATTTGCTTAGACACTGGAGCTGAGAGTGTTTCAGACCTATTCCAAGAGAAAAAAAGAAACTTAGTGTGAGTAATAGAAGGTGTTTTTTCATCTCCCTTTTCAAAGCTTCGCTTGATAATATTCAGCAAAATCTGTATATGTTTTAAATTAAAACCAGCAGCTGAGTCCACCTGGTGTTTTGTGCTTGGAGCTAGTGACAGAAAGAACAAAGGTGGGTTGGTTAGGTTACTGGATCTGAATTCTCTGGTCTGCTTAGTCCACTTTGTGGTGCCTACTGAAACTGCTGGAGATGCCCATCAAACAATTCACTACGGAACCACAGTGTTGCCTGTTGTCTCAGCCTGTAGCACAACCAACAGAATACAGTGTATACAGAGGAGTCTCTGACTATCCCCAAATGCTAGAGTTGGGGCTCAGAAAATTGAGGAGATGTTAGGGTGGTCCCTGAAGAAGGGAAAACTTCTTGATTTTTTAAATTTTTGTTTCTCTCTCACCTGTGTGTTCTCTGGAGTACTCAAAAACTCAGTGTAATGGATGATTTGACCTTACAGTTTCCATTCAGTCTGTCACATTGAAACTAACAGACTAATCCTGAAGAAGCTGATCTTTTTCCTACCAAACCACTCTCTTGTCTTCATAGCCTCCTTTTTCAGTGCTTTCCTCAATTTAATTGAGAACTGTTGAAATTTTACTCCTTTTGCTAGGATTTTGACCTGCTTAGTGTTATTTGGTTGTTTTGATGCTCTGTTGTGAAAAATAGTTTCCTGTTTGCCCTTCGTGACTTTAAATTTGCAATATCTCCTTTAGATAGCTATTTTTCACCCTGAAGATTACTGCCTTCCTACTCTGGGTATCTCCTCCTGTGGTCAGGAGCTGGTTTTCCTTCTTTGCACCTTCCCTGTTCAGTTGGATTCTTTTCCAGGTGGGGCAATCAGAACTATCTGCAGTCCTCCAGACATGGATGTGTTGTGAGTTTGTCACAATTGCATTTTCTTGAGTTTATTGGTATTTTATTATCCAGTCACCTAGTGCTGAACAAGTCCTCATGGGCTTTGGGTGGGGTAGTCCTAATATTTGCCCTCCTGTGCAGACAGTGATCTTTCTGTTAATCTTTCTACATTGACAGTGAAGGCAAAAGAATGAATGTAAAAAGTTTTTTCATGTGAGTGTTACTCCTGTTAATTGATGCTAAGGTTGTCACAGCAAGGGTCTTAAGCCTCAGGCTCAATCATGTCAGTGAGTTACTGACATCAGTGCCATACTAGGCTATGGTGGCCATTACTTCTTTTATTTTCCTTTAATTTGGCAATGGAAATCATAATTCTCCTGACTTCTCTGTTTTCCAGCTGAGATTCTAGTTCTAGGATCATCCCTAGCACTCGCCTTACCCATCATGGATCAAATATCAAGGAAGTGAAACAGTAATTGCTCTTACTCATTTTTGGGGTTGGGTCTAGCTGTGACTGAAGCTGGCTTTGCTTCAGTTTGAATTCAGTAAGATTTTTACTATGATCTGGAACAGTAGAATAGATGAAATCTTGGTCTGAGCTTGTTATCAGTTCAAGTTTTTTTCTCCAGCAGGGGTAAACCCCTGAAGTTCTCTGCTTGATCCTCTCTTGCCATCTCCATTTGAGTGCCTGACGACTCTCCAACGTTATTACTGCCTCTCTCGTCTCCCTGAAGTGCTGGCTTCTCTCTCTGCTCTGCTGTATTCAAGTGGACTAAAAGTGGTGAAAGAGGGCAGCAGAGATCCTTTTTAATCCTTTTTTCAGCTATGAAAAGGAGAGCTCCTAAAGCAGAGAGTGTTTGTAGCAGCCTGGTGCAGGGCTGGGGATGATGCCAGTGGAACTCCAAGGGAGGAAGTGTGGGGATGGAGAATGATGCAGCAGAAGGCAGAGATGCTCATTTGTACTTATGAAACGAAGTCAGCACAAAGTTAGATCAGCCCTGATTAAAGGAAAGGTCTCAACAGGAAACTGATAATAGAGCAAATGGGATGCAGCCCCAGAATGCTATAAACATTCAGGTCTAAAAGTGTGTACCTATTCTGCAGGTGTGCCAAGCCAAAATGAGCATTGAAAATGATGTTCAGTGATCTTTTCCAGCCCAAAATGTTCTCTGAATGTGAAGGTAAAGATGACCTAAAACAGGAAGAAGTGTTGGAGTGAAAGCAGTGAATCCCCTTGACTCATTTCCCAGGGGCTCTCCTCCAATTCCATGGAATACAGAATCCATTAAAAACTGGCTGGAAGGTATCCCTGCTGTGTGTGTGGAGTTACAGCAATCCAGGTAGAATGGTTGGATGCTTTCCTGTGGCATGTTTGACCAACATGAGGGGCAATCAGTGATGGAGGTTATGTAGCTGCTCTTCCTTTTGTGGTAGTTCTTTCTGGTGCTTTGTAATGTTTGCTGTGGTCCTTACCTTTTATAGATGTGTCTTGAACCTCCCAGAAACTTCATCTCATTGCTACTCAGCTGCATTCACTCTTGAAGTGGATGCACTGTTCCTGTGAAGCCCTACTGACACAGCAGAGAGCAGGGAGATTATTCTGTGTATTTTGATACCCTGTTTATCTCTTCCAGCACTATGTTTTTTCTCAACAGCAGAGCCATGTTGACTCTCATCCAGTAACCCATAAACATGTTTCTGGAGAACTGCTGTTTAGCCACATGCTTCCTGTATTTGAGCAGTTAAATACTACAATACCACTTTTTACTGGTCCTGGTTTAATTTTGCCCTATTTTTTTCTGTCTGCTTCTGTGATTTATCGAGAGTATTTGAACTTCCTTCAGCTGTCCGCTACTATGAAATGTGCTAAACTTTGTACAAATTAATTTTTGCTCTTCCTTGATTTTAAACTGGGCTGTCAAATCTTAATTATTCTTCTTATACCATGAACAGCTGACAGACACTGTGCTGTAGATCCCATTGTCCATACAACTTAAAGGAAAATATTTGCTCCTTTGTTGGTGGCTTTACCTCTTCCTGTGGGAAATAAACCTGGAATTTCAGGGCTAGAGGGCAATTTTTCACATTTAAGCTGTCTTGCCTAATTTGCTGTTTTATTTGTTTCTAAGTCAGATCATAATGACACTGTGGCATTTTTCATTAATGGTGTGTCTTCCTGTCAGAAAATTCATATGACAGTGTAAAGTGACTCCCTAGAAAACTTCATCCACACCCTCAACTTGTCTTTCTCAGATGTTTTTGGGCTTAGAGATTTACTTCACCTCCACTCCCCTCCTGTCCTCCTTTTTAGCAATGTCAATACTTTATAAGAGATCTGCAAGGCAGAGGTACTCCTTACAGGTTTCTGATTGAGCACCCAAAAATATTTAAGCAATAGTCACAAGAGTCAGTGCATTTTGTAAGAATCATTGCACATCTCACATAAAAGTTAAGGGCAGCAGCCCCCAAATGTCTCAGTGCCCAGGAAGGACACAGACTTGTTGCACTGAAGAACAGTAACAGAGACAAGAAAATGAGAGGATAGAGGCAGCCTAGACAAGAAGATTTACAGAGTGCTGTAGAAATAAATACACTGCCAACAGCTTGTCACATGCTCCATTCACGCATTTACTGAACTCTGCTGCAGAAATAGATGTGTTTAATCAAAGAACTGGAACTTTTTAAGATCTGTTGGCAAGTGAACCTCTGCCAGATTTGTTTTCTGGACATAAAGCTATGTCTGTAGCAGGATCTAAAATATTCCTTGATTCAAAGATTTACAGCAACGAAGAATTTACCAGTCAGGTAGATATTACACCACATTTTCACATGCATAATCCAAAGATTATATGTCTGAGAATGAAACTTCTAAACTTTGATTCTGAAATTTTGTGGGCCTTATAAATTACCTATTTGGCATAGAGATGTTTTGTCCTACTGTATCTCTTTCTCCTTAGATGGTTTAACCCAAAGGTGAGGAAATCTTTTTGTGGAATTGTACTTCTAAATGAGAGTGGATGATTTGGAGTGCATGAAAATATGATAATTCTCATTATTGCCTTTCCTTTATTTTTATATTCAGTAGCTCCCAACCCTCTTTGCAGCAGCTCTGATGACCAAAGACCTAAATTCTGATTGCTGTGGACTTGGTGCTAACTTTCATTGATAAAAATTGGCTCAGGGCCAAAAGTCCTGTGTGAATATTTGCAATTCCTGTTAACCTCAGCAGTGCATAGCACACATTAAAATTACTTCTGGGACCTTCACCATCTTTTCTATTAAATTGCTTACCTGTAATCTGGTGACTAGTGGTGTTCTCCAGGGCTCAACATTGGGCCCAGTCCTGTTCAATGTCTTTATCAATGATCTGGATGAGGGGATTGAGAGCAGCCTCAGTAAATTTGGGGATGACACCCAGTTGGGTGGGAGTGTTGATCTGCTGGAGGGCAGGAAGGCTCTGCAGAGGGACCTGGACAGGCTGGATCTATGAGCCAAGGCCATTTGTAGGAAATTCAACAAGGCCAAGTGCCAGGTCCTGCACTTTGGCCACGACAACCACAGGCAGTGCTACAGACTGGGGACAGAGGGGCTGGAAGGTGGCCCAGTGGGAAAGGAGCTGGGGGTGTTGGTTGACAGCAGACTGAACATGAGCCAGGTGTGCCCAGGTGGCCAAGAAGGCCAATGGCACCTGGCCTGTGTCTGGAATAGTGTGGCCAGCAGGACCAGGGCAGTGATTCTTTCCCTGTAGTCAACACTGGTGAGGTCACTTCTTGAGTTCTGTGCCCAGTTCTGGGTCCCCCAATTCAGGTAGGAAGTGCTGGAGTGAGTCCAGAGAAGGACAACAAGGCTGGTGAAGGGTCTAGATGGTAAGTCCTGCAAGGAACAGCTGAGGGAGCTGGGGGGGTTTAGTGGGGGAAAAGGTGTCCCAGGTGTGACCTTATCACTCTCTACAACTCCCTGAAAGGAGAGTGTAGCCAGGCAGAGGTCAGACTCTTCTCAAAGGCAACCAGTGACAAGATGAGAAGATGCAGTCTCAAGCTGGTTCAAGGTGGGGTTCAATCTGGACATCAGGAGAAATTTCTTCACAGAAAGGGGTTTTAAACGTCGGAATGGGCTGCCCAGGGAATTGGTGGAGTCACTGTCCCTGGAGGTGTTCAGGAAATTACTGGACATGACACTTAATGCCATGGTCTAGTTGACAAGGTGGTGATCAGAGGCTGGACTTGATGATCTCAGAGGTCTTTTCCAACCTAAATGATTCTGTGGTTCTGTGTAATGGCTCCCCATTAAATGTTAATATCCTCTGCTCCTTTTTATTGGGTATTGTTCACCATCTATTATCTTTCTCCAGTTTTCAGCTTTCTGTCCCTATATTTTCATGTTTAAAAGATAAACTAAGTAACAGTCAGAATCTCCATGGACATACCAATGGAATGAAAACCACTGTGCTTCTTCAGATCAAGGGTTCAGCAAATCCAGTGTCCTGTTCCTGTTGATAGCTGTAAATGGATGCTTGAAGAAGATTAAATGTGTAAGTGCTGGGATTAATGTGTCCTTACCAATACTCTCCTGATCCTCTAGTACTTCCCAACCAAAAGATTTCCTGATCAATGTGTGGTATATACACATGGAGTTTTCACCTTAAACCACTGAAAATACTATGTAGTCCCAGCATCCTTTGCTAAGGAGTTGTTAGACCTCCTTTGGTGTGTTTTGAATTCTGCTTCCACAAGCTTTATTTGATGATCATTTGCTCTCGTATTGGAAGATTCGGTTAACAGTCCTTTCCCTCTGTCCTCTTGTGGTTGTGTGCAGTTGTTTAGGCTCTTACCACACAAAAAAATTTTCTCCTTCCAGAATAAAGTATCACAGCCTGTTTTGCTTTGCATAGAAACATTGTTCAATGTGCAAGTATGTGTGGATGAAACCTGGTGGATGGCAGGTGACTGAGCCATGTACAAAGGCTGTTGCAAGGGAGGTGTCTGAACCCAAGTTTCATTCATTCTCATGCCCGTCCACTCCAAGCAACTAATTTCTGGAATTTGTGAAGTGTTTGTTATTCTTTCCCTTAACATCATCATAGGGTTTGTTGTTGACCAGTTCTCTTGCTGAGAAGCTGAATATTTTGTTCCTGTTGTGTTCCTGCTCTGAGCTGGCATGGAGGAAAGAATTGTGGACAGTCAGCTCTTGGGCTGATATAAATCAGCAGAGCCCTGTTGATTTCAGAAAAGCAGTACAGCTGGGTTAGCCAAGTCTTTTGATGTGTATGGGAACTGCTTAGTTTCCTATCATAAAAGTGGTTAAGAGTGTGCCTGACTTTAAGCATCTTCCAAAGAACAGTGCTGAAAGGGAGTTGATGCAATAAACCTTCTCCACAATACTGTATTCCTCCTCTGATGTTTCAGTATATGCAGTAGTCAAAATGTTTGCACATGGGTTATTATTATTATAACCCCCAGTGAACTTGTCTCCCCAGCAGGAGCTCAGATATACAAGATAAAGTTAATTGGGCTCTCTTTCAAATGGAGAATTTAGACCTCCTTCCGGCTTTTCAGGTAAAGGATCGTGTTTTGGACTGTTGTTATCTCTCCCTTCTCCCTTGAGCTATGCTAAGTCAAATACTGTAAGCTGATAAACATTATTCTAACATTGGTAACACTTGTATAAACTCTAGTGCCGTTCCCTTCTTAACACCTCCCACTTCCTTGCATCCGTGTAAATTCTTTGCCCCAGCATGGTGCACAAAGGTCCGATACGGATCGTGTAACATACCCAATACAATGAACGCTTTCTTTCCATCTTTGCTGGACTCTGGAACTCTTTTGCTTTCCTTCTGTTCAGCGCTGAAACCCAGGCCAGCTTGCCAGTGATTTATTGGGTATTCAGGGTTTCCAGTGATTTACATTTTCCATCTTCCCTTGAAGGCGTTCGTGCTGCTTCAGGAGGATGTGGTGTTTGGCTTTAATGTAAAATACTCTTTGCAATGATTTGACTTCGGAATTCAATAGTCTTACCTTGTTTATGGGAGTTTTAAAAGCAGTACTACTAGCTGGATTTGGGCTTGAGAAAGAATAAAAGAAAAGTTTCTATTTGCAAACATATAAAAACCGTAATGGTTTTGGTTTGGTTTTTCTTTGCTCTGGAAAGAGTGGAAAAAGTCTTGGTTTGACCGACCCCAGTGAACTCATTTGGAGTATAAAATGAAGTCCATCTTTTCACAGGTATTCATCTCATTGGAAGATGCTCTTTCTATTCTGCTCAAAGTCTAGGCAACAAGTAGAATTTTTCCTTTCTATACATTATCATTAGTGAAGGATCAGACTTTCTATTTGGGAGCATTTCTGGGAGTATTTATGAAGAGATTGCATCCTTTGGTTAAAAAGTAAGATCAGACCATTACTTTCTCTCCCCTTGCCCCCTGTTAATTTCCAGGTTTGTTGAATGAAAGTTGCCATTTAGCCTTTGGTTCAGGAAGCCTGAAGATACTTGTTTTAAGGGATTCACCAGCAACTTCTAAGTCTTGTCTTTCATCTTGTCTGACGCTTCAGGCAGTCGACTGGCACAAGTAAAGTCCCCACACAAAGAAGTGCTACCTTCCTGGGAACATAAATTAGAGCTTCCTGCTGTAGCAATTAAAATAATTTTGGTTTTCCAGGTACCTCTGTGTCTACAGGGCACACCTCCTCTTTGTCTGGAAGGTCCAGCTGACCCCAGCATTTTTATCTGCTGGGGAAGTAGTGTGGGCTGCAGGATACATGGCTGAGGCTGTGCTTCCTTTTCCCTTCTGCTGAGGTGTGTCTTGCCTACAGGTGCTGCCTGCATAGTTGGAGAATGATTTATACGTCTCCTGAGAGCATAGGAGACCAAAATGGCAGCTCCAGCATAAGGTTTTGACCCTTCCAAGATGCTGGCAGCCTTGTGGAGCTGGCTGTCCTCCCAAGCTTTCTCCCTTTGTGCCTGAAATCTCCCAAGCACAAATTGGTTGGGCTTTGCTCCAGATACAAGTCACATCTTTCAGGTGTGACAGATACTGCCCTGGATAAGACAGGATAAGACCAAGTAAGTTGTGGGTGAAACTCATCTTGCAGTCCAGAGTTGTTCAGTCTCTTTTTTGCTGTTGTACTGTTGATAGACCCATGAACATGGAGTAGGGAGGGCAGCAGGAGAAGGAATAAAGGGAGAAGGTGGAAGTTAGTGTCATGGAATAGTGCCGTTCACAGTAGCATTTGCTTTTATTGTGAATCCAACAGCACTGAAATGAAACCACAGGTTTCAGAACATGGTTCTCCCTCTGTGATGGCTCACCTGCTGCAGTTTCACTGGCTTTCTCCAGCCTCATGGCTCAAGCAAATGAAAAGATCTCTTAGGGCGTAATGTCAGTTTGTTTTATTTGGCTCTAACATCTTTGGGCCCAAAGTGAATATCTAAAATCCATCAGACAGGATCACTTGTGATAACTTTGAATAAAGTGTTGAACTTTAGCTTCTGTGAAACCTATAACGCAGTTTGTCTTTCTTTTAATATCATTGTTGCATAATTTTGATTGCAATATTCTTTCTTATGAGGCTTTTAAGGATTACTTCTTGAAAGGTGTTGGAAAGGTGAGAATGACAATGAAATATTATCTCAAGTGTAATTTTATGGTTGTATTGTACCATTCCCCAGAAGTATGGTTTTGAAATTGTTGTGGGCTGTGAGCAAATCTCTGGGGCATAACTGAGAAGAAAGTGCTAAAACATGACTCTTTAGCCCAATTATTTTTATGTCTGCATTGGAATGAAGTTTCAGCTTCTGGAAATTCTTTGATCATTTCACTAGAGTCATTAAGTAATTATAGTAAAAGAAATAGTCCTGTCCTTAAATATGCTATGTTTGTCACAAATTGTTGGAAACTAGAGAGCTGAAAGGATTCTTTCTGAATTCCCAGAACCAAAACTGCATGGGTGTTCAAATGCAGACTTGCACAGGCATCTAAAATGTCCTTGCAGTGACTTCAGTCCTGAGCATGACTTATTCTCTCTCAGTGTTCCAGTTAGAATGATTTTATTTTTCAGGCAAGATTATTCTCAGCTATCCCAAAAGAGAAATGGAAATTCAGTTTTGTGGTTATTGAAATTATTTGCAAGTCTGGATGAAATTCAAATGTTAGTTTGGGCCGAGTAAAAGGACAAAATCTCAGGAAAGTGTAAAGAAAATGTTTTAATGTTGATCTAAAGGAAACTTTCCTTTCTTTTAATAACATTTTTCATTCTTAAAGAATATATTGTTTTTAAAACACTTTTGGTGCAATGTGACACTTTCCTTCTACCCCCAGAAAGATTTTCTTATTTATTCATTTTTGCCGAGAAAAATTTGGTTTCTGGTCATTGTGAGCCTGCGCATTTTAAAACTTTCTTTCATATTCATGTAGCTGTAGTTAAATCTGTAAGGTTAGATCATGGGGGTAATTGAATGAAAGGGAGAGTCGGAGGACATTGCCTCTGCAGAAGCTTTTCACAGCATGGAGCTTCCTTCAGAGAGGGCAGTTTGTTAGTTCATGCCTGCAACCAGCTGGACCTTGAGCCAAATCTACCTTGAAGCCCATCCACCCTGTGGTCCTGACAGCGTCACTTCTTTGTGGGTGACCTCTTCAAACTGAAGTCAACATTCACGACCAAGCTCGAGCTTTTTTTTTCTGTGTGCAGTCTGCAGGGGCAACTTAAAAGCTGAGGTTAAAAGGATGACTGAGCCCAGCAAATGCATCTGCAGCTCTTGAGCAGAATGAGACTTTTGTAGAAGGCTTGCCAACAGGAGATCTTTCTTGCTGTGAAGGAACTGTCCAGGAACTAGCAAAGATGGATGGTAAATCTCAGATCGTGATCCTAGAAATGATCAGAGCTTACTGCTTTCAGAGCTTGCTGGTCTGTCAGAACTTACTGGTTTCAGACTTAGCCCTGGGTGGCATTCCTCTGAGAGCAGGAGGAAACTTGGCATTTTGGAACGATTCTGCTTGCACACTTTGGAAGGGTGTGGTGTATGTACCTGCCTGTGAGCTCAGCCTGAACAGGTCCCAGGCAGAAGTACATTTGGAGAGGCAAACCCCCAGGAATTATTCCTACGCTGCTAAGCATAATTTGCACAAAGAACAGGAAACAAACTGAATGTTCCTGCTAATATTTAAGCCTGCATTATATTGCATTTTCATCAAAAGCTCATGTGGAGTGTAATTTATCCTAAATTTTTTCCTTTTCTCCTTTGTATTTTAGATAGTTCCAAGATTATATTTACAGTCAAAATGCTTTACAAATCTAAGGGGCTTAAAATGATTTTTTTCTAAAGGAATTTTTGAAATTTTGTGTGGCTAACTCAATTTTTTTAAAACTTCCTAATGAAATCTAGATCTAGGCAGAAGTTGATTTTGTAGAAGTTAGGCCATATTTCTTTTTACCCCTTTGCAATCTCCCAATTGAATGACTTCTTCCTGACATTTACAGGAGTTACACATTCATAAGGAGAAAAGAGCACATTCCCACCCTCTTGCTTTAAAATGTATCCAGGAGATAGTATGAAAGGCTTTATAGTCCTAATGATTTTTTTTCCCTAATGTTTATTTTAAAAAGTGTTCCTCTGCAGGGGGTTGATCCAAAGCCCATTGAAGTCAGTGGGAATTTTTCCATAGAATTCAATGAAGTTTGGATCTGGTCCTTAGATAGCTCCGGGAGGTAGCCTGCTCATTTTTTGCAGCTGTCCTTGGGGGTGTTGGAGGAGAGCTGCTGCACTGGCAAGTCCATTCAGTGGGGAGCATGCTATTGATTATAAAGCATAACTCCTGCAAAATTTCAGCTGGAAGAGAGTGGGAGGTTCCACATAATAATCAATAGCACAATATGAGACTATATCAAGGAATTGGCTTTTTAACAAATACTTTTAAAACAACAAAGGAGATGAGATGGTTTTCATTTAAAGGGCAAACTCCCCTTTATTCTTGGGATTCCAGGCAGATTAGCCCTGGTATGTCCTCAAATGCTGTACTGAACATATTCATGATGCTTTCTGTTCTCTTTGCAAAAGCAGCACATGGAATACTTGCCTTTCCAAATGTACTGGTTAAGTTGCACCTTCTTGTTTGCTTTGTAAAGCTGCTCAGTATCTTGTGAGTGAGAGATACTCCAGAAAATAACAGAAACAGATAGTTCAGAGGGAAGCAAACTGAAGAAGGTGATGAACCTGTACAGTATCTGCTTCTTCCAGTTCTACATTTTCCCAGAATCTAGCGGCATGAGAGTCCTCTGAAACGCCATTTTCACATCCATACCACTGCTTATTTGTTCAGTGTTTACTTAAGTGTGCTAATGAAGGGAGATTCATAAGGGCAGGTAATGCACGTGTACTGTTAGAGTGTGTTAAGGTAAAAATCCTAATTTAGACCCAATGTAAATTTTGAAAGAGAAGGTTGGCTCATTCTGTTCATGGCAGCTCCCATACACATTCCAGTCAAGGCAAACATCTGTAAGAGTTTGCATGGAGCAGCTGGATGGAGAGGTTTGCCAGCTGTGCATAGCCAGATCTCTGTGCCTGCAAGGAGTCCCATGGATTTTTGTCTAGTAGGTGCTGCTCAGGTTCAGCACCAGGTATGTAGCCGAGGGGGGAGGACAGAGGATGTGTAGAAATGTATTCTTGTCTCTTACCCCAAGGGTTAAACAAACTATTTGGTTGTGGCACCATTGATACTAAAACTATAATTAGTCAAACGCTGTGTTGATTCCATCCAACACAAGGTGAAAAAACTCATTTGTTTTTCTCTGCACCGCTTGTATTGTATGGAAACATAATCACACAGGGCCATGGATCTTTTCCCTTTTGCACTGCTCATGAAAGTATGTAACCAAGGCCCCCAAACATCTGGATCCTGATGTCAAGGTGATATGGGAATCTAAGGCTAAACAGGAGTTAGAAGGCAAATATTTAATGGTGATAATCTTCTCCAAATCAATTATACAGAATATAATAGTCAGACAAGGCCATATTTCAGTTCCACCTGGTGCAGCTGCTTCTCTCGGGCAGCAGGAGATAGTGTGTGAGAAGGTATTTCCTGGACAGGTCCTCCTAGCCTACACCAGATTGTTGTGATGGGGTTTTCTGAAGTGCTAGCCTTTATTTAAAGCTCATCAGCGGGGAGCTTTTGTCCCTTTGTGTCCTCTCCCGTAACTTTCCCATACCTTCTTTGGCTGTTAGAATTGTTGATGTCCTGGGGCAGGACCACCAAGGTGAGTCTCCTTTTCATCTTCCTTTGAAGTTCATTTGGCATCCCTCAATTCAGGGCTGGAAAAGATTGACCATCCTGGTCATTATCTTCATGACAAAATTTTGTCTCTTTTTCCAAATATGAGAATGTCAGGAGAGTGGGAATTGGAAGGACCAAGTTTAACACTTTTATATGTAGGCTTGTTCTGAAAAAAAGACATTATTTTGAAATATTAGTTATTCTACTTACAGAAATCTGTAGTAACTATATATTATTAACTTGGGATTTTATCCTAAAGAAGTTTCCTGTAACTTAAAACACATTTGTTTTTGAAATCTAGCTCTTGGGAGTTTATTTAGTTTTGACTGAGAAACTGTTAAATTCCTTATTATTGTCATTTTGTTCTCATCCGATAGAAAGATTGTCCCGTTTTATTAATGTTCTTATTTGTCGCAGCAATGTTATATACAATAGATTTGTTTGTATCTGTTTTGTATTTCTGCTTCTTAAGTCACCCAGCCTTCCATAACAAATGTTCAAAACATTTCTTCTCTTTATCTGCCTTGGGTTGAAACTGCAGAGAGCTGATTAATGGTTGTGGTGGTGAGGGGTGATAGGAGAAGGGGCCGTGTGAAACCTCTAATTACTTTAATCCCTTTTCACATAAAATTTGGAAAAAAAAATAGACTAATTCCCAAATGCAAAATGAAGAAAACCACTGGCTCAGAAACAGAAAAGCTGCCTGTAGGGCTCTGGGTGGATGGATGGAGGAGATTGGCTTGGCCTGGTGCTCCACCAGTGTTGTGGTGGGGTGGGCCTATGTGGTAAAATACTTGAGTAAGTGCTCTTGGGGACCTGGTGGTGTTCCTGCTGGTCACTTACTGATTGACTTTGATGTATTAGAGATGGGTTTGGACCTCGGGGCAGGGGAAATACAGGTAGATAAGCACAGGTTCTGGACTGCATTCTGTGTTGAAGGTTACCAGGTTCTGGACTGCAGCAATGGTTGGAACAATGCTTCCAGTGGCTCTGTGTGTGCTCCAGCAGTCCCAGTGAAGATAGGCGTGTGCAGATGTTGCAGAACAGATGTTGGTCAGTGGGGTAAGGTATTCCCCAGTGAAGAGAGGGTGGGTGCTGCAGTATTTCTGAAGGCCTTGTGCACCTTCTACATTTCTGCCCTGCAGCTGAGAAGGCACATGCATTGTGCTTTTTTCCATGATTTTACATGGTTTTAACATCTACAGTGTCAGTCTGACCTTTGTGTGTGTGACATACCATATTTATTGTATGCCTGCGTTTGTATCTAATATGGACTGTCTATATATAATTGGCATGCAGTATGGTTTGGTTTTAGCCTTTCCCTTTCTCTATTTCCTTATCACATGTAGGTCTCTGTTCTTGTATGTTCTTGGCACAGTTGACTATGTTTTTATTTCCTGGAGATGAGTCTTTTCCACTGTCACTGTGAGGTGTGAAGGATCTGTGCTCTCTGTTGTGTTTAAATGGATTTTTGGAGTTGGCATTGACTGTTCTAGAAGTGTGATAAATATTTGCTTATACCTATAGATACATTTAAATCTCACTCCTAAGGCCCTTTCCCCCCCTCCACTGAAGACATAAATGCTTTTTCTTTTTTCATCAATAGTTCTACAAAAGAAAGAAATTTATATTTAATGAGGGCCTGTCTCCTGGTGTTTACAAATTCCTGTGTGACGAGACTACAGCACTAGCACACGGAGACATTTATACTCTAATAGGATTTACCTTTACAAATATCTGAAAACCTTTTAAAGCAGAGATTAAATTGTTTAGCTCAATATTTAATCTGTTACTTCCTCTTTAAAGATGCCCAGTGGAATTTGTCATACACTGAGCTGATAACACGTAATATTGATCAGTCATAAACATAAAACAGAGAAATCTCAGGAAGTCCTCTCCAATCCTTTTCTTTTTAATTAAATTTTGATCTGAACTGCTTTTGATTAATTTTCTTATTTGTAAGTATGTGAATTCTGGGGGCCAGCAAGTTTCTTAAGTTGCCTGGCATTGGTCTCTGGTGAGTGGCTTAGCTCAGGAACAGTATGATTGCATTTTTATGGTTTTCAGATATTTAATAGCTTCTTCCTGTCATTTTCTGAATGAGTGAATAAGGTTTAGCCCTCTGGGAGCCAGCGCAGCATCAGAGAGTGGAGAAAATGACTTGAATCTGTGTACTTGACTGATTGCCTTAGTCTTAATTGTTCTCTTAATTAGCTGCAGTAGCAACTGCATCTGGGGAGAGATCACGGTATTGGTAAACAGCTCCACCTTGGAGCCCTGTGTAATGCCTTTTGGAAACATGACAATGAGCTCTGCATCTCCGCTGAGACACAAACCTGCCAAATCTTCTGCCCCTGAAGTCTTTGGTTTCCTCGTGTGATCTGTCACTCTCGTCTGTGAGATGCAGGCCCCCAACTGTTTGTTCTTAAACAAATTAAGCTTTAATATGCCAAAAGCCAGCTTTATTGAGCAGAATAAGGGAAGGGGAAAACAAAAGAGTGTCGGTAGAGGGTTGTTCAGACAACTTGAGGGTGTTATCCAGATTAGAGGTGGGAGACAGATGTGCTTTAGGGAGTTAAGCACATCTGACTCCCTTGAAATGTTTTATGGCTGGAAACGCAGGCAAACTGAGGTCAGAGAAGATGTCTCACGTCAAAGCAACCTTCTTCCTGTGGGGGTCAGCTCAAGCCTTCAGTGTGAGCTGCTGGCACAGCCCAGCCACAGCCTCGAAAGGGAGCTATTTGGCACGTCTGTGGGATGGAAAACATCAGGTGGTGGTGAAATTGCCCACCAGTCCAACTTCATTTCCCATACACTCAGTGATTCTCTGAGCTAAACTCTGGGACTTGCAGTGAGAGGTGTGAGGTTTAAGGTTGTATTAGGGTTTGTGTCATTTAATCCCTACTTCAGCTTTGTAATGTAGTCTTGCTACAGCACAGAACCTGCAATAATAGGCATGGTGGATCACTAAAGCTGGTGAGTTTTAAAGATACCTGCTAATTCTTAGGTGCTTTCATTGCTGAAAAACTGGCCCAAGATTTAGACTGAGGTTAAACTGGGTTTTATTCATAGCTGCATCCCTACTGCAAGTGCCCATTACAGTGCCTATGGCATTCCATGCAACAGGGCACTGGCAGTAGGAAATGTGAGTTAATGGGATTTTTAAGTCTGACTGAGGCAGGTTTGGTTTTGGAGACCAAAAATGTTTTGCTGTTTTTAATTAAATTGATTTTTCTTTAATCCTGAAAGCAAATAAACTTACTATTTTGATATTGCAATATTCCCTTTTTCGTAAAGAGCATATTCCTTTTCATGTGCCTATCCAAATGAAGAGAATACTGCTGAATTGTTTGGTTTTGCTGCTGCCAAAAGGAAATACATGGAAAGGCATGAAAAGGTTTATTGCTGTGTCTCACCTAGCTCTCAAAAGGCCTGTTTTTAGACTAGTGTGTATCTCTTTCTTAAGGGCCATCAGTGTCAGAAGTTGGGTGTTTTCTACCTCTTACAGAGGTTTAGCTCATAGCATCATCTGTGGTGTTGCTATTAGTCAAACCTGTTTATTAGCAAGATTACACTTAGTCTGCACAGTTCACCTGATCCCTAATTAGCAGCAATTTGTGATTATTTTGCATGGCAGAGGTGTTAGATTTGGAAGACTTCTCCTGCAGGAATATTTTAGATATCCTTCCTCTGGAAGCTTTTCTGTGCTTAGATGCCCTTTGTAACTCTAAATCTTCTATTGAACCCCTGACTGAACTTTAAGATGTTGAAAGAAGGCAGGTTCAGGTGAATGATGAGCAGATAATGTTCATGGGATAAAAAAGGCCGTTTAGTCAGGTTTGTAGTAGTTAATTCTGAAATTAGTAGTGAAGGTTAAACTACATTTTATTATATTAGGGTCAATAAAATTCTGTAGGGAACTATGGATGCTGGAATCCAGTATCAGCAGTGGTTAAAGTTTTACGGCAAATTAACTCATCCTATGAAACAAGCAGAAATTAAATCTAGGTAGCAAATTCAAGATATTTATTTCTAAGCATGGCTTTACTATTTTTAAATTTCAGTGGAAAACTGAAAGGGCAAAACAGATATTTAAAAAAAATATTGTCAAAGTGAAAAAAAGGAATACATTCACCATCACTATATCAAGTCTCCTTGCTGTTCTGTGAGCAACAGAAGCATGAAAACTATTTGCAGCTGCAACAGAGAGATGTGAGGTGAGAGAACACTCAACAGGGCATTAGAATTTGGAGGAATGTGACTCTAAATGGGTCATCCTTTCCTTGTTACTACTTAGCTCTTCTGATCAAACATAAAACAGATGTGAAGGTGAGTGGTTGGCACTGAGAGAATAAATGAAGTGGATTCTGTATCAGGGCTCTGAGATGAAGTTTTCTTACATGGGATATGTGAAAGAGAGGTGAATAAAACATCATATTCTGCTTTTTATTAAAAAAAATTGTTAAAGTGCTTCCTCCTGATACAGCACCTAGTTATTTCTGTGTGTATCCACTCTTGAAAGACTCTTATGTCAGCTCATTCTCTTGTGGTGACTAATGATAATATTAATACTTTACCATTTAAACCAAACCTTAACCCTCAGAGCCAGTGAGCAGATTATTACCACAACTGTACTAGTATAAATCCAGAGCTACCCCTGCTGACTTCGGTAAAATTAGGAATTATTGGAGAAACTTGTAGCAAGATCTTAGTGTGATCTAATGTAAATACCACTTAGTTAAAAGCCATGGGTTACTGAGTAATGTGATCTAAGGGCCAAAGATAATTAGAAGCAATATACCTAAAACTCTGTTTTCTAATTTTTGCTGTCAAACTGAGATTGCAGTTTGCTTTGCATTTGTCCTACAATGTTTTAAAGCTAACTTGAGCAAATTCCACTTTGAATTCCCTGTTCCGAGGTGGGTGAAGATGGCTTTTGTTGGAATGAAACACTTGTGCCCGCTAGAAGTTTTTTTAAAAAAGTGAGATTAAGAAATAGTTTGCTGGAGATTTCTTGTTGCTTCATTAGCTATGTACCTTTCTCACATCTTTGTCTCAAGATGCCCCTTTGTGTTAAAGAGGATGATTCAGAAAAGTTTTGTCTGCTCTGTGAAACGAAAACCATCTGTGCCTGCCTAGTTTCCTGGTTTCCCCAAGCCCCTTCTGGATGTGCTTGTCTGTGCTGCTCATGGAGAATTATGCTATGAAATCCCACAGTGTTTGGAAACCTCAAGGGCCATAATCATCAAAAAGAAAAAGAAAATTGACATTCAGCCCTTGATTATTGGGAATGCCAGATATGTTATGAGCATAGCCATAGATTCTTTCCCTGCCTGTGGTCTGGGAGCAGCAGAGCCATGTTTTGTGGGTTGCTGTGCTGCCTGGTGTGGCTTTGGGGTGTGTTCAGGGATCCCCACGTTCCACAGTCAGCAGCATCACAGATGTTCTTTCTCTGTTGAGGGCTCATTGTATGTCCCAAATAATGGGTCATGCAGTTAACCCTGTTCTTTTTCTGGGTTATTTTCTACTATGTTTTACCCAACATATTGAGAGTTCGCTGTAGCTTAGAGTGGTATTTCTAAACCAGTGTAGTAATCATAAATGTTAGCTGCAAAGGCAGAAGGTGCAGGTTTATCAAGAAAGGAAGTTAAAAGCTGGTGTTTGTGATCCTGTTTTATAAACATGATGCTCATTCCTAAACATTGCAATCTCTTACTCTGGCTTTCAGTCTTACTATTTGCTGTTCATTATAAGCCCTGATCAGCCCAGTGTGTTTATTCTCCAGCCCAGAGAAATTATTTTCTTTACAGACCTGGGCAATTGAGGCAAAATGAGAACAAATGAGCTCAAAGTTGCCAAGTTCACTCAGAACTTGGGTGAACCAGAAGATTTTAGAGGACAGGGAATGCCTTGGAGGGCATGCTAAGCAAATCCATACAAAACACCTCTTTCCTACCCCAGCTTTCAAAGAGAATAAAAAGCTGATCTTATTCTCAAATCTGTTTTGCATTTGTTTCTATGAGTAAGGGTTATAAATATATGCAGTTATAGTCAGATTTTCTCAGGGAGTCCATTAATTGCAGGTATCTGAAATTCCTCTCGTATATCACTCTGCTTCTAAAACACCCCAAATTTCACTCTATGGTAAAATAGACTTGGATTAGATTATGGTTTGAATGACTTCAGTATCTTTTTGTCATGTGCTTGACTACTTCCAATAAAACTATAGGTAGTGGGTACATTTTAATTTACACCAAGGCAATAGAATGAGGCAGATTTTTGGTTAATCTTCATAGTGATTAACTAAAAAAGAAAGATTCACATCTGAGTGAATACTCAGATCAAAATTAATAATTTATTCAATAAATTGTTTGTGCAAATTGCAGAATTCTCTGATTTATTTGCTGTAGGAAGTTGCTCACAAAGTTCTTCAATTAATAATTCATTGTTTGAAGATTGTTCATAAATACTTAGGTTTGTGATTTGCAATTCATATTTTATAATTGTTAGTCTTTTTAGCCTGCTGTCTGGTTGGACAATCAGCTTTCCTGATTAATAAATGTAACTTGTGACTATTGCAGTTCTGTATTGAGGTAGGCATAGAGATGATTTTTTAAATTGTTTTGTTTGTTTGTTTTTTACTCAAAATGTGATACTTTCAATATTTGATCACTTGTGCTATTCATGTCCAAGAATCAAAGTTTGGATTTGAATACCTACTCAAGTTCCATGTATATATTACACTGAGGAAGGATGATACAAAAGGTCAGTCAAATCAAAACCCAAAATGACATCAAAGGCAGCCAAAAAAATCAGTAAATCTCCTTTGCTGCATTGAAATGCATAGTCATGGACAGATTCCCCCACCTGCCACTGGCCATTGAGGTCTACAAGAATCATATTCAGGTCATCATAAAAGTCTTTAGTTGTCATTAATTCACAAGTTGATAACAAAGGTGACCGAGGTTTTGCTCAATGCTTAAAAATGAAAATGTACTTGGTAGCACTTTGGTTTTTTGGTCACCTTTATGTGTCTGGAGATGAAAACCTGGCATCACGGAAGATAACAGCAATCATCATGCTTTTTGGTTTCCTTTTGGGTTTAAGAGTAAGGACTGATTATCAAGGTAGTGTAATAGTTAAATATATGTAACCTGCACAGCCTGGGTTCTGAGAATCCAAGATTTTTAATTCAAATACTAACAAATTTTTAATTCAAATACTGATTAACACAAACTTTATTTTAATATGCTTAATCCCAATACCTGGCAAAACTTTGCCAGTGGGAGCTTGTGGAGTAGTATTTCCTTTGTCTGTGACAGACAAAATCTCCTGGGTCTTTGAATGTACTCCCAAAGGATCTCAGTTCTACTGGTGTTGATCAGAAACCAGTGTGTTTTCCTGAGATTTGGTAGGAAGAAGAGGAGTATTAAAAATTGTCCTAGGTGTTTGGAAAAGATCTCCATGAATTTGGGCATAAAAGACTTCTCAAAACCATTCTGATTAGCTTCCTACTAAACCAGAGGAAAAGATGTAGCATCTTTTTTAAATCCAAATTTTAATCCCTGGTTGACTACTATTAATTTTAGATAAGAATGACTTAACCTACTAATGTCAATCTTCTTTATTTTGTCAAGAACTGATTTAACCCTCATAATAATTATATAAACAGCTGTTCACACTGGGCCAAATTCTGTCCTTGACAGAAGGTGCATTTGGGATACAATGACCCAGAGCTGTTCAGTGTAAATATTCCTGCAATTCTTAACATTGCCTCTTTTATTTTTTTCCTCCTGACTCTGCATTGTATTATCTTTGGAAGGGAATAATGTCAAAAGGCTTTAAAAGATATATATATTATTTTAGTGATTGTGTTATCAAAACCCCTCTGGGATATCCTTGCCTCTCTCTCCTTAACACACTCCTTCCCCAGGTCCCCCTCCCCCTGCTCTCTCTGGTGTTTTCTCTGAGAGAGCAAAGTAAAAATTAAATAATAGTTGACATCATTTGGTTGGACTTGTGCTCAGATTCTCTCTATTATTCATGTGATCTTTCTTATTATTTTTCTTTTTCATTCACCGTTATATTTTATTTACTTTAATGAGTTGGATGCTGTGCTTCAGCCTGGGACTGGAGAGAGACCTGGCGTGCTTTCAAACTATTGTTTCACTGCGGTTCAGATTAACGTCATCAGGATTTTCCTCTCTGTTATTTATTAAATCTTTTTCTTACTCTCTCCCTCCCTCTGTCATGTGTGAGGAGTACCTTGGTGATGGTCATGAAATAGAAGGTACATAAAAATGGTGAATACAGGTTTGGAGTCTTTCATTCACACCTTTGTTTATGGAGACAATGTTAAGTGTAGCAGATCTCCAATTTTATTTGTTTCTCTTTTCAAATCTGAGTTGGATTTTAGCAGAGGAAATATGTACATCTAAATTGGACTTGTTTAAATTCCCTAAATTCTCATTTTCTGCAGAAATTTCTGGTCAGCAACACCTCTGTGCAGAGGTAGCCCTTGCTAATAAGCCAGCAGATATGTGTGGTGTTGGCAAAATAGTGACAGAGGACAATTAAAGGCCTCCATATCTCAGCTGCAAAGGGCCGAATGGAATTGAATTGCCTTTGCAGATCCTGTCTGCAGAACAAGTGTGTCTACCTGTTGAGCTAAATATGCACTTAGGCCTGTAGTCAGGTGCCTTAGATCCTCCCACCTGCCTTTTGCTGGTTCTAAGCACTCAGAGGTGCCTATCCAGGAGGAAATGTTCCTCAGTCTTAGACAGAATATAGGCTGTTGTGGTTTTTTCCCATAAAAGTATAATTTTGGAGAAGGAAATATTTAAGCCTAAAATTTTGGTATTCAAGGGATAATTTTTGTCTAAAAGCAATGTTTTCAGTGTGTCTGGCAAGGTGGAGCATCTCATTTTTGGTTGATGGCCATGAAAATTAAGAGGATTCAAACCTGGGAGTTCAGAAAATATTTCAGTTTTGCTTGATCTTGAGATAGACTGGATATTAACAGCAAAAGGAGGCACATGGGTTGAGTGCAATAGCTGGAACAAGGGTTCTTTCCTCTCAGGGTCCTTTGCCTGTGCATGCCTCTTTTGAAAGGTACCTACTACCTGTGTTGGCTTTTTTTATTTACTGCGGAGGATTTACTGCATCAGCAGTCTTCAACACTGGAATAAAAGGATAAGCTGAGAATGTAATGAAGTCAATGGCACAATTTCTCTTCAAATGAAGAAATACTCAAAAGTTTTTGTTGGTTTTTTTTTTGCTTAGGCTGTTTGTCACATAAGATTCTCAGGTGGGTTCCAGCATTCCCAAGTTGTTTAAATCAAGACTGTTTTGTCTGTTTCCGAAGAACTTGGTTCCAAGGAATCTACTTAAGCCCATTCAGGGGTGTTGAAACACATCCCCTTTTTCTATTGAACTACATTGCTATCTGAAATTTCAGTCACTGTGGAAGAGTATTTTTGATTTTGTTTGTATTTCCTCAGAGTTAGTCTTTATCCTTAACCCTCCTTGACCTGGAAAGGCATTTGTATTGATCCCAACACATGGGTCTCATACTATGAAACTTAGGAGCTCAGAGCTGACCTTTGAATGTCTGGTGAATCCATCCTCATTCGTTTTAGCACAAACGGGGACCTGGATGTCTGTTCTCATTTATCCTTCAGAGTCACCCATTCTTCTCCAGCTACTACATCTGGGATAGATAATTTTTAAACTCTTTCCTTCTCTTAAAAACTCTCTAGGTTTACCAGTCCTGTGGAATAACATGAATTGCAGATCTTTTAGTTAAATGTGGACTGAGTTGGGGCTGTATTGTGAAGGCAACAACCCCAAAAGAACTTTAAGGCTTTAAGAAAATTCAGTCTAATCCATAGACCTATGGAAAGCATCTCAGAAGGACTCTTTTGAAGGGTTGTTTTGAAAGGGATGACTCAGTAGAAGATCTGTCAGTTGAGGCTTTCCTTTGTGAAAACTCCTTTGCAATGTGATTCCACAAATGTTGTTTCTGCTTGCAATGTTAGAATAGAATAACTCCCTCTGATTCTTGTGTGTGAAATTACAGGTAAGTTGATCCATAATAATTGATCTATACTGCAGCTGGACCAAATTTGCTACTCAGGAAGCAACTCAAGATGCAGCCTGAGAGTTTCTGCCTTCAAAAGATACAGTTAAAGATAAAAGCATGGTAATGATGTTTGTGTTTTGCTAAATATACATTACCTTGGGCTTGGCACAATGGAGTTTTCAGGTCTTAATGGCTTTGCTTTATTCTGACTACATTTGCTGGTGTATTATGGGCACTTTCAGTAATGCCTTGAGCAAACCAGGTCATGCACCAGAGCGGTCCATTTTTTGGCATTAATGAATTTAAGGGGTGCAGGGGAGTGACTGCAGTAGTTGTTGTAGTACTAGTTCATTAAAAAATTCCATTTGTGCATTAACTCTGCTCTTGGATAACAACCTGCCATCCATATGTTTCTGGCTTATCCTTGCAACTCATTTTCTAAATAAAGTTGGAACCTAACTGATATGGTATTGAGTCTCTTGCTGTTTCAGTTTGTCAGACTTTCCAATAAAAGGCCTGTGTATGATGGCTTCATGCTTTTGGTATGTGTCAGAAACAGTTCTATGCATATACATTACAAAATTAGGATTTAATTTTTGTTGTGTAGCCATAAAAAATTAGATTATATAATTATTATGTTTTCCTTTCTTATCTTTTATATTTTTAATATAATTTTTGAGGATGCCACAGGGCACTCCTGCTGTGAATTAGCTGCAATAAACTCTCTTAAACAGATAAACATCAAAGAGCAGTAATGTTTTAAAATGAAGCAACCTGCATTCAAAATCCAATTGCTTTATGTTGAAGATCTTGAATGCTTCAGCTGCTAAAAGTGGATGGGGTTTCTCAAGGGCACAGAGGAGTTGCATTACTGGGATTTTAATGCAACAGGGATCATTTGAATGAAGTTGCTAGCAAAATCCATTTGTTTTCATGGGAACAGGCTTCCTTTTATTTTAATTCTTCCTTATGGAAAATATCTTATGGAAAGATGTTAAGAAATTCTCTGCTACCAGGAATCCTATAGTTGTATTTAGACTGTTATTATTGAAGGGGTTCACAAAATCTTGTGGACTTCATGGTGAATTTTTGTGGATAATTGATTAACTGCAAACTTCAGTAGGAATATTAACTAAATAATTCCTTTTAAAATAGTTTAGAGGATTTTCTGTAGTCTGGCATTCATGTTGAACCTAGAGCTACTATTAGAACTGAAGTACCAAGCCTAGATTTTGTTGAAATGCTGACAAAATGTCCCAAATTTAGATTTTCTGGATTTCTGGACATCTACCTCATATAGCTAGGGCAGTCTAACTCCTGAGGCTAAGGCTGCTTGAAAAATCATCTCCTGTTGGTAATGTGAATACAGGATCAGAAAAGCAGCAACACACGTTGCCCAAAAAATACTCTGTGAAAGTTAATAAGACCTCACACACAGACTAGGATGTTCAGGGTCTAACCATCAAGGGTTATAATTGCCCTGAGCTCTTCAAGATTCTCCAATTTTCAACATGTCCTTGGTAACAGTTGTGCTTTGCAGGTGCAAAGGTAAAAATATTTATATTTGGATACACAGCTGCATTTGATGCAGCTTTTGATGCTGCTTTAGCTGTGTTGCCTCTTTCATATAGTTTTCTGATGATCTGGGGTCCTGAAACAATGGTCGATAAATTGGTACTTTTTTTAGTTTTAACTTGAAATCTATATGAGGCTGGGGCAAAACCAGAGCAGAATAAAGCTCCCTATTTCTTTTTTTCTTCTTAAAGCAAAACCTGTGTTGAAAGATCCAACTTCCCTGATACAGTAATTACAGGGTGCTATGCTTAGTGATGTTAAATAGCTCCCTTTAGTGTATCTGTTTGATCTTGAGCTGTGAATTCCCATTCTCTCGTGGGTGTAACTGTAAACAAGAGGATTAACATTGCTTCAGTGATGTTTTGCTTAAGTGAATCAAAGTTGAAAGGGTGTCTTGAATATCTGTAGAAAGCTTTGTGTGTTGCAGGGTTCCTGTTCTATATATATGCACAGTGCACCTTTCATGGTAAACTCCAGTGATGCTTTAAAGTTTGAGTTCATTTTAAGCTTTTTATATTTTGGTTGTTTTCGTGGAGCATTTTGAGTGGGATGCTGTAGCGGGTGACCACAAAGAGGTTGTGAAGTTCCAGTCTATTATATCCATCCTTTCAGCTACATAATTTATTTCAAGACATATCACAGAGAACAGATTCTCACCATAAGATATTTGCCAGATTTTGGGCTTTCTTATAGTGCAGTGATGGCAAGTAGTTACTACACCAGGGATGTGGGTCTGTAGGAGAGTGGAAGTCCTAAACAACTGTCTTCTGTTGGTGCTTGCAATGCAAGCGGAGGAAGGATTGGTTTTTGAGGGGAAGGTCTGGTGGCATTCCATGGCTTGGTGCCAGTGTGTGTTGTCCATCATATCCGTAAGACTCCTCATATGTTGTTGCTAACCCAGTGCAGAACTCTGAAAAAGAAAAAAAGAAAATGGGGAGAGAAGAGTGTGAATATTTTCAGTTCAGTCTCTACCTGACATGGAGAGGCTCCTGTGCCATGTCATCAGCTGTGAGAAAGGAGAGGAAGGAGTAGCATCCCTAGAAACTTGTCCTTCCTCTGCAGGGCTCCCCCCGCTGCTCATCCACGTGCAGATGCATTTTTTTAATCACGACTTTAATTAGAAAATACAGTCCTCCTCCCTTCCTCCAGTTATCCAAGTAAGAGCCTAATATCATGATTCCTTTTTTTTTAACCTTAGCTCAGCCAGATTCTTACTGTGCATGACACCTCTCTGTGACATGATTGATGTATTGAGGGTTTCCCTGTTATCTCCTACCTTCATCTGATATGGCACTCGGAGCTTGTCAGTGTCAGAAGTTACATCTGCCTCTTTAGCTGTGGCAGGAGCCCAAACCATGTCTCTTGGATGGGACTCCTCCATGATTCCTTTCCAGGTTGTCAGTTAAGTCTGTTGTTTTCATTTCAGCACGCCTGGTTGCTCTGATCCGAAGGAGATGCTCTGCTCTGCTTGGAAGCAATACTTTCAGAAGGACAACAGCAGTTATGTGGGCCCTGTTTTCCTGCCTTAATCCTGCGGAGGAAGAAGTGTTCATTCAAGATTATTTAAGAAACCACTGCTGTTGAACTAGCAGGGGATCTTTCCTTCAGTGACCTTTGCCAGAGCAGCTGATTGGTGTACCCCAGCTGCAGGCCATCATTTTCTTGGGAAAGTTTTAAGATGATCAGAAAGATGACCATCTTCTTTCCTAGTCCTTACTGAAGTGGACAGGCTTTGCTGGCCTTTCTAACTCCACTGTGGGAGGGGTTGTTTGTTTTTTTTTTAAATGTTATCCTGCCATCCTGCTTTTTTTAACAATGCTGTGTATACATGAAGACTTGCTGCGTATTCAGTGTGGCACATGGATGGAGTGGATGCTTTGAACTGCTTTTGCAACAATGGATTCTGCTTGACTGATAATGAAACCATGGGATAGACCTCAGGGAGGTGAGTCATATGTTAATTTGTTCTTGACGTTTCCTTGGTATGTTAAAAGCTGTGATCTTTCAGAAAAATCTCTTTTTTATTATATTTTTTTTTTTTTTAAAGCTACTTCCTGGGGCCATGGCAGATGCTGTTTTGGAATGGCACCCAATGAGTTGTTCTAATTGTTGTAGTTCAGTGCTTGGTTGGCATTATGCTATTGTGCGAATATTTTTGGTACTTCTTTTACCGCAAAGATATTTTATTAAGAGTGGCACATTGTTATACACATGTGGTGCTATGGAGCTCCAGAATATGCATGGGACATAATGTTGAGCTGCAGAAACACAATAGCAATGAGTCACTGAAATCCCTTGTTGGTCACAAGAGTTTGAACAACTGCAGTGATAATCTTTTGAGACAATGTACAACTCCAGTGGTATTTGCTATCTGCTCTGTGGTCTCCCTCAGTTAGTTGCTTGGTTGGCTTGGCTTTGTGGGTATCCTAATCATGTTGGCACAGTCACTTTGATTAACAGAGACATGCAACTTGGAAATCTCTGGGCTTGCACCGACCTCAATAAAGTTGTGTGCTTTTTCTCTTTCCAAATTTCAGCAGCTTCCTGAGGGCACAAGAAATGTTTTGCACAGCTTTCCATGACGGTTGGTGAATATCGAAATGTGGGGTTCAGAGGAGTCCATCTGCTTCTCTGTAAATTGGAGGCTCAGAAAAAGAAAGAGTAAATTAAAAAAAAAAAAAGAAGGAAGGGAGGAATGCAAGATTCTTAAGTCTGTGTTATATTTTTCATGGCCTTTCCTATAGGTCCCAGGTCACTGTAAGCATTAGCTTTAGTCCTTTCTTTGGTAATGCAAGAGAGTAGTCTCATCAACATGATTTCATTTGTGCCTTATCTGGCTGATCTTCTCCTGTCACATCTACAGTATATTTCTAGGTGTCATGCTGAATGCTCTCTTGATCTTAATTAATTTCTGTACTGCTTTGTCTTCTGAGAGAGTTGGCTTGTTTTTACAGTCAGGTAAACAGCCTTGTGAGTCCTTTGGCAAAATGAGGGGAAGCTTAATTCCTATTATGCCTCAGACCAGAAGAAAGAGAAGTTTAGTAACTCATATTACACTTAAGGAAACTGAGGGAATATGAAATCCATGTGGTGGTTTTACTAGTGGTTATTCCTCTGCAAGTTGGTCTTTGACCATATTCCCCAGTCTTCTACTGGTGTTTTTAAAGGAAATACAATATTTTCAAAGGCCATCATCTACTGCTATGTGGTCTTCGAATTACCATCTCCACCGCTGAAGGTAAGGACGTCTTCTAAATACCCTTCAGTCAAGCCAGAAGGGTATTTAACTTAGATGCTATGAAAGGTGAAGTGTCCAGTGCTGAAATTTGAAATTAAATGTGATTTTGGAGGGAGACATCCCCATCTATCCACAGACATATATTTTTTTTTTAATATGCTTTATATGGGGTAGTGCTCCCAGCTGTTGAAAGTGTTGTTTTAACAACAGAGAGTTTGTAGATCCCTGCAGTTACATTTAAGGTAGTTCCCAGGACCCGTTTGAGTGGTCTCTTTGTTTCCAAAATCCTTAAGCTTTTTTCTTGGAGCCCTCTCTCCTCCTTAACTCAGCTCTGCCTTGTCTCACAGGGGTTACCAGGTCATGTGCGCATTTCAGGGGAGTCATCCTTCAAGCTTAAAACCTTCCCATCCCTCTCTGTGATGTTGTTGTTAGGGGTCAAACCTCATGTTTCCATTTCTCATTGAAAAAAATGTTACTTAAAATATACCACAACGCCTGCTTCCTTGACCCACTTCGCCTTAAGCCCTTTTTTATAAGATTTTTATTTTTTTTCATAGTGGTAAAGAGATGAGGGATCCTGAGGTCACTGTGCCATGTGGCACATTAGAATGTGCCAAAGAATGTGAACATGAGTCTGCTCACAAGTGAGTAGTTTCCTGGTGTTGAAATTTCACCCATTTACATTTATCCTCCCATCCCTCAAACATTTTTTAGGTCTTTAAGAAGAATTTAATTCTTTAGTTGGAACTTATAGTAATAACCTCTTCTTGTCCAAAATAATTTTGTTTATTAGTAATTACTTTGAATCATGCTAGGAATAGGATCAGCATTTTCAATCTTTCAGTAAAAGGAGGGAAATCACATTTTTTAGCTTGTTTTGCCTCATTATGAAAAAGCCCATTTCATTGTGTCCTTTTCTGTCTCCTTTTCTCTCTTCATTCACAAGAACATTTGGACTTATAGACATGAGTAATTTTAAAATAATTTTGGTTTTTATTGTTAGAGAAGCTACTGTCTTATCATGCAGATTAATTTGACATTGTTAATCCTGTACAAACACATTTCTGGTACTGGCTTCTTAGAAATGCAAGTCTTTTAGGTGTATCAATGTAAATGGAGTTTGATGGCCTGATAGTATAGTGCATATGTCATTATTTCACTTGGCTCTCCTTTGTCACCACTTATTGCATATGACACCTTTTGTGTTCTAATTTATTTGAGTAGGGAAAAGTTAGGCACACAGTAGCTATGAAAATTATCTTGTTTTCAGCTACAAGCTGCATTTTTGCCTATGAGACATTTACTCACTTTGAAGGGAACTGGTGTAACACTACAGAAGAATTTAAGACATTCAATTACATGATAAGAGAAGATACATAACCATATATATGAGAAGATGAGTGTTTCTTTAAGAAAAGATCAAAAAAAGGAGGAGAGGTGGAGTTCTCCTTTGTTTTGTTTCTTCATGTTTTCAAAATGAACTCTAAAATAACCTGAACTGTAAAACAATATTAGAATTGGTCACGGTGGTACTTGATGTCCTCATCCTTCTCTGCCTGCTGTTGGCAATACTTCCTTCCTTAAGTTAATGGACCATTTACCTTGGTAAGAGGAGTGTTGGAGGACTCCACCTGGAATGCTGCAGAGCAGAAACCCATTGAGGATGCTCCCTTCCACTCTTGGCAGGAGCCTCTCTGCTGTAAGGAACAGAAAAATCCCAGGACAATGCACATACTCAAATTCAGAGGATTTTGTATGTTGCTTTAGTCAGCTGAAGCTGGAATTGGCCCTTATTTTAACAAAGGATATTCTCCTGTTACTTTGGCTGGGAGTTGAGTGTGCAATTTTATCTCAGTGTCATGCTACTGCAGATGCCGGATGGGAAAAGAGGCCTTCAAATGGAGTTGAAAATACTGCAACCAAACACTGGACAGCTTGGGCTGCTGAAAACCTTTTGCATGAAGCCCTGGCTCCCTTAAAGTAGCTGGCAGTGCTCCCGTTGAGTTCAGTACAGCCAGGATTTTGCCTTATATATTTATTCTGATTTATGAAAAGCTCAGTCATTGTGGTATCTAAGCACTGAGATACGGTATTTAGTTACAAACAATCATTTTAAGAGGGATGCCAAAATCTACACATGCATTAGACTTGGAGATTAAAGAACATGGAGCTTTGGTTGCATGTGCTTCTCCAGTTGTAATTATTCTTCATTTTAAACACTGCAGACCTCCGTGCTGTTGAGCACAGAGGGGCTCCAGACTGAGACAAATCAGAAAGATTATGTGATATAGTAAATAGCTATAAATTAATGGATCTTGCTGAGGTGCCAATAACTACCTCGGTTTCCCTGTCAGCCCCAGAGGAATTAATAATTCCTCAGATTTTAGCCAGCCATTGCAGGAAAGGATTTTAATCTTCTGCATTTTTTAACCGAAACTGTTTACCTTGCTGTAACTTGTACAGCACTGTATGCTCTCCACTCTGATGTTGCATTACAATAACTAGCTGCAGAAGAAAGCTGGTTGAGTTCAAGTGAAATCTATCCCAAGAAAAGAGTATCCAGAACAGCTGGTTTCATTTATATATTTTATTTCTGAAGCTCATGAGCATTCCAGTGAGAGATGGTATAATTGATTTAAATCAAATTATGAAACACTATACTTTTTATTCTAAAATCCACTTTTCTGGCATTCAATTCTGTAATGCATCACTCACAGGTAATGCTGGTTGAAGAGGCTGGTTGAAGAGGCTGAAAAATACTCCTCTGCACCATGCAGTCCATTGCTACATGTTCTTGCCTCGGAGCAAAGCCAAAGTTCCTGTTCACAACAGAATCGTCATATCATTAAGGAATTGAGGCTCCATTGCTTCGGGTGAGATACAAAACCTTATTCCTTGAATTTCTTAGTAATAGAAGTGTTCCTAGGTTTTTGGAGGAACATCTTGTTCCAGCATTTTTTTCCAGCTGATATAAATGTACACAGAACAAATACAGGGCAAGCAGAACAGAGCTGTTTTTAGAAAGGGAAAATGTTGGACATTCATTGCAGCACAGGCTAACCTGCACTTTAAGAGGTTCAAAATATTCAGTGTTCAATTGTTCGCTCAATTTTCTAAGTGTTTGCTGAGGTTGAAGACCTTGTTAGTGTGTTAAAAGCTTGCCAGAGTGTTTGTTTTCCCTGATAACTTCTGAACTGGCCAATTTAAACCAGATTTTATGGAGGTTATGAAATTCCTATAAATTTTCTGAAAAATTTTGGCTGAGTGGAAAGAAGAGGGAACAACTGGTGCTACCAGTAATGGGAAGGCTGCAGCTGGAGCTCAGCCGCTCCCTGCTTAGGTTTGGCCACCCAGCTTGGCTGGCTGGGAGAAACATCGAGGTGTGGTGCACGTGTGCAGCTCTGATCCAGGGCCAGCAGATACCTGCCCGTGCAGGGCCGTGGAGGAGGGATCAGCTGTGAGCGGCTAGATGTGTGTGCAGAGGAAATGTGTCCTCCATAAGCAGCACAACAAAAGAACAAAGGTGCTGGAGAGCATCCAGAGAAGGGCAACAAAGCCGTGGAAGGGTCCGGAGCACAGTTCTGATGAGGAGCAGCTGAGGGAGCTGGGGTTGTTTAGCCTGGAGGAAAGGAGACTCAGGGAAGAACTTATCACTCTCTACAACTCCCTGAAAGGAGGTCGTAGCCAGGTGGGGGTTAGTCTCTTCTCTGAGTAATAAGTGATAGAATGAGAGGAAATGGCCTCAAGTTGTGCTAGGGGAGGTTTAGATTGAACACTGGGAAAAAATTTCTTGCAGAAGGCATTATAAAGCACTGGAACAGACTTCCCGGGGAAGTGGTGGCCATCCCTGTAAATGTTCAAAAAATGACTAGATATGGCACTTGACATTGTTTAATGGTGAACATGGTGGTGGTGCTGGGTTGATGGTTGGACTTGATGGCTTAAGAGGTCTTTTCCCACCTTAGCGATTCAGTGATTTTATGTGAACCTTACACAAATGACAATGTGATGGCACACTTTGGAGATGTCTGTAACTTCATTATTTCCACTGGCTGGTTTGAAGCAGCTGCTGGAGGATGACTGGGGACATGTGCCCTGACCTCACTGGCACCATACTGCTGCACACAGCCACGTTGGAGCTACCTGTGACTCACAGCCTGGGTTAAGATACAGGACAGCAGATTGGGAGGTGATATTGCAGCCTGAGAAACAGCTGTACCTAGAGGCAAATTGCTTCATTAGGAGGTGAGTGTTACTAGCTTTAAGGAGCCAGTCATTACAAAACACCATGACAACGGATTTGTATTTATTTACTGGCACCACTCAAATTGAGTGTGTATCTCTGAGCAGTGTCAAGTTTCAGAAGTGCTGGTGCTTTTCCATAGAATCCAAGCGCTGGCTGGGGTATGTGGACATGGTCATGGTTCTGTGTTTTACACTCCTGCTCTTTGCAGGGCCTATGGGTTTGGGGCATTCGTTTGCTTGGACAGGCTGGTGAGTAGGCAGGAGATTGCAGCTTTCAAAAGCCTTTTGCTAGAAGCTGTTAAATCAAATGCTTTGTGCTCTGAACTTACCCAAAGCTTGATGTGGGAGGAAGGCCTTTTCAATGCTTCTCCTCTGGTTTTGTTTTGCCTTCCAGTAGGAACTTTTCTGCCTGGCTATGTCCACTGTAAGCCAAACTTATGTTGCATTTCTCAGGTGCTCAGTTTAGTGCATTTGGGAGCCACACAGATTACTTTTGCTTAGTCGTCTAAGAGAAGTCCCTATCAGGGATGATGTATCCAGATTTCCTTCACAGCCCCTCTTGATGATGTCAGAGAAAGCATTTATCCTGGACAAGATAGTTCTCAGCTCCTGTAACTCAAATCTGTGCATATTCTGGGGGACCTTTCAAATAAGTTTCTTGGTGGTCAGTAATTGTATTAGCTAGTCCTCTGTGCTTAGGAATAGACTGAGAGACCTGTTTTAAAAAAGGTCTACAGATATAAGTAATCCATTCTGATCACTAGCTGGATTTGAACTTGCTTTCAGTTCAATATCTGATTGCAAATACTTTGAGCTGTCTTTCAAGATCAGCGAAGTGGCATCATAAATGAAGTATAAAATGTATCATACCAGTGGTTTACAACAAGCCCACAGCACAGCTTGGTTGATGGGCCATCTCTGTTTATGTCAGCTGCTAAAAACTCATGCACACAGCCACTCTAAGTACTGATGCCATCAAATGTGGTCAACACAGACAGTTCAGCCTGCAAAAGTGAGCCAGAAAAGGCATTAAAATGCTTAGTCTATTACATACTTCCTTATTTTTGTCATTTTGACATTTATGTGTTGTATCATTGAGGCTTTTGAGAAAGAAGACCCAATTCCTGAAGCAGACTGAACTGAGATGTTCAGTTTATAATGCCACAGCCATCTGGTTTGCATTTAATTCCAATTGACCACCTGCATGCTGTTAACCTCTGGAAGGTTACTGTGATCACAGTTGTTGTTGTTTATTTAAAAGTTTTGTAGCTCAAGGAAAATATTAGTAATCAGTTACTTAACCTACACTGTTTACTGATCTCATTGAACTTGCAGATGCAGCTTTGCTGGCCAGTGAAAACTGGGAGTCGTCTGGTGCCAGTAATAGCTTGCACTTATTTTTCAGGCAGGAATAGGTTGAGCAATTAAAAGAATTTTTTTTTTTTTCATTAATATGCTCTTTGTCTGTTGGCTATTTGTCTTAAATGTCAAAATCCAAAATAAAACTTAGAGCATGTGGAAGGTAGCTCTAAATGAGCCAAACTTTCACAGAGGCAGGCTTGATTTGTGAATGCTGCTGGTTACACATGCAAACACCCAGAGCTGCGTGTGAAGACATACAGGAATTGCAGAGGTAATTCAAGTGAGTTTATAAGAGAGATACATTCATGTTAATGCATCTCTGGCCAGGAGTACTTAAATTGCTGTAATGAAGCATTTTACTAAATGACAGCATACAAAAATTAGGAATTACTTCCTCAAAAGTGCTATCAATTTTTAAAAATATGCTTGTTGCCAACACCCACCTAAACCTGTGAGCAGAAACCCTGTTGCTCTTTCAAACGTCCTCTTTCCTCCAACAAGAGCAAAATGCCATCTCCAAATAGATGATGAGTGTTTGGTTTTATTGCAAGCACCACCTAACCTTTCAGTTTGAGGATGTTCTGTTGGTATGGGCTACTGAAAAAGCTTTTTCAGGTAGGACTCATTGAGTGTGTAGGGGGTAAGAGGAGACAGTTATTTTGTGCATTCAAAATCTTGAATTTTAGTAAGTAATCAAAGGCCAAAAGTGGTTTGGTCTAAGATAGTAAACATGTATTCTGGCTCCAAATCCATTTCTCTGATGAATCTGGCTTTATCTGTCACCCTGGTTGTCCCTGACCACAGTGTGCTGTGCTAACTACTTGGACTGAAGACTATGGGGATGTGTGATGGTCAACTAAATAATACTGCAGCAGCAGTTCTAATTTGTAAAAGAAAGGGAATTCAGTTTCCAGCAGAAATTTAGGAACACTTAATGTCAACACCTTTTTCAAAGAGACTATGTAGTTGAAAACCAAATTTTCCACCAAAAAAGCCATGAAGTAAAACTTTCTGCCAACCTCTCTTAACCTCTCTACCGCTTTATTGAGTTTTTGTTTGCTTGTGTGAGTGTCTGTGGGGACACTTGGGCATGTGGATTCAAATGAGCTGTTCAAATAGATTAAACAACTTTAAACCCCTCTGTGGTCTTTGGAAGTGAATTAGATTAAAGTGAATTAGAGCTATTTTAATTCTGAATGAGTGAGTCCACATGGGCTTAATATAGTTGTACATAGAAACCCACATTAAAATCACATCCTTAGTTAACTCAGACTGTTTCCCGTGTAGACAAACCCATCCTGTGTCTGTTTAGCTGGGCATACAGAGCTTGCTTCACCCGTAACTTGCTCTATCGACAAGCAGAGGAGCTAAATCAAAAATGATTTTGTGCTGGTATAAATGGTTCCACAAACAATAGATCAGTAATGCATCTGGCCTGGGATGTGTCCAGAGAAAGAAGCTGGGCCTGAATAGCTTTTAGCTCTCATCATTGAAATCAACAATGCCAGAAGAAAGCCTTCAGCATTAATTCCATAAGCTATAAATTATTACAGGGCTCTGATTCCTTGGAATGAAATGCAATAGATAGATGGCAGAGAAATATTATTAATGGATGGTTTACTACGTTGCTAACTGCACTGACTTCATGAGAATACATTATATTACTATCTGGAATAGCAATACTAGGGATTTATTAAAATGACTGAATATGCATTGTTAGCTAGGATACCATGCTATATTGGAAACATAAAGTATTCTGCATCAAAGCATGTAATCTACATCTTTCCTTTTCATCCTTAATTTGATTATGAACTATTACCATGCTTTGCCATAAAATAGGAAAGTTGTACATTTTGATGGTTTCTCAAATGCTGATTTTACTTTCTGCACAAATACTTTGTATCTTTTCAGCATAATTATTTAGCAGCCATTTCGGGTTAATTATTGTCATTAACAATATGAGTCCTATGAGGGAATATCAATTAAAATATGCACAGCTGAACTTTCAAATGAGTAAATAATTTAGTTTTTGAAAATGACTGGAAACAGCAGGGTAACAGTCAAAAGGGGAACAATTATTTTAATGCTTATTTGACAAATGAGTAATTTTTACAGCAAATTACTTTTGTATTGTAGCACCCCTACTGGTAACAAGAAAGAAACTGTTAACATGAGTTTTAAAAATAAAACCTGCTAAGATATGCATGCAAAGTTAAGGAAATCATTTGTATGAAGAAAAGGTGATTATGATACACATTGTTAGCTGAAGAATGTTGCCATGGGAATCTAATTAGGGATATAAATCACGCAAAATTATGTTTATATATAGGGCTAAATACATTAAAATCATATGCACAGCTATACATCAATTTTGTTCTTTGTCAAAGTGTTGAAGATAGGCCCTCGTTGCTCTTCATTCTTGACCCCACTAAATAGAGCAATTGAAAGTTAATCATTTGGTGGAATTGCTTATCACAGTAGCAATGGTAAGAAAAGTTAACAAATGAAGCATGGAATTCCAGGTGTGAATATATGATGTTCATTCATTTGCATAACAAAAAGGAATGTAGAAAAACTTCACAAGGTGATTGAGTTTTATCCCTGTTTTGGGGAAAATTTTAACATACACATTGACTTTTTAGCAATGCTTTCCTGGTTGTTTATGTAGTTATTTGAGGGGGGCAGGGTGAAAAACTAAGAGAAAGTGTATAAAAATCAGAGCTACTGAAAATGTTTGTAGTCTTTTTCCAAAGCACTGAGAAGGTGTTTCAAGGCCTTTTATATGAGTTAAAATGGAAAGGGAATTTCAGCAAAGATGTCTTTTGTCTTTCTCTTATTTGCATGCTCTGTTTCATTTCTGATTTTCATGTTCAGCCTGATTACTGCCTGTAGTCAGCCCCAGTGCTGCTGATGGTTTCCCACAGCTATGATTTGGCCTAAGTGGGTAATTTATAGTGAAACACTGATTACCAAAGACAATTCGAAATTTCTCTTAGGTTTCAGTGACTGTTTTTTTTAAATCCCTCTTTTGAGTGTGTCAAACTGGACTAGTGAGTTGCACTGAGTGCTACTGAGACTTGTGCCAAGAGGAGTTTCAATGAAGGTGAGCAGACCTTTAAATGATACTGGAACTTGCTGGACCAGGGAGTGCAAATTGGGTGGCCCTGGCATGGTAAGGAATTGAAAAGAAATTTGGGGAAAAAATGCGATGACAATGAAAAATGGAACTTACCATTTCTTAGCAGGAGTGGGAAGTTGTTTCTACTCTCACCAACTGGTCAAATTCAGTTTTAAACTTTGTTACCACCAAGCATTTTGCACTCTGTCTGTTCTAGTACAGAGGCACATTTTAGGACTTGATTCTAACTTGCTAGGAAGTAATCTTCCTTTTCCACATGACCTCTGTGCAATAAAGGGAACTGCAGTACCCCTGGTGTGGTTACACACTTTCTGTTGACATCTACAATTGAGCATGTAATTAAGTGTGTAGATTTAGTGCTGTCTCATTTGAAAAGCTGCTAGAATTGCAATGTCTCTTTGACAGAGATATATTTCAGGGATATATCTTCAACATCTTTTTTTTTTCAGTGATGTAATGAGACAAAGGGGAAGAACCATATAAGATGTTGAGAAACTTCATATTATATGCTAGAGTGGCTAGGGCTGTTGAAGGCAGGAATCAAGGAATGACTGTGAGCCAAGGAACAGCCTGTCTGATCTGTTTTTAAGGAACCTTTCCAGTTTTTGTATAAACATTTATTTCACAGTAGAGCCTCTTTAAGACAGTTTTACCTTTTTTATTTGTCTACTTCACCACAGCATTCTCTCACCACACCTCAAGCCACCACACAGTTTCTGCCTGAAATCTCACAGCACAGAAATTCCATAGGAAAACACAATGATGTCATTTCAGTCAGACCATAATTTTCCAGCTGTTGGAAGAAGGCACATTGTGGTGTTTATTTCACTACTTATAAAGATTTGTGGCAAGGAGGGAAATACTTTACTTCCAAGATCATTGTTCAAGCAATTGAAACTGTTCATCTGGAGCTTTGTGCCAAAGTGGGGGGAGGCAGAAGGGATGATGCCAGAGAGCGACTGCATGCATGGCCTATAGGTAACTGCATGGATGAAGCCTCAGAGGAATTAAGGGATATTTTTCATTTTTGTTCTTCTGGCAAGAAGGAAAGAGGCATGAAGTAGGCAGCTTTTTAGCATATCTGTGCCAGTATGAACTTTTGCAATTCCTGTTACTGGCTTTCCATTTAACAAGGCTTCATGTGGATCAAACAAGCTCTCACCTGGGCTGGTGTTAGGTTGTCTCTTGCATCTATCATGGACAAGCCTGTGTCCTGAGCTGCTGGCTCTGCTGTAAGCCAGAGCTCTATAGGTGGTGGAAACAGCTTATTGTAACATTGGTCAATGTGAATTTGAAAGGCTCGTGGCAAGGATTTCCAGGATCAGCTGGGACTTTCAGCAGCTTAGATTCTACTGAAAATGAAGATCCTTGGGTGTTGCTTAAAAAACCCCAAACCACCAAACGATCAGTCTTGAGCCTGGGAATATCTCCTCTGTTCAGAGTGGCAAAGCTGCATTGTGTTCTATTAGTGGCCCAAGTGCTCCTCATGCTTTACAAAAGCTCTTGCATGTCTGACAGACTAGAGACATGCTCTCTCATTTTTGGAGATGACCATCTGTCCTCAGGCAAATGAAGGGGGAGGAAGTGGACAGGTATCTTGAGAGACTTCACACACTTTGATACACTAATTTCTCATTAGTTAAGTAGTATAGTGGAAAGTGGGGTGGCTCTGACATGGGAAACTTTTGGGACAGTCCCTCTCAGTACTTCAGTCAGGAAATGCTAGCCAAGCTCGCCCTCCAGTTCATCTGAGAACTCCAGAAGGGCTGGATGCAATAATGAACAAAAGCTTTTGGATGCTGCTGTTGCTCATTTTTTCACTGTGTGGGTCCATTAAAGCGTTGCTGCCTTTTGGGAACTCAGCTGGAAGAAGAAAACAGGCCTGGAAAAAATAACTGCGTTATGTGAGACCACTGGCTACTGCTGGAATTGTGTCAGTTTGTAACATGTTAGGCAGGTTCCCTGTGCATCCTCTGTGAAGCTTCTGCTGACAGGACTTGAGCTCTAGCAATGAGAGCAGCCAACAATAGCAAAAAAAGCTGTGGGCTCTTGGATCCTGTGTGATCCCAGAGATTGTGGGCAGCGTGACTCAGTAGAAGAGAAAATGAAACTGTTAAAGTGTTCCCCTGGTGTGCCCTGCAGCTCGTAAAGACAATTACCTGTTCAAAGGGGTGTTTTCTTCGGTGGAGGGAAGATGTGCAGATGAATGATAGACAAGATAGCTGCAGGTTTAATTTAGTCCCCAGATTTTTCATTATGGTCAATTCCACGTAATTTAACTTCACTCGTTCCCTGCTCTACATGCCTTTTCTGTCATGCTTGGCACCATGTTTTCCACTCAAAATGCCAGTTTAAGAGAATGAAAGTAGTCCAGCACAGAAATGTTTGCTAGCTGGACACACAGTAGCCACCCCTCACAGGCTATTGAAGCACATACAGAAGCAGAGCTGAAATTTGTCATCGATTGGGTCTAGAAATTGAAACAACCCCTTGAACTCAACACATAAATATAGTCACTTCAGCTTTTAACCCTGCTCCCCATTACCTCATCATATTTTACCATGAAGGAAACATATAGTATAATGTATTCTTTGTCAGATACAGTCTGCACCCTTATGTAAACTGCATTTTCAGTCCTCTTCCCATGCAGACACATTCCCCAACAGACTGGCATTCCTCAGACATGCCAGTTAACGCTTTACTGCTTAGCAAATCTATCGGATTAACACAATTACAGTAAAAGTGCGGGACAAAATAAATATTCCCCAAAGAACCTTTAGGAGGATTTTGCCATTTCTTGGTTAGTAAGAGATGATCCCTCAACAGACACCAGGCTGACCCTGCTTTCGTTTCTCTTATTTCATCTGTCCCAATGGAGCAAGAAAAATATATCACTGTATGGGCAGCAGGAGAATGAGCAGACTGGTATTATCTGTACTTTTTGATTCAGTCTGCAGGGAAAGCTGAGAGTCAGGGGAAGAATCAAGGAACTTTGTGTTCAGCCAAATTCCAAAGCCTTTGGTGTCTGGCCAGATTTACAAAACTTAATTGTACGTTTGTATTGTGTGTTGCAATATCTCAGAGATTTGCAAAGTGGTTCTCGTGGATCCCTTCTGGGTGCTCGGCTACTCCAGACGTTCCCACTAAACACCTGCACAGCTTCCATGCTCACAGTACAATGTCCAGTGTCCCCACACTCACTGGTATGGTGCTCCCTTACCTGTCTAGTCATCTCAAGGGAAACACAGAGGGAGGCTCAGTTGCTCAGTGGGTCAGCCCAGAGCCGTTCTGAGGCATGTTTTTCTCCAGGTGTTGGCATCAACTCCTGCTTCCCCAGCAGGAACGGAGCAGAACTGGGTGGGAGCTCATCATACCTGCCTCAGTGTTCTCTTCCAAAGTGCTCTGGGGCAACTTTAACTGTTTTAGTTGTTCATTGTTAGTATTTCCCTTTGAATCTTGTTGCAGTGGATGGCAATGCTGCTTTTTCCTTACAGAGGCACCACTGATGGTTTTTTTTCCCACTACTCTTAACTTCTTGGTCCAGTTGAGTCATTGAAGCTTGGAAATCTCCACTGAGTTTGGATCTGAATGTGACTGGATTAAGCTGTGCTACTGCCAATACTTCATTAGGGGATAGGGGGAGAGAGGGAAAAAAATGAAGGCAAACATTGAATTTATAGCACTCCAGATGTCAGAGAAATTAACATAAAAGTGCAGATGCCTTATACTCAGGCAGACTGCTCAAATGTATGCAAATGGGTGACAAGTTTATGTGAATATGGTTGGAAAAAAGAAAAATCAAGGGAATAATGCTTAAATAATCCTGTTCTCATTGCTGTAAGTCTTGGAAATTTGGTTTGGTGGAAGTCTCCACTGCGATGGCCCTAAGAAAGCCAAAGCTATGGTAAACGTGGCCAGCTGGATATACTTTGATTGGTCTTAATGTTCTTGGACACACCATTAAAGTAACATAAATTCATACCTTCTAAGTTATGGGGCCTATTGATCAAGCTTTTCCTTGCACAGCAGTATTTAGATTATTCTGCAAATCATGTTCATGGCTAGGTGTGAGAGATGGCTACAGTGTCTTCAGTTAGGGTGGTGTAAATGTATGGATTTAAGTGAGAGCAGATGTACTTGCACGTACATTTCACACATGAGCTTCTCGATTGTTTGGGGGTAACAAAACAATTCTTTCTGTCAAATGTGCTTCCAACTTGTGAATTAATTATATCTGCCTTCCTGCAAACTTTTTAAGAGCAGCTGGTCTTCCTGGCATTTTTATTAGCATGCAAAGAAGCTTCTCCAAAGCATGAAATTCCAAAGGGAAAAGCCTCTGGCTAAGTTCTACGATGGATAGACAGAACTGACTGGTGTTTGTCTGCAGTCAGGTGAAGGAATGAGCCAATGGTCATTGGTCTAAGGCATCCCTCTGTGCAGGACCTTGATTAACTTTCTATGCCTTTTTGCTGTTGGATAAAAGCAACTTAAAATTATAGTAGTAGGCAGCCATACCGTTGAGGAAAACTGATACAGTCTGGATAATCTGCTGCTAAACAGCTTGTGTGGGTCTGTGTCCAAACCCCATGTCTTTAAATAACATGTCAAGCCAACTAGCTGTTCTGGATTCCTTTGCTTAAAATGCAGAAGGGATTTTTGGATGGCAACTGCTATTAACGTTACTAAGCATTGCTTGGGTGTGTTCTTTGTTCATTTGTGCGGGAAAAGACCTACTGTATCCATAGTCCCATGATGCAATACTAGAGCCTTTTAAAAAGTTATTAAACAGGTTGTAAAATCCCCTTTAAAAATATGCTTCGATTTGTACAATTTTTAGAAATGGCAAAGGACAAAACCACATCCTTACCCCCATTAAACTCCTGGGCACCCCTGCCACCCTTCCCCCCATGCCAAAGACTTAATTTACAATATCTTGGTTTTACTGTATAGAAAAGGTGAGAAAAACAATACAAGTTATACAGTACACTTACAAATACCAGCTTATATGAGCTAACACTGGCAGTTAACATCTTAGATTTTTCTCAGCAATAAGCTACATCTGCAGAACTTATGAGTTGGGTTTTATAAAGTTCACAATTCAAAAATGTCTCTGTGCTAAAGGGCTTTGGCTTTCTAGCTCAGGGCAAATTTTATATGCTACAGTCTGTAACCATCTTTGTTTCTAGAGGAGTATATGCATGGATCATGGATTAAAACGTTTTACTATGTGCCATGTGGGTTTTATTATCTGAATAGATCATATCCTAAACAGGTCAACTGCCTCTGATTTAAACGCATGGAGAATGGGAAACAGCATTTATTCATGCAGTGGGTTTATCATGTGGCACTGCAGCTATTCTTCACTCCCAGCCACTACCCAAAAGGGAGAGCAGGCTGCTGGGCATCTGAAATCAACATCAAATCTAATCCCACTTCATTTCAATAGATGCAAGTGCTGGTGTAAAAAAATAAGTCTCAGCAGTTGTTGTGATAAGGCATTAAATATGAGGCATTACATATGGGGCATTATAGATGGCATTATAAGGGAGTTTGATGTAGTGTTCTGTCCTTTCTTCCTGTGTGCAAGATCACCTCTTTGATGAAAGCTTGGCTCTGCACCAAGAACCATAGTAGAGACCAATGAGAATGTGGTATAACTGCACCCAAAAAATAGAAGGTCAGGCGTTCCTGGATGCTTCAGGCACCTCTGCAGATGCTAAAGTATGTTGTGATTGTGTACAATGGAAAACACAAAAAGTGTGAGTATTGGGAAATCAGAGGGGGAACAGAAGAGTAAGTAGATATACCATCTGTGAATGGAAACAGTTGTCTCTATGGGACAAAGCCAGGAGGGGTAGTATTGCTACTACATATTTATTGTTGCAATTAACTGCTATTAAATATGTTTCAGTATTGTATTATTGTTTTCAGTGAGACCAAACTGACTATTATATAGCTGTGCAACAATTTCCCAAGGGAAGTATGGGGAAGCTATTTACTGATTTGCTTAAATCTCTGTTGAACAAAGTGGTGGAAAATACTTTGTAGGAAACAATCATCCATTGGCAGGAGGCTAGAATAGGTTACATAATAGGGATCATATTTCTGTGACAATGAGTGATTCTGTTTATACAATATTCATTGCTGGTCATGTACCCTAGACTTTATTTTTTTCTCATCCCAAAATGATAAGAAGATAATTCAACCTACATTTTTGCCCAAGCATTCTAGAAAATAGTTCAGTGTTTCTTGTCTAAATTTGCACATGCCACTATCACCATGCACACAAAGTCTTGCTTCTTCTGGAGAAATACATGTTTTTCTGCACTGAATTCTTAACAGACTGTAGTATCTATCTATATAAAAGGGAGAAGGGAGATGGTCTTGGGAGTTATGCTCTGATCATAAGACTTGATATCTTAAGAGGTATTAGATACTCGAACAAATTATTAAGCAGTCCATGTGTAAGCACCATCCAGATAAAAAGGTGATAAAAGAGAGTCAACACATATTTGTCAAGAACAAATCATGTTAAACCAATCTAATTTCCTTCCTTCCCAGGGAAACTGGCTTAGTGGATAAGGCGAAAGTCGTAAATGTAATACATCTTGACTTAAGCCAGGATTTTTGACACTATGGGAGATTATATGTTCTCATGTAAACTGGAGAAATTTTGCCTGGATAACAGGGGAGGGCCTGACTCTTTAAAAACCCCACTCTGAGCAAGCAGTTAGCAGTGATGACCTGCTAAAAGGAGAATTCACTTTTGCTCTTGAGGAGGCTTAATTTTGGGCCTGGTTCCCATCAATATTTTCATTAGTGATTTGAATGATGGGATAGAAAGTGTAAAATTTAGACTCAGGATACAGAAGTGCTTTAGAACCCCCAAATGAATGTGATACATTGGGAAAAATATATCAGTATGAAGGCACTCAGATTATAGAACTGCAAACTAGTATGTGTCAGAGAATCTGTAACTGCACGGAGGCTTGGCAGCAGGAGAAAAGATGGAGCTTTAGTGCCTGGAAAGTGGAACAGGAATAAAAGATGAGATATTAAGAGAGCAACTCTTAGTGTGCAAGACATCTCTGTCCAGTGGCAAGAAGTCAGCAACTGGATTTTCGGACCTGTGTTTTTTCACTTATTTTTAAAGTGATGCAGACAAGTGGGATGTAATCTAGAAGAATGACCCAAATGATTTGAGACTTAGAAAATATGATCTGTGCTGAAAGATTTGTGTGTGTTTGTCTAGAAAAGGTATGTCTGAGGAAGGGTATAATTCTTGTAGGCAACTGCTATTAGAAAGGGGATGCAGATCTATCAGTCACCGTGGCTGTGGAGCATAGGATCACAAGCACTATATTTTCACATGTGTTTAATGGAAGGCTCTCTGTAAAAACTAAACTGAACTCAGATTTAGCAGATCAGTGCTTTACTTGCTCAGGCATGTGAAAAGTGTATCACACACTTAGCTCTCAACAGTGCTACTGACCCTGATCTGTGCTTGTTGCTCTCTCTGCCCAGATTGCCATCGTGTCTCTGTATTTAATTTGATATCTATAGGTGCAGTGTGTCTGTAGCCTTGCGTTCAGCTGTCAGTGTTTTCAAAGGGGTGTTTTCTAAGGTGTAGATTAACCTAAGATGTAGATTAAATATGTGAAAAAAATCCAGAGACTGGCTTCACCAGTAGCAAAACAAGGCTTTCGGTTGTTTAAAAAATACCTGTATGGATAGGATTGTTAATCACTGGAATAGGTTACCCAGGGATGTTGCAGACTCTCTTGTAAAGGTTTTGAGAGGTTTGATGGACATATGTCATGGCTGCAAGTAAACTTGATACTGCTTCTAGGTAACAAGATAGACTGGATGCCCTCTTAATATTCCTTTTAGTCTGATGTCTGTATGATTTCTGTGACATGATGTTTTGCAACAATATAATGTATTTTATATCCCTGCAAAAAAAGCACAGAACTGACATAATCCAGGCAGTTTTGGTTTATGTTGAGAGATGAAAATGTACGTATGTATTCATAAAAGTCTCAGGAAAATAAATGCCTGATTTGACTTTAAATATAAATGAACATGGCAAGAATTATATGCTGAATAATGACCCTGCAAAAAAAAAAACCTAGCTCAGTTCCTCAGTACTAACTATCACAGGGCATTGATTATCTATCATGTCTAGTTTGTGTGATAATGTAGGAATTTAAATTGTAGCCTCACCCAGAACAAACACAGATGCGTTTTCTCTAGGTGTTAATCTCCCAAAGGCCCACAGTCTTGTAATGTAAACAGACCTTGGAGCCCCAGCCTGGTTCACTCCGTATCAAATAAGCTGTATTAATATCCTGGGTCAAAACTTCCTTCAGGCAGCCTGAGGGCAGCAGCCATCCAAATCCATGTGCACTGACACCTTCCCAGCGACAAGCCTTTCGATGCTGGACCCTTGATTTATGACTTGTCTGTTTTCTATTTGTGAGAAATGTAGTGTTTATTTGACACATGAGGCTTCTGATAACTCTGCTGTTGTTAAATTTCATCCTGCTTCCGTGGGGAATGCTTACCCTGCCCCCCCTAAAAAGCTAAGGAGGGAATGAAGGGGAAGGTGGCAAGGAAATCTAATTGCACTCCTCAAAACACTGCTTTGAGAAAGGGCTCTAGAGTCAAGCCTTTCTCATTCCAGCTCCTACTCTTTGCATTTTCTCTGTACTAGAGAAGCTTGACCTGGCAGTGGTGAAATTAAAAAAATGTTGGTTTGAAACGGTTCCTTTTTTTTCCTCCTGATTCACTACCATACAGCCCCTGGCTCTTAAATTGTAATATGTGCTTACTGAATCAGTGATTTGGGGTGATCTGCTCCAACTCTTGCAGGAAGGCTCCTTCCATTGCTGCAACGCTGGCTGTAGGAATTACCTTGGGTGCTGCTGGAGCCTATTTTGGGAGGGTATTTGTATTCTGGTGCCTTGCCTTGTTTGTGCTGTGAGTGGCCTCTGAAGGCAGAAAGGCAGAGGGCAGTCTTTGTCTTCTCTGCACAAGAGGCTGTTAATACATGGCACATGTCCACGGAAAACAATAGCTACATGAGAGATGGCTGCGTCCCATGGGTGGCCTTTCAGGAGCAGGGAGATTTTGAAAGAAAAATGCTGCTGTGCCCAACTTCCCTTGTGTACATGCTGCTACCAGAAGCTCCCCCTATGAATCCCTTTTCTTCAGAGCCGAAGCCAAATCCTGCTGTAGTCCATAACCAGAGGAGCGTCCTGCTGACTTCTACGGGAGACTTGTCTGAGGGTGGCATGAAATGGTTCCCAAAGAGCAAATCCTTTCAGCTCCCTTCTTGTGAATACTGTGGCGAAGCTCCACTGCTGCTCTGGAATATGACCCCGCCCTCACCCATCGCTGGTTAACCCTTGGAGATCTGCTGGTCCTGCTGGTGGCTCCTCTGTCTATAGCCACGGTGGCAAGATGGGCATTGCTGCAGGGTTCAGTAACAAATGTGAAGTGTTGAGGACTTTCCCTATTTAACACATCAATTCTGTGTTGTTTTATTGAGTCCTTGCTCATAATACAGAGTGCTTGCAAGCCTGGAAAGAGCTCCAAGTCCTACCTAAAGATAATTTATATGAATTTGAAGGGAAATCCTTGAAAGACTTGACCCAAAGAAAAGCTTGCAGTAATTTTTTATGGTTATTTTTGGCTTGTTTGACTTTGATGTATATGAAATGTCAGCTCTGGTCTCTCATGGCTTCAGTGAGGGATCCCGAGCATTTGGGAGGCAAATTACTGTCTGTTTCAGCTGGAATAATGTATTAAATTTTCAGACTAGGCTTTCTTTGAGCACATGTTGACAGCATGCTCAACTCGTAGCACTTGGAGTTAGATGGATATTTACCAAAGTAACACATCTTACACAATTTAACAAAAATGGAAACAAGCAAAAACCTCAAAACAAAATCCTTTTCTGACAGATTGGTAGTTACTGTCCTAGTGTGAGTGAGTTTGTCCCTTCCTCAGTTGTCAGTGTTTTTTCCTCAAGACCTTTGCAATTACACCCCCAAAATTTCCAGCCTTCTAATTACACGAAGGCATAAACAAGTAGAAATAAGGACACAACCTGATGTGTTTTCAGTTGTACATTTCTTCTAATGAAAGTCATGTGTGCAAAGTCCACAGTGATTTTGTCCTGGCTTACTGAAATTAAACAAAGAATGATACCTATTTATAATCCTGAGGGTTCTGCCAGTAATATATTTTATCGCTATGGTTGCAAAAAAACAAATAGCCACTAAGGAAGTATTTTTCACAAAAATGAATGGGCATGGAGGGTTCCATGGAAAGAGTTGCTGCTTTTGGTGGACTATTGGGGTAATGCAAAGCAAGTGGGGAGAAGCAGTTAAAAGCAAAAAGGGGCTTTACTTTTATTATGGTGCTGATATTTACTGTTCCCTTTTATTTCATCGGCTTGGTTTGCAGTAACCTTCTGTCACTTACAGTAGTTTTTCTACTTTTAGCTGCTTTTTCTACTGCAGTTTCAGTAGGGAAGAAAAGTGGGATATTTAAAATAATTTTGTTTATTTGTAATTAGAAAGCAAGTAACTTAATTTCTTTTTCTTGAAGTGAATTGATTTCATTTAATAAATACAACAGAGTGCTTACCAAAGTGTTCTCAAAGTAATGTAAACCACATGTACCATCCCACAAAGAAAGGAGATCAAAATTGAATTTCTGAATGGTTTTATGTAGATTAATTTATTGTGGTTAAATGCAACCAGCCTCCTTTTCTGCTGCCCCATTGTGTTCAGAGCTCACCAGTGATCATTAACTGCATAATATGGTCCCTAGAAGGGAGTGGCTGGAACACCATAATCATGATAGAGTGAGGCTGTAGGTGAGAGTAAAGCAGGAATCCATCCTCAGACTCTACCTGATCCAAAAAATGCCTATTGCAGGCAATATGCTATGTGTGAAAAATGTAATAGCAAGATTCAGACCGGGTGCCCATCCGTTTCAAGGAGCATTCACAGAGTTCCTTGGTGGTGGCAGCTATTTTGGGAAGGCTTCTGCAAGCTGTTTGAAAAGTGAGACTCCAATCTTTACCAGGGCATTCAGGGTATGAACACTACTCATCATCAGTGGTAATAAGCCTGAAGGTGTGGTGTTCAAATCCTGTTTGTCACACCTTCAAGGACTCCTCTAGATGAAATTGTCTTTACACTTGTCATCTTCTAAGGAAAAAAAAAAAGTGATTTATTCCTAGGGAGGGAAACTTTTAAAAGACATTTGCAGCAATCAACTTTTTTTTTTTTTTTAGGTGCTGCACCCCTTTGTCTCTTGCAGATGTGAAGAGCTGCTGTAGGTCTGGCATCTTCCATAACCCTACATTAGTACTTGCCTGTCATATCAGGTGTGTAAAACTAGTCTGCCTATTATACAGTGAGCTGTGATTTAATCCTTTATTTATGACTTCTGCCCCACATTGCATTAATTAGAATGCAAATTAAGTGTTTCCTAGAAAGCTGCTGTTTACTTCTGGCATACTTTACATGTTTCATTAGTCTTAGGACCCTGACAGTCAAGTTATGTCAATTTAACAAGTTATCAGTCAGCAGAGCTGCTGTAATTGTATGTACACATGCACGTAGGCATTGTGGGCAATGGGATGCAGACTTGGGTTTGCCTCCAGCAAAAGGCATTTAAGATATGTTGTCTTGTCTTGTCTTAGCTATTGGACTCAGCTAATTAGAGGTAAATTTTTTTCCAACAGCATAGCTTGATCTTGTGCACGAGCCTTTAATTTACACCAGTGCTTCTGAATTTGACTTTGTAAGATGTTTTTAATTGAAAATTTAATTTTTAATTAAATTTTTTAATTTCTCGGTTTTTGCCAGAGACTAGGTTATTTGGCCACTGCACTTGATAGTGACTGAACAGTCTGTATCCCTGAGTAGCAGGACCTGAGAATCATAGGTAGGCACCTTAAAGGTTATCTAGTTCTAATCACCTGCCATGGACAGGGGTGCCACCCACTAGATTGGATTGTTCAAAGCCCCATTCAACCTGGCCTTGAACACTTCCAGGGATGGGGCATCCACAAACCTCTCTGGGTAACCTATTCCACTGCTTTACCACCCTCTGAGTAATGGATTTCTTCCTAACATCTAATTTAAACCTGGTCTTTTCCAGTTTAAAACCACTGCCCCTTGTCCTGTCACTATTTTCCCATAAAAAGTCCCTTTCCCTTCTTTTCATATGCCCCCCTAAGGTACTGCAAGGCTGCAATCAGGTCTCCTTGGAGCCTCCTTCTCTCCAGGCTGAACAAGCCCAGCTCTCTCAGTCTGTCTCCGTAAGAGAGGTGTTCTATCCCTCTGATCACCTTCAGTGATCTCCTCTGAACTCAGTCCAGCAGGTCCTCCTCTTTCTTGTGCTGAGGACCCCATTAAGGACCATGCTGAGGTGGATTGCAACTGAGCAGACCACAAATTACAGAGGGTTTTTTTGGTGTTTTAACCATGCAGTTTAGCACAGTCTGCATTTTCCTGTATGTTCCTGCTTACCAGCCTTTAGGAGCTGACACTTAGTTGAGTGAAGTGGCCATGGTCAGTGCCTCTCTAGGCCTGAGGGTGTCTGCTGAGGTTTGGCAGTGTGGCTGAGCCTCTTGTGTGAGGGTCCCTCACCTTCCTGGCACAGACCCACAGAACTTTGTGAGGACTGATGTCCTGTGTGGAGCTTCTCTTGTCTCTGCTTGCCTATAAGGTGGTGGGTCTAGAGAGGAAGCCATGTGAGGAGTGGCTGAGGTCCCTTGGTTTGTTCAGCCTGGAGAAGAGGAGACTGAGGGGAGACCTCACAGCAGTCTGAAACTTCCTTGTGAGAGGAAGAGGAGGGGCAGGCACTGATCTCTTCTCTGTGGTGACCAGTGACAGGACCCGGAGGAAATGGCCTGAAGCTGAGTCAGGGGAGGTTTAGGATATTAGGGAAAGATTCTTCACCCAGAGGGTGATCATGCACTGGAACAGGCTCCCCAGAGAAGTGATTGCAGCATCAAGCCTGACAGAGTTCAGGAATCATTTGACAATGCTCTTGTGTACCTGTGCAGGGCCAAGAGTTGGACTGTGAGGATCCTGATATGATATCCTGATTCAACTTCTATGTTCTATGATTCTATGATTCTATAGCTGTGAAAAGTGCAGAGTTGAAAGGTTGCATTTTCTGTTTTGTAAAATACTGGAAATTGTCACTTTGGAGGAAGATCTATTTTGAGGGCATGGTTTAAGAGTGAAAGTGGTGGTGTTGCTGGGCTGATGGTTGGACTTGAGGATCTTAAGGTCTTTTCCAACCTTAATGATTCTATGATTCAAAAATAACCACTACTTTCTTAACCTTTCAAGGTGCTGTGATGAAAGACATATCTCTGAATGTGTTTGAACCCCAGAGGAAGAATCTTCACGCAAGAAGGAGCTTACACCAAAGTAATGAAGAATTTGGCCCCTGGCACCGTTATTTTCCTCAGCTCCCGTAGTGACAGAAGGGGGTGGAGGGAAGTAACCTATCCCATTTCTGTTTGAAAATATTTAGCTTGAGTGATGTGAAGATTTCAGTAGATCTGTGACAAGATCAAAGACTATAAATTATTTAACAGTGGTTCTACTTTTGTGGAATTATTTAAAGTATCATAATTGCAGCTCAGCTTCCCAGCCTTCATTTTCAAGTCTGGAATTCTGTTGGGAACTATCATAATCACTGAAGAGTATAATATTACAGGCTGGGTATAAAAATATCTTTTTAATGACTAGCAAATTAGTGAAATGTCTTGACCTAAATCTAGACCAAACAGAAGACAGTGTTTTTATGGAGGGGCAAGAAAGACTAAATTGTCACCACATTGTTATTCTTGTTAAATTCTCCACTACTTAAAATGTCAGTTGATTAGATAAAATTTGTAACACTGTGCATCAATGCAAGTGATGAAGGGCTGTGTGTTACATAGTATCTTGGCATTTCTGCACTTTTGTTTTCCTTTTAATGGTAGCATGCGCATTCTGTGACTGAAACTTGGAAAAATAAAGGCTATTCATTACTTTAGTACCCTGTGAACAATAGAGATCATGAAAGGCATCGCAGGGAACTTCTCTGTGTGTTGGCTCTTCAAGAAGCGAGATGAGCCCTTGGAGGGTTTTCTCATAGGCTTCAAGTAATTGTTGTGTGCATGATCTGCCTGGCTAAACTCTTTGTGTCTGACTTAAATAAGATCTAGAAGACACAAGAATGTCTCACTCCATACCATGTGATTCATAGTGTTAACCAAGTCTCTGTTAACATAGAAACAGGAATTTATTCTCCAAATTCTGATTTGCAAATGACTTAAGGAAACTGAGCCCTCATGTTCCTGTGTGCAATCAGTTTTCAGTGGCAATATGCTCAGTTTGATGAATTTTGACCATATAGTGAAGATACTATGCAGATCTCTGATGATGAGGACTCTATTTACAATTACGTTGCAAATTTTCACTGTGATTTGGGGCAAGTCACTGGCCTTTCTGTTCTTCATTGCCCCCAAACCTAGCCAGTGATAACACTGACTGGTTTACAGGGTAAGCATTATGGTGCTGTGGCTGCATTTGCAGTGCAGAGTCTCTGTAATGAGGGAGGAAAATAAGGGTGGTGGCGCAGACAGGCTGCCTGCATTTTGCCCTCGTGCCAGGGTGCAATAGATATTTCTGAGGCAGAGACCACCTCATTGCCATGTATTCATGGAACTCCTTATGCCATGAGGCTGCAGCCTTCCAACCCCCAAAGTGAGCAATAGGAGCCCAGAGATAACACAAAGCAGGAACAGAGGTGGTCTCCCTTCCTGCCTTTCTCTCCACATGGCCAGGGCACATGGTGTTCTGCATTGCAAAGACAAATGACGAATTTGTTCAGCACCTGGCTGCAATGAATGTGATTAGTCTTTAATTAATATTAATTAAAGCATGAAGCATGCATGAGCATGAAGGAGATTCATAAATTAAATGGAAAAGACTGTTATCTTGAGAGTTTGTAACCTGTGTAGCAGGTTGGAAGCCATCTACGGCAATGTTGCACTCAGTACCTGCATGGATTGTGGATGCATGTCAGATGTGGAATGTTGCTCCCAGAAGACAAACACAATGTGAACAATCGTTTTTACTGGCAAGTGTCATCTGTTAGATATCAGCCTAATTTTCTCCAGTGACACAAAGCAGACTTCACCCTCGCTGTGTTGAGCATTTAGTTTGGCTGTGTGCAACCTAGGGCTCTGGCTCAGCTACTCTTTCAGGCTGCGTGTTGACATGCATTGGGGATCTGCAGTCTCCAAGGCGTTTAAGCAAGATTGTATCGTGGTGCAACCATTTCTTTCACTTCTCTTCACTGAATTACATCCTTCTACTCCTTGAAAATACGGTAGAAATTGCCTGAAGAGTTTGCTCATTTTGTTACCATTCCTTGCTGTCTAGTTTTGCTGAAGTTGTGCTGACAGACCAGGAAGGGCTTAGAAAAGGCCATTAGGAGAATGATCCGAGACCTGGAAACCCTACACACATAAGCTCAGTCTAGTTAGTTTATCCAACACCACGGCCTAGTGATTCCTAGATGCACTTTGAATGAAAAGCTTTTTGATTAGTGGGTAGTTTCTCCTGTCCCAGGAAAAGGCTGGGCAAAATAGGAAATGAGGATTTTTTGGGGATATTTTTATTTTGTTTCTATTTTGTTTTGTTTGCTTTTTTCCTCCCTTATTAAGAGTAAGTAACCACTGCTTTTCTGGGTATGTGGTGAGGTCTTAATCACTTTCAGTCTTTTAAACTTAAGCTTCTCAGGAGAGGGTTTTATGGCCTGTGGTTGTAGGAGCTCATGGTCAAGCAGACTTGATTCTTCCAATTGTATGTGACTGGCTGCAGTGACTTTTCTGGTCCCTTCCAGCGCAGTATTCCTAGGTCTTCCAAAAAAGCCCCATCTTTTGATTTTCAAGAAGGATGAAAGTTTGAGTGAAGCAACCACTGACCTTAGATTTTCCAGTGTAAGATGTCCACAGTCCTTCCACGTGGCCATAAATCTTCCATCTGTACAAACTTGGCTTGGTAAGCGGTGGAAAACCTCTTCCACTGAAGAAGCTCCAAACCCTCTCTTTACCAATAAGATTTTGCCAGGAAGTCTCTTGGTGAGACTGTGCTGTATGTAAGCAGGCTTTGGAAAGCTTCCAGATGCATTCCACACTGTACACAAACTAGACAGGGCTGAAATCTCATCTAGTGTGTGTCCTGGAATTACTGCTCATCCCTCTTTATAATAAATGAGTACTGTTTGGCTATAATCTTTCTAAGCTGTAATGCACTGGCATCCTGGAGTGCTAGAGTCCTATCTTAGATGACTACATTCAAAACATACCCTAGGGACTGTTAGAGAAATTTATAATCGTCCCTTTAGAATCCCAAGATTAAATTCTAAGTGGCAAGCAAATAAATAAACAATGTTTCTCCCTAATGCCTATTTATTTACTGTAGATCAATGGCACATTCAAGGATGAAATTGGTTTTCTCAGAGGATTAAAGATATATTTAAAATAGGCTTTATTGTGGGAATTAATAGTGTTGATTCTGGAGGGGTGAGGGGTTAGTGTGGGCCAGGTTATCATAAACAGTTCCATTCTGAAAGAACTATTTAGGGGTAGGAGAAGAGAAATTAAGTTAAAGGACACCTAATTTTGGTACATCAGTTTGACATCCTGCTAAAAGGAGTCTTTGAAATTACCTACTGTTGCTGGGAACTGGGCAAACAACATGGAAATGCATTGACACGATATGTGGGCCAACACATGGGATTGCAATACCTGTTCATGGAAGGACCTGCTGTTTGCCCTATTTTTGTGCCTGCTCCAGAAGAGCAGATGACATCTGTGTGCATGAGAGGCGACCTCACCAGCAGCAGAGCCCAGCTGCTGGACTGCACCCTACTCCTACCTCCTCTGACCAAAATACACCTGGCCACGGGGCAGATTCCTCCTGATCTTGGACTAGCTGTGATAATTGATGCTGTTTTCCTTCTCTAGTTTTTACTGGGCTCCTCATCCGTCTGAGTTTTGAAGGATTCTTTTGATTCTGTATTGCCAAAAGGGAAAAGAACAGCAGCAGCAGAGAGTCCAGTTTAACTGAAGTGCAGAATGGTTTGGAGTGCTGTGGATTGGGGCACTGGTTGCTGCCACCTCATAAAAAAGAGTAAAGCACTCTCTTTTCATCTTTGGGAAAAAAACCAAACCAAAAACCCTGAAAAAACAATGTCAGCAACCACAGAACGAAAGAGCAGCCCATGCAGTCTGTAAGAGTGGAGTTGTAAGACCACAACATCAGTAAGTGCCCAGGTGAACGAAAGACCTGTGAAATGAAAATCTAATATTGAAAATATATTGTGTTTGTATAGAACGTTGGTTTCTTCCCTCTCTTTCTGGTTGTTGTTCTCTGTGGTTTCTGAGTGAGTTGCAGTGTTCCCAAAGACTGACAGTATTGCAGCTCTGTTGACCAAGATGTGGATTTGAATGTAGTTTCTACTGATGAGAGAATGAAGTGTATTCTGTAATGTACACATGGAATCTATAAGGGTGTGTGTAGATTCTCTAAGACTTTTCTATATGCTGCATATAGCTTCTGTACCCTTCCATTTTTAAAATATTGTTTTCCCTGCAGTGTCTGAATATGTATTTTTTTTTCTTTTTAGTCCCATTTCTTCTGCAATCTTTATCCGAGCTGTTTGTTTCTCTGCTGTGATGGTGGTGACACCTGAATGTTTCACTTTCAGGGCTGTAAAATCCTCCTGTTGAAGCTGTGTGTATAGTATTGCTTTCTAGTGCACAGGCAGTGGAATTTGCACCTGGAATTCTTGTGCTTCCAAGGTAGGGAAGAGCCTGTTACTAAATTTCACAGGGGCTGTAACAACACATGAACACATCAGGACATGAGGGAATTTTGGTTAATTTTTTGGGCACAGTCCTTTTTTTCTGAGTTAAAATTTGTGTTCCACAGGAGGCAATGATTCCTGCCCGGCTGATGTGTGCCACTCCAGCCAGGCAAAGCAAAAGAGTTAAATGTTATTGAGTATCTATGACTCACAGGCTTCGTGATCAAAGCAACTGTGAAAAAGAATAACTAGGGCATTTGGTTAATGATGGCTGAAATCTGAAGAGGAAGGAGGGTGAGAAATTTGGGTACTAGGTAGTGAACAGGAGCCTGAAGGAATGTGGAAAATATGTTCACAGGCTTCGTGATCAAGAGGTCTATAAATGATGCAGGAAATGGGGAAGGCTAAGATACGGTTGGGGGACTGATTATATATATGCAATGGACTTAAAAGTTCTTACAGTTGTCTGGAGAGGTTACGTGAACAAGAAAATTTGTATGATGGGACTAAAAGGCATTGCTAATTGATAACTGTAGACTCTGCTTTTGAAAGGCCATGAGAGTTTTAAAAGATGGGAGGGATGACTGTGGGCTTTGCAAATGAACTCTGCGTGTCAGGGGGAGGTGAAATATTCCTCTACACTTTGTTTGAGGACTGGAGTTTTGGAGTTGTTGTCAAGGAAATGTTTATGGCTGTAAATTGCATTTTTTTAAACACTCTTTAATTTAAAAGCCCTTTGTCTCATTTGCTGTATTAGTCTTACAGTTCTTGCTTTAGGCTTATATTAAAAGTTGGCACTCTCAGCTGGAGGAAATCTAGGGGATAGGTCAGATGGTAATTAATTTCATGCTAATTGTGCCATAATTTGAAATCCAGTGGATTAGTTTTCTGTGGGAGAGCTGAAATATATGGAAAGACAAAAGTGAATAAGGATAATTAATCTCTGTAAAATTGCTTGGGATGCTCTAAGAAAAGAGGGTTTGTTGTTGCTTTTATATTTTGTTTGAAGTATTTTAAAGGCGCCTGTTCTGTGGATTATATGGAAGATTAATTTCTGCTGAAGAACACTTTTTGTTCCTAAAACACCTAAAAGAAATACCTCAGTGGCTGGCTAAGCTCTTGCTGAGGGTTCCCACCTCGTAGGATGAGTGAATTTGGACAGAGCTCCTGTTTCCCCACCATGGGAGGGTGGTCCAGACTTCTGAGCTGAGTGCCTGGGAGGGTGAAAACATTACTTATCATAGGAGCATGGAGTGCCAGGTTGGAAGGAGACCTTGAGGATCATCTGGCCCAAACTTTCTTGGCAAAAGCACGGTCTAGACTAGGTGGCCCAACACCCTGTCCAGATGAATCTTAAAGGTTGCCTATTTATTTCTTTTCTAGAAGTAGACAAGGCTGGAAGGGACAAGGGATGGATGCCAACCACTTCTCGCTCTCTGCATTTCCCTCCTGCTGAGTCTCCAGTGGCTGGTTGGAGAGCATGACTCGGAGCCAGGCTGGGAGGAGTAATTTACTGCTGGCCTCTAATGGCTATAAATTACTGCATGCCCTGGGGAATAGCAGCTATAAAGGTAGAGCTGTGACTCAGAGGTGGGTCCCATGCTCACCACCTCTAAGTTTGTTCTCTTACACACAGAGCACCAACTTCAGCTCTGACTGGCATCAAAAAAAAACTGCCTCTGTGCTTCCAGGCTGGTCCCACACAAAATATCTCTGATTATTGGAGTTTTCTCCATACGTATTGTCAGTCTACTAAAGTTCAACAATGTAATTCTGAACCACTGGAGAGCAGTGACTTCCCGAGAAATTGTCTCTTGTTCTGAAATCCAAGGGGCTCCAACTCAATGAGGAGGTGGGGGGGAGTGGCACAGGTTTCACAACTGAACTTTTGTTTTGCTTTCTGCTTATGAACACCAAGCAGAAGTTCGAATAACATTACAAAGCAGAAAGCTTTATGATTAATTATGCCTGGTACAGGTATAATTTAAACATATTGACTTGTCTGAAGTAAGTGCCAGACGGTGCAATAGGGGAGACAGGAAGTGGCTGGTTGAGATTGCTGAACCAAGCTGGAATAAGAAGTCAGGGAGAGGAAGCGCATCATCATTTAACTTTGCTTGGCAGCTCAGCAGAAAACTGATGCAATTGCTGATGGATGCTGATATCAAAGGGAGAAAAATCATGACAAATTCTTTGTGCTTTTAAAATTAATGTAAAGCCAATCAATAGCTTGACTTGGTGCAATATAAAAATGTAGTACTGAGACCTCCATTAAAATGATTTTTCTTTAAACCTATATTCTGGGATTGCTATTAGAGAGGCTTTAGAGATAATAATGGCAGTTAAAAGAGAGCTTTCCAATTCCCACCAGGTTGTTGCATTTCACAGCAACTAGTCTGTAGCTGTGCTGGGAACTAGGTAATGTCAGCCCTTGAAAGATTATGTTTTCTTTAGAGCTTTTTCTTTACGGACCAGTGGGTCCCTAGGAATATTTAAGATAGCACTTAAATGGGGTCAGAGATGGAGAGAAGAAGAAACCATTTGACTCTACTGGACTCACTGTGCTAAAAGAGATCTTGGATGGTTTTTTTCTGCCCCCTCTTTTTCCAGAAAACTGCTACCATGTCTGAATCTGTGAGCCAAAGTTCAGAATCCAACCAGCTGCCTTAGGTTTCCGATAACAGATCATATTGTGGTGAGGGCTCTCTCGCCTTTGATAACCCATGTGTCTAAAATCAGAATGTGTGTATTTTTCTCGACTTAGTGGGTGTGTTTTATCACCCTGTGTGCACATTCTTCACTCTCTCACTCAAGCTGGTCATAACTGTTTAATGGTTATGACTGTGCCATCTGTAAAAGTGTTACATGGTTCGCCACAGTCCTGCTCGGAGACGTTTATTCCTCCTACAGCGTGTCTCTGTGGGTGCCGGTCACAGAGACTCCACAACTCAGCACTCCTGGAGCCGACTGGTGATTCATGCCTCCACAGTTCCATGATGCTGGCTGTGCAGAAGCCGGAGGTGAGCCTTCTGCCCCACGCATTTCTGCCTTCTCCTTTCCTGAAATGTGCTGGACGTCGTGAAATCTCAGCTAGGCAAAACTTCTGCACAAAGAGCGAATGTTGTGCAACTAGGTGAAATTTGTGTAGTGTGGTTTTGGAAAAGGCTTTTTTGTTGATGCAGGGCACTATTCCAGGTGTTCTGGTTTTACTTTTCTTGTGTGAGCAGCCTCTGTTCTGAGACAGCTGCAGTGTTTGCTGGACTTACCTTTAGGGAATACAAAGTGGGTTGGTCACGCTTGGCTCCTCAGTCACCTCAAATATGATCTGAGCTTCCCATCATCTCAGATTAAATCTCAGCTTCCCTGTGCTGGTCTTCTGAGTCCTAGTGCTCCAGGAGAATTTGCCAAGGCTGCATCGTGGTTCTGTGGCAGCTTCTCAACTTCATTTTTCAGAGGTTCTAGAGAAGATGTTTTTGGGATTTGGAGTTCTTCATTCTCAGCAGCTGTTGCCAGTATCTGTATGGGTGAGATGAAGTTGCAAAATGTTTTGGTGTTGCATGCTGCACTTCTCCTGAGTTGGTCCTGGGAGCTTTTTGATGGTAAGTTACAACTTCATCAGGAATGCTTACAGTATAACCTAACTGTAGTTCTTTTTTGACAGCTGTGGCCAAAAATATGAGGTCTCCATAAATCTGTTTCTCACCTTAGTATGAATTGTTGCATCTACTCAAGCCATGACATTGCTAATAACCCATTACATGAGGCTGAAGCAAGTTCAAAGAATAGGAATTCTCTCCTTTTACTGCCTCTGTGTGACTCTTAAACATGGCATGGGATTTGTGATTCAACTCTTATTTAGGGCTTCATTTAGATAGATGGTGTCATGGGAATGAAGGGAACCTCCAAAGCTTAACATGAGCATCTGGATGGGATGGTAACAAAGTTTCATTGTGGGAGAGATTTTGAAGGCATGGAGATGGCATTGTAAGTTGTTCTGAAAGCTGCCAATTGTTGTCAGTATGTTGACAATTATTTTCAATTTGTTTTGTTTTGGTTTTTAATTGTGAAAATGTTCCCAGAAGCTTAGTAAATGAGGACATGTACTTATAAATGTTGAGCTAAAATGTAAAAGCTCACATGGCCTAGTTTTGGTTATGAAACCTACTTGCAGTTGGTGTCATTTTGCCCCTTGAAAGCCTGTGTTAAAAATTGGTGTCTCTAGTTGTAGGATGAGGGTATTTATCTCAACCTACAATGAGATAAAACTTAGAATTTGCTTCTTTTAAACTGCACATGCAGCCTTGCAAATGGACTTAATCCCACTCCAACACATGGCTCTGTTTCTGGACATAAGATGCCAGAAAGCAACAATATGTTCTGTATGATATTTATAAACTCCTTGCAAAACTACTGAACCAAAAAACCTAGTCTTCAACAATTAAGATCAGGATTGTGCGTCCAGAGGTGTTTTGTAGTTAGTTTTCTTTCATCCCTTAGACATTTTCTTTTTCAAAGATGATGGAGGTTGTTGAAACTTCTTGTTGTCCATTGCATTCAAAAATAGTTTGTGAAATACCACCTCCAGTGGCTCTAAGAGATTTCCTCCTCCTTTTGTGCATGACCAAGATCAAAATTAAGTGACTTCCTCACGGTAGATTAGTTAGCTATTCCCAATAGTGTAGTGGGGACATGGGAACTCTGGGTAACCATCCCAAAGCCAGTTTCTGAAAGCCAAGTGTGCACTGACAAGGCTCGAAACAAATGAAAGGTTTTTAGCTTCTTGCTCACCTATCTACATAAGTCTTATGGAAATTGTGGAACTTGTATCCTTCTGTTATTTACCTGCTAATAACCTCTCTGTTCTTGCCTATACAGTGAAAGATAAAATAGTGAGCAATGGGTGGACTAAAGGCTTGAATTCCACTTGATTTCTTGATGGCTCCAAGGGGCCCTCCAAATGAGCACTCCAATGAGTTCTGCTTAGAGAATAAGTTATCCCTCACTGTGAAGATGAGTGGCAGAATTTAGGTCTTTTGTTTCTGAAAACCAATGTTTCTAATTCTATGCATTTCAATTCCGCAAACTGTTTATCATGGCTAGAGAAATTAAACTTGCAGGGATGGTCAGTTTTGCTTTGCTGCTGATAAACCTGGTCCTACAAATACTTTTTCATTACAAAAATAAACCCTGCTGACTTGTGCAAAGTAACACCTTGATTTATATGTGTCCAAGGTGCAAAGCATTCAAACTCTTCTGTGAGAAGGAAATACATTAAGGGAGGTTATTAGAAATTCCTCTCCCTATGTGTTTTTCCATGTCTTCTGTGGTCCATCTGTGAAATGGACCATAAGGGGGAAGCATAGGGAGTGGGAGATCAGCATAGTGGGAAGAGAAAAACAATGAAACCTCAATGAATTGATGATGAAAGGAAGGGAGACAAAAAGACTCCAAAGTGAGCTGTGGGCGAGCTGGGGGAAAAGAAAGGAGAACATAGTGTCTGAATGCCCAGAGGAAAAGAAGGGGCCACAGAACTGCTGGCCAGTTAAGCAAAAAAGAGGAAACGAATGAATGGAGAGAACAGCAATAAGCTGGTGCAGTTTTCAGCATGCAGAATGAGAAACAGAGTTTGCAGACAGGAATGGAATACATGTCAGCTATGCTTTTATTGAGTAGGAGCTTGTCCTGCTTTCAGCTGGGATACAGGTCATGTTCTTCTTAGTACACAGCTGTGTTTTGGGTTTAGGGTGAGAACAATGTTAATGCACTGATGTTTTGGTTGTTGCTGAGCAGTGTTTGCCCTGAGTCAAGGACTTCTCAGTGTCTCATACTCTGCCAGGGAGGAGCTGCACAAGTGAGGGAGCGTGGCCAGGACAGCTGACCAGAACTGGCCAAAGGGCTGTTCCATACCACAGAGCATCATGCCCTATGGTATAAAAAACCCATAAACTTCCCCATAAACTGGGGGAAGCTGGCTGGGAGGGCCTGACCACTGCCTGGACTCTCGTCAGCAGGTGGTGAGAAATTGTGCTGTGCATCACTTGTCTATCTTGGGTTTTTTTTTCATCTCTCTCTCCTTTTTTATTAAAATTATCATTATTATTATTAGTGGTAACACTAGGTTTGGGTTTTTTTAAGCTTTGTTTTAATTATTAAACTGTTCTTATCTCAATGCATCAGTTTTCCTTTTTTTTCTTTTCTTTTCCTGATTTTCCTCTCCTCCCCTTCCCACTGGTGGGGGGAGTGAGCGAGCAGCTGCTTTGGGGCTTAGTTGCTGTCTGGGGTTAAACTGTGACAGATCTTAATCTCTGAATGGTTTACCTGTCTTCATAGTGGACCAACTGGAGAAATTGGGTGTGATTCAGAGTAAATGAGAGGGGCAGCATCTGGCTCTAAATTTGCTGTATTCCTTCTGCTTCATGTCAATGCCACAGAATAAAGTTTTGTATTAGGGAAATTGGGACCTCCATTAAAAATGTATATCACATTAGGTGATATATTGCTCTTCCAAACCCTGGTCTCGAACATCCAAAAATAGCTTGCCATGGGCATGTGAGGCAGGTCATAGACTCTGGTGAGCAATATTTAGTGTTCCATGGGGATGGGGAGAAATGCTCTGATGAAATCACCAGCCTTGAACTAAGCTGCTTTTCTTAGGTGGCTCCCCCAGACCTCAGTAAAAACGTGTCTGTGCAGGTTCAGCCAAGCTGCCTGTTGAATAGTTTGGCCAAATGCAGGAAGCAGGATCTTTGACCTTCTGCAGTGTCCTCATTGTAGACGCATGCATATAATTTCCAGTAATTTAACAGGAGCTTTAGTTTGAAAAAGATTTGGGTTTTATTACTTTCATTCATCATCATTAACTCATGCCATGTGGCGGAGAGGAGGGAATGACATATTTCCGCAATTAGATTCAGTATTTTGCATGAAAAAATGAGCTGTTACAGCAAATGCTGCTTTTGAAATAGGGAATAAAACCAATGGAAACAAAAGTTGTGATGTGTGCTTGGAAGACAAGAGTTAAAAAAGGATATTTTTACTATGAAGTCTCTAAGATGTGGTTAAAAACGATTTAACCTTCTAACCTGTTCCTACTGTGTACTAGGCTATTGTTCAAAAAATGTTTTCATCCAGTACCTTGATGCGCTTCTAATTTGTGTGTTACAAATGTGTTGTATTTCTGCTTACTCTTAAAAGGTGCACTGGCTTCATCTGCTGGAAGTACCTTTGTGTAGGGCTGCTTCAGTGTGCAGGGGGAGTGTGAAATTTCATTTGATTTTAAGTTCGTGTGGGTTTGCTTTGCTTGAATTTTGATTTGGCTGAGCCCATCAACTTAACACAAAACACAGGTAGGAAAATCGTATTTCCCATGGTGCGGAATGCAAAAGGGATCAGTTCTTTGGAGTGGCTTGCTTCTGGGCTGAGGTGCACTTCAAGCATTTATTTTTTTAACCCTTTGCTGAGCAAGGGCCTGATCCTGTTCTCCATGAAGTCGAAAGGAAGTTTGCCATCACGGGAACAACATGGGGTCTGAAGTAGGTAATGAAACCCAAAACCAGGCGAGTTCTCTGTGGTTGAATGTTCCTGCCAGCATTCCTCAGGACTGTGAGGGTGACACTTGCTCCCTTGATAATCTAATGAAGAATATGTGTAGACCCAAACATGTATTTTATTTTACAGAGCAGACTGCATTTTCGGTAATTTGCCTTTTCTTCTTGTATGCGTCTCATTCTTGTGGATGTTCACATGAGCCAGTACTCCTGATAGCTTTTCTGCTTTCCTTCGTGGAATGTTGGTTTTCTTTTCTGCATGTTCAATTACATGTGCACATTCATCTATCATTAGTTCCTCTTCACTGGAGGATATTTTGCAGAGCTCTTTACGCAGCATTCGTAATACTCTCATCCACGATTTGGATTTCTTTCTGACAGCAAAAGTTCAATCCTTTTTGCTGCTGTTTTATTCATTTTATAGCTTTATCTAGATAAACTACTTGCAAGTTCTATAGTGGAAGTTTAGCCATTTGGTTGAATTTTTTCCTTCTAATTCAATTGCACATTGAATTCTTTTCAAATTTATATTTATTTGTACTGGTTTTAAGGCATTTAAAAATGTAAGGTCCTCATTTATCAGGATTTCTCCACTGATTGCATTCTTACATTGTTGTCATAATTCTCACTGGATTTTTTTTTGTTGTTGTTGTTGCTCTCACTCTTCTTTGGAAAAATGATTCTCATTGTTTGATTATGCTTGCCAGCTCATTTCTGTTTCATGAGAAAAAAAATGATCCTTCGTGTTACTGCACTCTATTACCTATGTTAGTAGTGAGAGTGTCTAGCTGTGGGCAGGGGGGAGATGTACAGAAGCAAACCACTGTAGTCTCCCCTTGCACCATCTACCCTCAAGACTATTTTTGCTAGAATATCCACCACGAGAAAGACATTGAAAATGTCCCCCAGACTTGGTTTATAGCATATTTGCTTGTGACCTCACCACAGGCATGAGAGGAAGATTTCATACTTAGTTTGATTTCTCTCCTGCATCTTTGGAAGAGTGTGATGCCTGCCTGGCACTCTTAGGAAGTTTAAAACCTGCCCTCTCCATGAAGGATATGTCAGGGGCCTCAGTTCTTACTCCTCATTTCAAACATACACAGAGGTCAGCACAAGACTATTGGAATAAAAACTTTCTGGTTTGGATATATTTTCACGATGATATACTAAAAAGCAGTCTCTAAAATTTGGCATAAGTGAGAGAGAAGAAACTACACCAATAATTTATTTCTTTTGCTAATAATTCATCTGGCCATTGATCTAGGTTTAGTTTGGCTCCAGCTCTGCCCTTCAGCAGTTTTTATAAACAGGTTTTTCTTATCTTCATGAGTCAGGGTTTGACATTCCCTCTCTGTGCAATAAATTACACCTGTGTCTTCAGTACCATGCTAATGCCTGGGATTTAGTGACAAAAGGAAGGAATTTGAGCTCAACTTTTTATCTTGGAAGGCTTTGTCTTTTCCATTACTCAGGCTCCACACTGAAACTTCTTTCTCTCTACCCCCTTTAGTGCCTTTACAGAGAGAAGAGCAGAGCGAACGAAAATCATTTCCCACCTTTGGAAATCTATGTTTTAGCCTACCTTCTTAAGTTTTTGGGGTTAGGTTTTGATTGAATTTAAAGGTAAAATGTGGAAGGGTTGCAAGTATACTCATGTAAGAAATGTATCCACAGAAGTAAAAGACTCTGCACTCAGGGAGGTTGTTAGTATGAGGCGAATTTACTCAAGAAATTCTAGAATCAGGCCCAAATATGGAATTTGATTTAATTCACTCATACATAATGATTACCCACAGCTCTGAGCAGATGTAGTAATGACTACAATTACTTGCAGATCATTTTTTACTATGATTAAATCTGTACATTATATTATTCTTGAGGCAGCAGTTTTTAATATTCAGCTTGCTCCCCTCCCTCATCAACACTGACTGTATACAAGCTTAGAGGCAAATCCCCAGTTCAGCAATGAATAGCTTTTTGCCGGGAGCAAGTGTTGGTTTGTGTTGGAGTCCTTTGGTGTATGCATCTAATGCTCTGAGTTCAGCTTTGAAGCATCAAAATTGAATATATGTGTGTGTGTGTGTGTGTGTGTGTAAATGTATTTCAATTGTGAAGCCCCCCCACCCCCATCTTCAAGAGGGAACTTTTGGAATAATGTTGAGTGTGCAAATGGGACTGTCACCCGTGATATGTCTCAGTGACTGAGGACTGAAGCAATGGAGTGACCAGCAACCTGGCCTAGAAGTTTGATCATCCCTTGGGAGCTTTCAGCTGACTCGGGTTGGTTTTGCTGGGGCCAGCAGATTTCTGCGTTCCACTCTTGGCTCTGCCTGAGTCTCTTTGCCTATGCCTCAAGAAGTCTACGGACTGCCTTTTAATTTATTCTTTTGTGAGATCAGGGTAGGAGTTAATTTGACAGCAGAAAGACTCGAATTATGTTAGGTAATGCTGAGGATATGGAAAAGGTCTTGTGCTGGTGAGTGTATGAGAGTACAGGACTTTTTGAACAGGGCATTTACCAAATGTTTTTCATTCATGTGATATTTGTCTCATCTTTTAGATTAAGCACAGCAAATACTGCAAATAGACCAAATGGAGATAAAAATAACTGAACATTTAAAAGGCACTTTATAAGCTTGATTGTTCTATTTTTGATAGAAAAATCCTTTTGGTTATTTGAGACCAGGTTAGACAAAATCAGAAGGATATCATTGTCTGTGGACTAACTGAAGATTTTCTAGTTAAGAGAGCAAGTTTCATCAGCCACCTCCTCCCTCAATATTTCTATCTCAGCAAAATGGGACTTGTCAAAAAATACTCACCACTCTTGACTGCGGTTCTTTATCCACACAGGGAGGATCACTGCATCAGACAAAGGCATCTGTCACAGTTCTTGTCATCTGTGTTTGTTTCTGGATTTTTCTCTGATGAAAGCCATGACAAAACCTCTGATTATGATGATGCAATTTTTAAAAGCATTGAATTGTGGTTGGGAGGTGAAAAGTTGTTTGCCTGTGGAATTTCTACTCAGCTGGGTGACGAGGAAAGAACCTGTTAAGGAACATTTTGTTTCATGTTGCTTCATGGCTAATGCTCTTGATTTCTAGTTTGCACTAAATTTTAGGAATGCTCTTGATTGCAGGAGATGACATAAAACAAAATTCTGGAAAATAGCTACTCACAAAAACTTCCTGTTGCAAAACCTGTAATTTTAAACCACTTCATTACCCTCAGGGCAATGTGATAGAGGAGCAGAAAGAGAAAAAAAAGAGAAAAAAAGACTGATTCACAGTAAAATGGCAAATTGTAGGTGTAGAAATCAATTCTTTGCATAAAGTAGCTAAAAGGAGCCTCAGTACTCTTAACAATTATATTTATCTTGATGATTAGCTGCAGTAACACTCAGGAGCAGTGGACTCTGCATTGATCACAGGGAAATGGTGCATATTGCTCGATGTGGGTGAATGATGTCCCGGAGTGACAAATTGATGTCCTCAGATTGAACAAAGCCCCCTGTGTTTTATAAGCTGGCCTCTGGTCAGAAAGGGTTACTGTGATCTGCAGTGCCTCGAGGTGTGCTAATAGCAAGGTGGGTAAGAGCTGACATGATACTCAGCGTTTGGTTTTATAAAAAGTCATTGACCACTTTAAGGGACACTCTTAGCGCTCTAGACATAACTGCAAACCAGGAGGCCATTTGTCATAAAGATTATTACTAGGTGGTTAAGCACTTGAAAGGCTACCACTTGATGCAAGACCTTCCCTATAAAAGCTTGGCTATAGGTCGGTAATTTGCCAATATTCCTGGGTCAGGAGAAAGCAGCTTAAGATCAGAAATAATAATAGAAAATTTTAGAGCTGACAGTACAATGCCAGAAATGGGGGAAGTATTAATAATTTTCATGATAAAAAGACCCTATCAGGTTTAGGGGGAGGAAAAGAGTCACAAAGGAATCTAGCTGAAGATTTGAAGAGATACTTCAAAGGGCTTCATTAATATAAAAGGAAAGATTAGCCCAAGAACAAAAGAATACGAGAGGAGTTTGCAGGTATAAAGCTGGCAGAAGAATTATAATAATGTCATACATGGGGTATTTGAGTGAAAAGCTAAAGAGAAATTAAAACAAAGCTATCTTTAAACTTTTCAAACCAATAATGTCATTAAGGATATCCTCCAAAAGTTAAGATGAGGGTTTTTGTGGAATACTGCTGTAAAACTTAATTTTCGCTTTTGAACACAAATGCACTGCTGGCATGAGGAGGGATAAAAAAAGCAGCAGAGGACTTACAGCCACTTTCATACACAACCTGGGGCCAAGTTCTTCAGTTCTTTGGGAATTTCACTGCTTTTGTGAGACAACAGCGACTGTAATTTCTTCTTCTAGGGCTTAGAGTGTAGTCCAAGAGCTTAATAAAACAACGTGAAGGAAAGCTCATTTGCTTGATTTTGTATGCAAGTTCACATTTGAAACTGAAGAGCAAACAGTGCCATGAGATACCCATTGTGGCTCATGAATGGAAAATGAATTATGTTGTTCAAGTATCATGTTCACTTGCATATTTCCACGTTGCAAAACAATGGCTTACAAAATACTGCACGCAGCATGCCTATAATTTTGGGTTGGAGTTGAAGGGCAATTTAGTAATATTTTGCCCAAAGGCTCCAAGCAGCATTGACACAGTTTTGGCCCCTTGTGATGATCCCTTTTTGAAGACACAATAATGACCTGGTTTATGTCCCAGGGAGCTTACAATCTAATTGAAGATCCAAGAATGCTGATGATAAACAGGAAGGAAAAAAATAGATGAAGGGAAAAGGATAATATCCATTTACCTACTGGTAGCAACAGTACCCGTCCTCTGAACTGCTGTGCTTCCATTTAAGCACTGTTTAATGCCTGTGACATCCCTAATTCAGCAAGAATGTGTATTAATTTGGAGGCTTTACGACTTGGGTTGACTGAGCTCCTCAGTCAGTCTGGATGGCTAGAATTTCTTTTGGATTGAGGGAAGAGTGTGTGTCTAGCTTTCTGCTGCTCCTTGTGCTTGTCCCTGAGTTTTCAGCTGCTTTGTTCCGTGTCATAGGAGAAGTGTGTAGGTAATGTTGAGGCTCTGCTGCTGTCAGACCCTGGGCCATTGCTGGTGTGGCTGGTGGGAAGGAGCTGCTTGAGACGATGTCTGCCTTTGGATGGAGGGGGAGGTGTCTTCTTCCCAAGCTTCTGGGAGTCCAGTGCAAAAGCTGGTTCATTTCTCTCAGGAAAGACTGCCCTTTCTGCAGAATTTAGGTTAACAAAATATCCTTCTGGAAAAAATGAGCAGTTCTGTTGAGTAGACCCTAGTTAATTGACTTCTTTTCCCAGCGTGATCACATTTTTGGAGAGACACACTTTTATACCCACATGCACCTCATTGGCAGCTCTTGTAAATAAGTTTGAACTATTTTTCTCCATCAACATCCTGATTTCTGTGCAGGCTCTTTTCATGTCTTGATTATTTTAGCCCACTGTTCATTGTTTGCAGAGGTACTGTATACACACTATTTTTAATTGACTATCCAAATGAATTACTGTTGCTGATTTGGTTACACTAAACTCTCTTCTGTTATCAAACAAATTTGCTGTCAAATGAAAGATCAATGTTATTATACTGTGTCCCACTTCATGGATTAAAAAGGGTATTTATTCTAATTAAACTATCAAGAAAAGCACACAGAATGTTCCAAAAATGGGCAGCACTTATAGTCACAGCTGTTAACAAATGTGGTACATCTGATCTGAAATTAAGATACAAAGAAAAAGCAATTAGAATTCAATAAATTAAATAGGATCTTAGGACCAAGGTTACAGTAAAAGACAATAGTTTTAAACATGCCTATAAGAGAAGGTAATTTACTATGTATGACTTAAAAGCATAGAATCTTTCAATGACACAGTTCTGGATCAACCACATAAAATGATGATGATGATTGCCGTTATAAATGGTTCTGAGGATGGACATGTCTTATGTACTTTTTTTGCTTTTGTGAGTAAATGCGTGGTTAAGAGTTCTTCCAAGACTAGAATGCATGGCTATCAATCATTTATACAAAGCACAGACAGTCCTGCTCACCTGTCATGGCAGAGAGTGCATTTATTCCTTTTCTGAGCAAGCTGCAGTGAGATCTTTCTTTTGTTGTGGAACGTAGGCTTACTGTGTCACTACTGAACTTTTTTCCATTTGAATTGTAAGGAAACAGAAAATACTTAGCTGGTTTAACTTGGTCTCACAGTGCACCACACAGAGCTGTACATTATCTTTAGGCTTTCTTAGCTTTACGTGCAGTCAGATAAGTTTTGGCTCCTTCTGTCTAATGCTGTTTCCTCTAATGGTTGAAGAAATGGAACATTATACTACCTAACGTGTGGGGGTCACATTAATCACAGAAAATTCTTTTAATGTCTCAGAAGTAACTGTCAAACTGGACATACTGAATCTATTTAAACTAAAGCATGCCATTTTTTATCTACAGTGATCTTTAATTCACATAAAAGGGTCAAGAAAATGTGATTAAGTGACAGTTTTAAAATGTACTATAATATTAAATAGCTTGATTAAGTGACAACTATAAAATGTAATACAATATTAAGTATCTGGCTATGTCCCAAAAGAACTTTAAAGTATTTTGAATGGTTTGGGAATTCTCTAGCCCATCATGAGTTACAAAAGAGCATTTTTATTAAACATAAACAGGTGAACTCAGGAGAAAACTCAACAGATAATGTCTTGTCATGGTGCAAATGGTGTCAGTCCTGGCTTCAAATTAAAATGACTGCCTTTCCAAACAAGATCCAAAGGAAACAAGTAGGACTCCTTCTAATGGTGCCGCCCTCATGAGAACACAGGAACAAAGAGCTCTCTGACTAAGGATGTACAGAGAATAGCCCCGTGGGTCAAGTAAACATTTTTACATTGTGTGGCTAAATATAAAAATTCACGTGTTGCTTTCCTAGCTTTCCAAGTCTAAAGTGTCTGTACAGTGATGTGCCTGTCACTCTGGGGAGTAAAACGCTCAGAAATCTCCAGCAAATTCCTGTTTGGCTGGTATGCTCTGTACTTTGGTAGGAGCCTGTGTGTGCCATTGGGCTTGAAAAAGAAAATTGAAGTGAGGAAAGTGCTTTAAAGAGTGCAACTTGATCCGAATATGACCTCTGTGACTGTAAAAGACATAGCCTTTGCACAGAAAAGAAAGGTGGTCGGTGGGGAGAATGTGATTTTTCGGTAGATTTATGGAGCTGGAGAAACCAATAGAAGATGTATTGCTCAGCAGTTCACTCTCCAAAGTGCGGAGTACTGAAAGTGGACCTGGTGTGCAAAGCACTGAGAGATTTTGGGATCACCTTTGTGAGGAAATATCGTCACCAACACTGTCTGTGTGAGCATGAACAGCCTTGCATGAACTGGGTAATTCTGTTGTCTCTCTCTCATCTTTGTACCAGATTTAGCTTTTCGTTGTCTGTTCTTCAAACAGAAATTGATAGTTTGATGTGTTCACTTGTGGGTTTGGCTCTGTTTGGTATTTTAAATTCCCTTGTCTTTTTAGTTTCACAGCTCTTCCCTAGGTAAAGGTGGCAAATTTGCTGAATTTGGGTGTGGGCATTTTGAAATTCTAATCTGTAACACATCTAGTTGTTCAGTTTTATCTGTTCTTGGTGTTTCCTGGGTTTCCCTGAAAGCATTCAAATAGATGTGAAGCTCAGAAGTTCTCATGCTAAGATACTTGAAGCAGAGTTTGAGAGGTATGGGATGGATTGATAGGAAATGTCCACAAACAGGGTCATGGAGTTTGCTTATTAAATGGCATCTGATTCTGAGTTAATAGGAACTCCAGCCCTTCTGGTGAGCTTCTTTTCCTGTGTCAAATGTGTGGTTCAGGGTATACAACTCACTCTTCTACACGGATTCATATACAAATATGAATGAAGAAAACCACTCCCATATTGTGCCGGTTCTGACCAGTTCTGGAGTTTTAAAATCAGATGCTAAACCAATTTTAGCATACATTTTCCAATTTCTTCATGCTGAGCAGTGCCTTTAGCTTTTTCTCAGGGGCTATGTGGGGAAGGGGTACGGTTTTCCTTTAAATATTGTGAGCCACTCTGGAGCTGCAGCAGTATCTGTCACAGATGAAAATACAATAACTATGTTTCTTTGTAATCCATTCATTGGTTTATGGGCCCCAGATCCTCAGGAGAGGGTCACAAATCCACATAATGTTCTTACATGCTGGCTTTTGCATTTGGATCTCTGATGTAGCTGACAGATGTGCAAAATCCCATCTAGCCAGATATCTCCCTTCTGACTATACGATCCGTGGAGATCGAGAACACACATTATTCCAGCTAAAGCCTTGAATCTAGGCTAATAACTTTCCCTCCTGATCTGCTGGTTTCTGATGCCATCCTATGAATTAGTCTTCTGAAGTGTTATTCTTGGTAAATTATATACAGCATATAAACAACATATAAACTTTGATGTTTCAGAAGTTCAGTAATTAAATGACTTGTCAGCTCTGATGGACCATAAATGAGGCTTAATGCTCCAGTGACTCTGCTCCAAAACCTTAAATACAAACTTTTATGTTACTGATCTGAGAAGCAGAGGAATTGTCACAGCGGACAAGGTATGAGATCTATCAAGACCTCTATGGCCTGTTTAGAAATGTCCGAAAGCAGAGGATCCAGAAAAGGATCTAGGAAGTTAAAATCTTATTCTCTTCTAGTCAGCACTGGGTTTTAGTTTTAAAATTTAACTGTTGTCCTTATAAGAGGAAACCCCAAGCTTTGTGCTGGAGTCTCAGACACACTAGCAGAGATGTTCCAATCTCACAACTCTGCAGCAGGCACAGTTACCTCTGGAGGTTGAGCTCCTGGTAGGGTAACTCCTCAAATATTTGCAATTAAATATGTCACAATTTATATGTCAGAGGTAGTTGGCTTGTGTGGGTAGGAGTCACCCTGAACATCTACCACCTGCACTGTAATGTTAGCAAGGATAAACATTGGAGTGGAATAACGATTCTGACCTTAAAATATTAATTTCCACAATGGAAAAACCGAAGAGACCAAAAAGAACACAAAGAGATTTTAGCAATTGTGCTAAAAATTACTAAGTGCTAAGTAAAAGAAAAAAATGAAGACCAGTTGTCTCCAGTTCTCCTAAAAGCAAGGACCCATACTTCAGCTGAGATGAAGGGCTTTTAAATGCTTGAACCAAATACACTAACAGGATATATATATAAATTTTGTAGGTAATATGCATGGCTATTAGAAAATTCTGCAGTCACATTGGTGGTATTTTGTGGGGTCTTTTCCATCATCACCTGATTTTCTCTGAGATACTTTACCCACAGAGGGAGAAATTGGATTTCTGACCTGCTGGATCATTTTCACACACTCTCTCAGCCTTCACTGTCCTGTGGAGATATAGGTGGTCCTGTAGAAGAATAGCTGCTTGCTCCAGAACCCACTGGAATTAATCTCAGTATTTCAAAAGGTAAAAGATCCATCTAGGTGGCTTGTTCTGGCTTTTAAGTCCAGCCAAGCAATTACAGCTTGTGAAGAAACAGCGTCAAGGTGAAGAAAGACGCCAGCAGAGCACAGCTCTACTCAGGACTGGGTTTCCTGAGGATTACAAGGGAGTGAGGACAGGATCCGTGTGTTGGGACTGACTCCCATTAGGTGAGATTCCACTAGGAATTATCGAGCTGTTCTGATCGTGCAGCATTGTGCATAGCTCCATATGGGAAATCAAGCCAGCCTGTTTCTTTGCAGCTGATGGCACAGCATCAGCTTGTTGGCAGCATGTGCACAGCCTGGATGTTTGCTTTCGGGATGAATCCAGGCAGTGAGTAAACACCTACCAAGTAATAGCCACCCCCACCTTCTTCCAATCACATAGCTGCCACTTAGGTCTTGCATTTTCTAGGCTAACTAGGATGATGTTGAAAATATGAGCTCCTATCCTTGAGTAATTTTAAAGCAAATTGAAATCCATGTTGGGAACCTGATGTGCTTGCTTTATCTGACTTGCTAGCAGCATGTAAATTATTTTAATTACAACTTGTGTTTGATGCTCTACAAGACTTGATCCTGCAATGCTATAACAGTCCAAATGCTTGAGATTTACTTGCAGGTTGATGCTTCCAGTGTGAGCCTTTAAAACTGAACTGAGCTGGAGGAGCCTGATCCAAAATCTTCTGAACTGAAGGGAAAAAGCAATCTACTGGCTTGGGTTTAGAGTGAGGGATTTGTCTTGACTAAGTCCATCTTCTCCTTCAGTGCTTTAATGGTTTCTATTTTATGTATTCCGAGTTCAAATGGATCTGATAAAATTTTTCCCAAATGTTCTTCCTCTGGGAATTGACTGTTTCAAACATGAGGGATATTTTTTCTGACTGGCTGCGTAAGTCACCTGCTGGTGTTTCTATTCTGTCATTGGTTGTGTAGAAAAATTCTTCCAAAGTAAATAATGGCATTTGCTTTAACATTTGTTTTCTGCAAATGCTTGTGCCAGGAAACCAGATTGTATGGCTGAAGTGAATGAATATTTTTATCTGCATTAGTCACCCAAATCTAATTTTAAATCTCTAAGGAAGAGAGAGGAGGGAGTTTGCCTGATTTGTGCTAATCTTAGTTGAAGATGTATGTTAGTGCTCCAGAGCCAGATCCTTTTAGTACCCTGCTTAATAATCAATAAATGAGCTAAAACATAGTTCGAAAAGATTTTTACATTGGCAGTAACAAATTATTTTTAGTATATTTTTACTGTATTTTATTTTTTTTTACTTCTTGTGGGTGCTATTGGCCAAGGTTATCGAAATGACAGTGGTGGCTTTATTAAAATAATAGAGGCTGGGGTTTCCAAGGGGACTCAAGAAAGAAGCGCCTCCCATTGAAATTCTGTGGAGTAACCTGTATTGTCAGGATCTTGCATTATAGTCTGTTTTGTGAATGCATTTTTGAGGCTGTGTTGTACTGCAGACATAAATATTTATAGCTGGGGCTGTGATCCTGCCTTTGCTTATACATGTGTCTAACTTAAACACGTGTGAGTATTCCCCTTGGCCCCAGTAGGGCTATTTGCATTCATAAAACTGGGGCTGCATCTGGTATTTTTTCATGGAATTGTTAATAATTATAATGTGGGAAACTGAAGATGCATTTTTGGGGGAGAAAAACCACACCTCTACCTGGGAAGATTTGATTCTGTATCAACTGTTTCTTCTATGACCTTCACTTTTATACTCCCATGACAGAAAACTTGAGCTGCCACACCTCCTCGGACACACTGACCATCTATTCATTCCTTCCTATGAATTTTTTATAGCTGCTGTCTTTGTAAGATAAAAAGCAAAGAGACAGATGCAAAGTTGGCCATCAGTTTTCTAATGGAGCGAGAGCATAATTAATCAGAAATAACACCTAAGAATAACTGGTGCAGAAGAGTATTTCCCAGGGAGGTAATGTAGCCTCCTTGGGATGTAAGTCAACTTGTATTAATCACATGAGAAGATTAGTGACAGTTTGCCTTTGCAACCTTTTGGATTTGTTAGCCAGCAACTTTCTAGCTAATTATTCAGATTTGTGGAGGGTTTTGATTTTTGATAAGGGTGAATGGAATATTAGGCCAGAGATCAAAAGTCATTGAGTCAAACTGAAATCCTGGAGAACAATTCTGACGGTGACGAAAGACAAATTATTTGAATGGAGACAGGGACAGACCATCACCAGAACAGCAAGTGTTGTGTCCCCTTGACAGCTCCGACAGGATTATTAATGTACTGCAAGCAGCCATCAGGGCTGAGCTGGGGTGTGAAAACTGTGTCATGTTTACTGCCATTAGTGAATGGCACTAAATGGGGTCATAACTTTCACTTCAGACTCTTGCAAAAGATCTCTTTTGGAAGTTGTATGGCTGAGAATGGTCTCAAACCTGGAGTTCTTCTAATTACTTTTTTGCTTGCTCTGTGGTGATGCCATAAATAAACCCAACAATATGCAAGTGTGCTGATTATATATTTTTGTGACTCGGATACTCTGTCTAATGTCTGTGGTTGGCTTAGTCTGGGAGCAGTCTTGTGTTGTTCATTGTTTGTTCCACAGTATTTCTAGCAGAGAGATAAAGCAATAAGATGGACAATCACATCTTATCACATTTTGCTTTTTTGTATAACACCTTTTTCTCAGAAGATTTTAGTTATGGTTTTCACTGTTATTCACAGCTGTTAGCAAGTGCTTGCAGGTAAATGTGTGTTTTGAGCTGTTTTCTGAAAATAAAAAAAGAGAGCCTTAAGCACATGCTTGAGTGCTTTTCTGAACCTAGGCCTAAGACAGGTTTGATTAGAAAAAGATGATGCTTTGCCCACATATATAGTGGTGCTTTTGTTTCCTCCTGAGCAGTAAGCTGGACATTTGGACTTGGTTCACTTGGCGCTAATGATACATGACCCTGCAGGCTGTGGTCTCAGCTGGCTTCCATTTTGGGTTTGCAATTTCCTCAGCAAATTTTATAATGGCTTTTTGAGTTGGTGATGAAATCTTTTTTCTCTCTGTACCTATCTGAACGTGAGTGCTGGCCATGGAGAGATTAGCACGTATGGAGAGATCGTGCCTTTTTCTACAGGATGTGGGGGTCCAAAGGACAACTTGGACATAGGTATGTTTTTGCACTCTTCTGATCTACTCCTCCTTAGGAGAACCTTCTCTTTTCCTCTTTACTTTCTTGAAAAATGCCATGTGGAGATCACCTTTGCTGTGTGCTCTTTGTTGTCCAGCAGTCATCTCCCTCTAGTTCCTTATCATCCAGCGGAGTATTTAATTTCCTTTGCTGTAGTATTTGTGTTGCCTATCTTTTTTCACAGAAGTCCTGCCAGTGACTTTCCCAGCTGCTTTGGGGCTCTGATGTGGTGCAGTTAATGCTGTCATTCACTTCTGCTCATACACAGTTGCACACTTTCCAGTCTTTTCAGAAGAGCCTGTTTCCTACCACCCACGGGATGGTGAGGAGTGTAGTAGGAGTGCTTATGAATTTGGATTAACTTCCATGGCACAATGTGCAGGACATGTTGGACAGTGTTCCCACAAGCCGTGCTTGAGTGCCAGAGAATGCTAAATTGTCAGTAAAAAGAAGTATCTTCCCTATATTAAATTGGTTGCGCAGAAGAGAAATTATTTAACTGAAGTGTGGTTTTTTCCCTGTTTGTGATCCAGGGATCTTGCTGGTTCTTCAGTTTGTTGGGTGATGGTGGGAAATTATTTAAGTCAGACCTGAATTCCTACTCTAGAACCCAAATTGTCAGACCTTCTTAAAACCCCGTAAGACACTGAAGTTGCACAAATTCTGTTTTTCTGTTCCTGCCTTAAACAGGGAGTGCATCTGCTTTTTGAATTACTGTTGCAATCACCAAAGAAAGATTTGGGTTCCCGTACAAGGCCAGAACTAATAAGAGCCATGAATCGTGTTTGGGCTACACTGATCTTCTCCAGTTGGAGGCTGGATAGACCTTGTGTCTGATCTTGAGAATCTCTTAGCTTTTCTTCTTTGACTCAGACCATCTGATTCTCTATATCTGAACAAATTCTGATTCGTGTTCACGCTCTTCCCATTTCTCCTCTGTGTCTGGTACTTGCTGGAATAAACAGTTGATGAACTGTGGTACAATAAGTGTGCAGATGTTCTCTCAGCATGCCAGCTGCACTTATGATTCTCATCTCCATAACTGTATATCTTGCACCTTTACTATACTTGAGATTACTTGTAGAGCCTGGTTTTATGTGGGAGAGCTCCTGTTGCATAGCAGAGGTTCATGTCAGCTTCCTGGGTTTTTTCTCCTCAGATTAGTGGTGCTTCACAGGTTTCTCTCTAAATACAGAATCCCTACAAGAACATGAAACATTTTGCAGAACAGTGGGCACTAGGAAAATGGAAGAGTTGAGGCTTTGATTTAATTCTTTATTTCCTCTCCACTTTTGTATGAAAAGAGTTGCCATCCATGGTATATACTTACAGAAATATTCACCCTGTTAATACCCTGGTATTCATTTTCACAGCAAGATACTCTAGGTTTCTTATACAGAAAAGCCCTAAGAACTAATTTTCTCCTTAGAATTATTTGACAAGCTCATCAGTTGTGTAATGATTTTCTTTAATGTTTGGGGTTTCTTTAAAATGTAATTCCTCTCTGGATTTTTTATACCACAAGAGGTAGCCAAAGATCAGGTACTAATTTCCACCCAAGAATGTTTGTTTATATCTTCCAGATAAATTAAAATATGATTCAGTGCATCATCAGGCTGTAAATTACAATACTAGGGAATGCTAATGGTTTTATAGGAGCCAGGACCAAAATTTATATGAAGACTGTTGATCTGTTTGAGAGTGTTATGTTAGGCTCATCAATTTTTCTTGGGCTGACCTAATAATTACCTTCCGTAGGGCAAGGCTTGTTTGCCTTGAATTCCTGCTTGCTTTGTTAGTTTATTCTCTAAGCTGGTTTTTCCAGCACTTCAAATACAGCTTTGTTTTGTGGGGGGAATGAAAATAGGACAGTTTTGCTTCTTAGATGGGACTATTTTTGGGGGGCTTTTTTGGGGGGAAAAGGGGGGTGCATGTGTGGAGGAATCCTAAAAAAAGCCCTCACAGGAGGAATTTCCTTTTAATGTATTTTCATGCTATTACAATAGGATAGACTAGTTCTCCTGAGCTGTGTTTAATTTAGCTGTTGTGGTGTTAAAGTACTGGAGATGATGTAGCCCAGACTTCTGGACGTAGTTCAGACTCCACATGGGACACAGGTGTCACTAAATTTCAGGCCACTTTGCCCTAACCTTTCTGTTTCTGAACTTCTGATGTCCTGGTCCCTTTTACCTGCCCTGTACTGCAGTCACAGTTCCCACCTTTCCTTTGGAAGGACACAACTTGTTTGGTCACAGGCAAGGCACGTGTGGCAGGAGAGGCTAAGGTACTTCACCATCTCTAGTTTCATAGGACAGCTGAGACGTTTTATCCAGTGGTTGTAAAAGGTTTCTCAATCTAAATAAGCAGTCATTTGTACTTTGTGGATGTTCACAGTCATGGTTGCTAATAACTATTTATTTATTTCAATTTAAAAAGTTCAGGACCGTGTACAGTGGGGGTTTTTCTACTATCTCCAAGGATGGAGATGGTGCAAATATCTGAGCAACCTGCTACTGTTGAACAGTACAGATTAATGAACAATTACAGTAATATTGTTTTTACAATGTTTAATTGGAACTTTCTGTAATTCAAATTGTGCCAGTTGTATCTTGAGCACCTCTGAGAAGAGCCTGGCTCCATCTTCTCCCTCCACAATCCCCATCAGATATTTATGGACATGGATAAGATCCTGAGTCTTCTCCAGCCTGTGCAACCCAAGCTGCCTCAGCCTCTTTCCATGATGGATGCTCCAGTCCCTTAATCACTTCAGTTGCTCTTCATGGGATTTCCTCCTGTATGTCCACGCCTGTTTTGTACTGGGGAAGCCAAATCCATTTCCTGAAATATCTAGGTCTGTGTATGTAAATTAAAAACCACACATTGGAAAGACCACCAGCCCTCTCCATTCCAAGTAAGGTGCCCTGAGTTTTCCGGAGCATGTTCCTGGTGAAGAGGGAACTGAACACTGCTGCCTTCACTCAGGTCCTGATTGCAGTGAAGCACAGGAGTGTCCCTTCCTCCCTGTGCAGCAATGTTGGCTGCAGATTAAGTGACCTTTTTGCATGTAACCAGAGTATTTTAGGTATAAAAGCCTTGGGTAGAGTGCAGTGAAAGTGGAAAAAGCTTGCTAACATAAAACCTGCTTTATTGAAGCATAGATAGAGGTTAATGCAGGAAATGCTGACCTGTTCTATGCAAAGAATAAGACTAGAAAATTTTGGGGGCATCCACTAGAGTTAAAAGACATAAAATCACGGAGTCAATTTACATTTAGGTTTTTGCCTAAAAAAGAGATNGTAGAGTTAAAAGACATTAAATCACGGAGTCAGTTTACATTCTGAGCATCCCTATATCCTGCTGAAGGCAATAGGTTTTTGCCTAAAAAAGAGATGTAGAACTTTTGCCAAACTGAGTCAGTCTCATCTCACTGATATGATTTTCCACCATTCTGCTTTGGGATGTCCTTAAATGTGTGATGTTTTTGTGACGGTAGGGCCAGCAGCAGTGGTGTTCTGTAAATGCTAAGCTGATTCTTGCTAGCTGTGACTTTATTTATTCATTTATTTGTTTGTTTGCTTTTCTCATGAGCAGTCAACACCTAATGGCACGTAAAACTGTATTTGCCAAGATTTGGCATGAGACATGGCTGGCAGATTAAAATGTTTGACTTTTAGGGGAAAAGCAGGCTTTATGGAAATCACTTGTCTTTAAGGGCCAGCTGAAAGTGTTGGAATTCAATAACTTGCTTTGCATGGAGCAGGTGATGTTCTAGGTAGATAGGTTTGACACAAACCAGTATGGCTGCCTCTAGCCAGTGAGCTGTGCTGTGTAAATACTGTGAGTTTCTCCAAATACTGTTCAAAAGCATAGGGGAACATTCTGGTGCAAAAATCTAGAAAGAGAAGAGCAAAAGACTGATAATTTTGAAGAGAGAAGGATAACTAATTGGCAAGGAAGCCCAAGCTGCTGGGAGAGCATGTACGGGCTGGTAGCATCACCGACAGCAGCAAACTTTTCCTTATTACCACTCACCCTGGTCTTTCATTGTTTGAGCTGGAAACTGCTGAGAGTGGATGAAGACTCTGCAAAGTACATGTGGTGTCAAGTCCTCATGAACTCAACATGTCCTGTCATGTCAATCCTCAAACTAAAGGGGCATGCTGGAGCAGGAGAATCCCATGGGTGTGAGATCCCATTTAACTCTGGTCAGGACAAAGAGCAGAGCCTCCCCTCTCCATTTCTTTGCAGCCCTGCAAAGGGGAAACCTGGTGGCTGGAAATTTCTGCTAAGCAAAGATGCACAGGGGCTGTTTATGGGTGAAAACATACCCAACTATATGAAGCAGAAAAAATCAAGTAGAGCCTCAGCACCTGCACTTCCAGAAGGACAGTGTGTTTGTAATATTTTTTTCCCACTCATTTACTGATATGAACTCCTACTAGCTAATTCAGTTTGGATATCTCTCCCCTTTCTCAGGCATTTCAGAGCATAGAATTGGTGGTCTCTGTGTTAGTTATTAAGGACAGGACTTAAAAGGAAAAAAAACATTTTTCATTTGGAAATTTTCTTTAATTCCATTTCCCGTAAATTGTGGTGAAAGGGGGAGAGAGCCTTGAGCCTGCACTGTTGACTGGTTAGTGACCTTCAGCAATTTACATAAGCTATTTCCTCACCTATGGAATGAGGATAATGATACTCTTAAGTCTACTTTAAAAAAATTGCATCAGAGCTAGATATTGTTGAACTACTACTTTGTAACAAAGAACAAATCTTTAGTATAGCAGAAAAATTTCTAGAGGCTCAGAAGTCAGTGGAGGAAAGTGAATCTTCAAAAATGTGTTATTTATAAAAATCTTTAAATTGAGACAACAGGGAAAAACTAGAATGCTCTTAATTTTTTTTCCTCCTCTTTTCTTCCCCCCACCCCCTGATGTTCACTTTTCAACATGGTGTTGAAGTGGGTTTTGCTTTTGTCTGTATCGGTTCAACCTCCAAGTTCTCAGCACTGCAGTGACTCAGAAGTCTCTATTTATTACAGAACAAGTCTTTGCTCTGGAATTTTTGTTTTAAAGTCATAGGAATGTGTTGGTTCTTGCAAATAAGCTGGGAAAGCTTATTTGACAAAAATCTATAATTTTAGCCAAACTTGAGATGACAGCACTGGCAGTAAAGTTATGACAAAATGCTCGACAGAAACCAGACAACTCTGAGCTGAAGTAGATATTCTCTTCTTATTCAGAGTGGCACATAAGTGGCACATTCACAGCAAAGGAATGTTGCCCAAATTCCAATCTGAGGCATCTGCTGATCGCTCAACAGGTGGTGTTTGTACCAAATTTGAGAAGGGCCAACTATCGTTAGCCTGTCATTAGCTTGGCAGTAGTTGTGTTTTCTTAAAATCCAGGCTTCTGAAGTCAAGATGTTATGTGAAAATCTTATCTTTCATTAAATCCTGAGGTCCCAAGGCTTTGAAGAGGACTTGGAAATGTGAACTCCAAAGACTCAAAAAACCCCACGAAAAAAGTAGAAAATACCATTGCTATGTTTCCTCATTTTAATGACGAGTTTAATAAGGTACTCTTTGAACTATTCAGGAATCCAAAGGATTATTTTTAACACGCAAGGCAGTCTGTTTGGGAATTTGTGTGCATGTATGTGTCATCTCATTGAAATCAATTATTTACTGTCTTCCCTCCTAACTTTTCTCAGTGTTTGTATAAAGCCATCCTAAGGGTGCTGAGGGTGATGGGTGTGTGCTTTCTCACTGAGATGTGCGTCTCCACATGCCAGTAGCAGGAATGATCTTTCTCAGTGTTTCCATGCCAGTTCAGTCTCATGGGGAGCGTCTGTTTCTTCTGGACAAACTGTAACTCACTCCTGTGAGTGCTGACTAGCACTTGGCTCTAGTGAGAGCTTTTCTGCTTCAAAGTAGCCCTTGAGGTGGCACTGTGCAAGATCGCTATCACTGTTGTGGAACATCATCCCAGAGTGACAATATCAGGTGCTGTGGGAAACCCTATAAAAGCCAATGAACTATTCCTTCAAATGCTTGGACTTCTTTAAGCAAGTCCAGGCTGCCAGCAGCAGATATTCAGCTCCCCCGGAGACAGCACTGTTGAGTTGCTCTCTCAGACAATACTCTTGGCAAAAGCCTGAGGAGCAGTATAGTTGTCTGTGAGGGGGATTCTTATTGTCTTAGAGAGATGATATGAGCTGCCCTGCCTGGGGATGTCAGGATAAAATCCTACATACTGTCAGAATGTCCTTGGGGGCTGTCCCCCTTCAGCTCTGTTCCTTTCTCCTGTTGCTTGTCGCACCCCTTCCTGCCAAACTGCTGTGTCCAGTAGATGCAATTAAATCAGATGCCCTCACAGTAGCTTTCCCAGAACCAAAGTATGCCCAAGATTATGATGATAGCTGGTGATTCTTCATCATCTTCCTGGAAGGGACTGGAGACACTTCTTCAGTGTCTGGGGACATGAAAATGTGCATGCCTGAGAAATAGAGTAAAAGATCACATCCTGAGATCCCTAAGACCATTTGGGAAGCAACACTGTTGTTAGAATTGATCCATAGGATGGTTGCATTTCATGAGCTGCATCTGTAGAGTTTATTCAACAAGCAGCTTGTGATGACCTGGCTGGTTTTGGTAAGGCTTGGGCAGCCCTCCCAGCAGCAGCTGTCTCCATCCTTTTCCCACCTCAATCTTGCTGTTGAGACCAAACTCCTCATTGCCAAATCTATTTTGCCTGCATCCTTGAAATGTCTCTAGCTGTCCCATAGTCTGAAATTGGCCTGGTGTTTTGGCAGCAGGAAGTTGTGTGCCTAGTGAACTCTTCCTGATGGACCCTGTATTTATAAAGCTAATCTCATTTCCTTCTACACCTTGTGTGGACGATAAGATGCCCTTGTGTTTTTCATTGTGCAGAAGAATAGAAGCCCCATTCAGGTGTTTGCCTTGCCATTTCCTTTGTTCAGCAGAGATGCTGGTTACATGTTACAGGCCAGCTCAAAGATAAGCTCTTGCTACTCTGTAAGTGAATGGCAGAGTTCTTGTGCTCCCCACCAAGTGTGTACACACAGTGTTCCGTGTCTGACTGAAGTACAGGTGTTCATTGTCAGAAGGACCCATTTTCGGTGGTAAGTTTTGAGTCATCCCAGCTAATGGGGCTTTTCAGCAGGAGAGTTGTGCCTGTGGCAGGGATTGATGAGTCTGGAGTGAGTCCTCAGACTTCCAAACAGCTGTGAAGATACTGGGTAATACCAGTGGTTACTGTCCCTGAAGAAAGAAAAATTTAGGGGTAAGCACATTTATTCATCCGTGTTGTGGGTTGGGTTTTTTTGTTTTGGTGGGTTGTTTTGTTTCGTTCTGTTTTAGTATTCCCTTTCCTGGACTTGTAAAGTGACACTTAGGTTGTGTTCAAATCTGAAGAAGCTGTCCCTGTATAGCTCACTTTCAGGATAGGTTTTCAATAGGTTTCACAACAAGAGCAAGATTTCCAAAACACTACTAGGTGGGTTTTCAACGGGACTCAGCCAGCCTGGATACTTAGCTTGGTGACTGTCTGGTGCTTATTTGACTCCAAAAAGTGTGTCCTGGATGCTGGTAGTATCCTCAGAAAAGTTTGGAAACAAGTTGATGGGTTCACTTCTGTTCTCTGTGCTGACTACATCTGCAGATTACAAAGCACTGAGCAAAGCACCTTCTTTGAGCCAGGGATTCTGGAATATAGAGATAGAGCTCTTCATCTTTAATGGTTTTGAGTGAGGTCATGTTTAACATGCTGGAAAAAGAAATTCCTTCTTGGCATTGCCAATTCTCTGGTATACATGAGGCTACTTCTTTTGCATGTTTTGCTTATGGGTGTCAAGCAGTGATGTGTTACTCCTTCATAAATGAATGTGTATTACATCTTGCTGGTCATGGAAAAGTGCCAGCAAATTGTATCATTGGGCAAAAAGGAAAGACAGGGTATTTCAACATGTCAGGATTCCTACTTTTGAAGATTTGTTGGGGTGTTTGCTGTGTTCAGCAAAGACCAAGCTTTCTCCTGAAAAATGAAATTCCTGGAACCACCTCTGTCAGCATATAGCTGATGTATTGAGGCAGATTCCCTCTGAGTTGTCTGTAGGTAGCCAAACCAAAATTCTCACAGCAGCGCAGAAGTGAACATCCTTTCACAGAGAAGCACTTCATGGACAGCACACATGTGAGCAGGTGCACATATTGTCCTTCCTTCATCCCTTTGGGGGCGTGCATTAAATTCTCGTGTTGCGTTTTGGATGTGCTGACTGGGCGAGTTGCTGGAGATGCGATGAATCAGTAGGAGTGGTTGCAGCAAGTCAGCATTACATCCCCTCCTGCTGGGTTTTTATTTGGCTGCTTTGCTGATCACAAGGCACCGCCTTTTGCCTCTCTAAGAAAGCTGTGCAATACTGTCTTATTTTGTCGTGCGTTAAATGTACAGATCGTTTCTGAATCACTACTCACTTCTCATTCAGTTTCTCAACGAAGTATAAGTACAATATAACCTGCGAAATATCTTGCTGTTAGCAAAAGGTATCATATTTGTGAACATGGACTCCTTTAATAACATATTGGGTCTCAAACTCATTTCTTTTGAAGTTCCTGGCTTTTCATAGTCTGTAAGGATTAAAAAAAATTAAAACCCAATGATGTAAGGAAATAACTTGTGGTTTCTTTACAAATTAATAAGCTCTAAGGAGCATTGTATATTTCTTTTTTAAAGTGTGTAATAAAAAACAGAGGAATGTGCTGCTGCACTGATGACCACAGTGGAAGAAAGACTCTTTTTCTCTCTTTTGCTGTGGTAAAACTCTCGGGGCTGGTGCGTTCTTAGGCTGATACAGTAGCGTTGTTTTGGGTTCCCACTCACCGCCTAGAGCAGTCCCACATGGCTGGGTACAGAATAAGTACTGCCTGTGGAGTTGGAACATGAATATGAAGCATGCTAATGCTAGTATCAATTAGACAGTGACCCAGAAATTCTTGGAAGAATGATTTTTCAGCTGTATCCTGTCTCCAGGGCTTACAACCCTAACAGTAGCTCCTCTCTGACTCCTATGTAGAAAGCTGGAATAACTGGGGAGTGAGCCAGGGGAAGATGAGGGGGGACGGAGCTGGAATGCTGCTCCTGAGAGAAACAAATCATTCAGGCAAAGGCATAATCAAAGCTCTTGGATGAATAACGAAATAGCCATTTCAATTATATGTGCCTAGGTTTGTGTTGGGTTGTGTTTGTGTCATCTAGACAGACGTACTCGCAGTTTGCTTTCCCTAATAAGTGTTGGATTTTTGAAAATACTTTAATGACATCTGGGCATTTTACTAGGCCTCAAATTCTTTATAACTTTCGAGGTCATGCAGCCACCTTTGCGTCATCTGGCCTCTCAACCTGCTCCATTCTTTCAGAGTCTTATGAAGAACATTAAACTTACAGATGCAATTATTGTATAATAAAGTATTGATTTCCTAAAGAACCCTTTAACATCTGCTTTCATAATTAGCATTTACAAGGCATCAAAAATTAACCATGTACAGACTTACAAATTAATTACAAGGCCCTTTTGTTTCTGAAATAAATATCAGTGCCCGTGCACTGAGAAGAGCTGAGCATCTTTTCTAACTTCACTGAGTGCCAACATATGATGTGTCTGGATAAGACTAGTGTAAAAGCAAAGTATTAAAAGGAAATTTTTGTCTTTTCATATTCCATTTGATAATTACCTTTATTAACCCTTTTTTTTTCAGCTACTTGGCACTGTCTTCCTATGTGTGTCATAGTATTTTTCCCTGGTAATTTCTATTTTCTGCAGCAGTGGCTCTCCTTGAGAGTAGCTCTGTTCAACTTCAGGCATGACAGCAAATAAGGAGTTTGTTGCTCAATTAGATGTTTTCTCTTTCAGTGGTATAGATTTCCAAGAGATGTTACGCTTTTGTTTTAGTCCCTTGGAGGAGTAAACTCCCTGGCTGATCACAAACCTTCCCTCTACAATTCTGTCATTGCAGATGAAATCTACAAGAAAGAGTTTGGTGCCCCAATTGGTGCTGAAGACCTATGGAGGGGCTTTTCTTCTCTGAGCAGAATGGTGGTTCTGCAGCAGTAGCTGCTGTTTTAATGTGTATGGTCTTCAACTCTCGTTAGTTTGGGCTCTGAGCTCCTCAGCAACCTGGAGATTTCTTTCTCTCTGTGCCCACAACTACCCCACTCCAGGCAGTTTGTTCCCTGCTTCCCACGTAAGTGTTGGTGAGACACAGAAGAAAGTGCTAATGCTTTTTATAGGGTCCTTTTTCAGGCTGTCTTTGGATCCCTAAAAAACCTCTGTTGTGGGCTTTTTGGTCTAAAACTGAACCAGAGACAGGCACTAGTGCCCTCTTTGCAAAGGAGAAACCCTATTTCAAAGACCTGCTCAGAGGATTTCACTTGTGTTGAACAGGATTGAGCTCCATGGCCTAGAGCAACATAAGAGAAGAAATATAAAATATTTCTTATAAAATAAGAAAAACCTACGAAAGGATGTAAGGGTGGTGTGGGGATTGACAAAATTTGAGGGAGGCTTGTTTATGTTTCTTTGGCTAATAAAATCATGAGAATGGAGAAAGATAACATTTTTCGTTTATTAGTAATAGGTTGAGTTTGACTCGTAGCAAAGGGAGGATGGTGAAGGCTCCCAGGAGAGAGAAATCAAGGGGATTAAATGAATTAACTCACTCCATCTGACTGGAGGGGGTTGGAAGGAATCCTCCCAAAAAACAGTACCGGAAAGAGAAACTCCGATAACCCAAAAAATACAAAATTTAAATTGCGACTATTGACTTCAAGGGAATATCAGGCTGATAGTTGCCATAAAACCAAAGCTCTGTTGACATTTTAGTCAATAACCATCTCATACCAACATCCCAGGGTATCCTGATTTGGGTTATGCTCAGATACTTCTTAATGCTGATTTATGCAAAGTTTTGTATTCCAGAATCAGTTTTCAAAAGAGATTTGAGCAGGGGAAGTAGGGGAATATGCATTATTTGGAGGGGATTTTTCTATTTTTAGGAGCACAATTATGGTATCATTTCAGTTGAAGAAAATCTTTGTATCATCCTTCTTATCTACTGACTAAGCCACTGCCTTTTACGTAGATTTTAAAACTGTGTTTAACTGCAATAGCTGTAAAAGTGGGAACATGAATGTCTGATGCCCTGTGTGTCTGATCAGAAGTTTGTTTCCAGGAACAGCCTATACTATGCCATTTAAGCTGTGGGTCAACTCAGGTTTCAGAAAGGCAAGTTTTCTGTGGCAGGCAGATGTTACCTGTGGGTATTCCAAAAAAGGGAAAGTTCTCTACCACAGCCTTCACCTTTTTCTGTCAGTTTGGCTGTGCGTGTTTCTTGTTGGATAAATGCAGTGCAAAAGCCTCTGCATCAGGCTTTGATAAGTAACAGGGACAGAAAATACCCAAGAGTGCCGATCTACCTGTTCACTTCCTGACACTTACACACAGAGCCTGTTTTTCCCACAATTTTCACAACAGTATTTGGTTCTCTGTTGAGTTCACAATCCATTTGGATCCTTGGAACAGATATTTTTCTTCCTGTTGTTATCCAGGAGCTCTTCCCAGCTTCGGTGAACTCAAGAAGAGTATCTATGAAGGTATTGGAGTCTGCTGACGCTAGATGCACTTGGAAGAGCCCCAGCATGCCAAGTATTCCCAAATGGAGATGTGTAGCTGAGACCTGCACTTCTGTTGGCTCAGGAACCTCTGCTTGGAAATGCTCAGTTTCTTGACTGGTTCCCATTTTAGATGAATGAGGAAAAGAGAATGTCCCGAGGGATATGTGCAGACCTTCATACAAGGGCTGGCCACAGGTGTGCTTTGAACCAGTTACTGATCTATCCCACATTCTTGTTTTACTGCAGCACAGATTTCTGTCTCTAATTTAAGTGTCATCCACTTCGCTGTGCTTGGCTTTTGACAGGGGAGTAGGCAGGCACTTCCTCTGGGTGAGAGCTGGCCACTCCTGGGTGAAAGGCAGGAACACTGTCCTGCTCATGGTGAGTGACAACACCCTCATTTGTGCTGCTGCTTCAAACTGTTAGCAGGTATGGCTGTCGGGATTAACCCTGCATTCCTGAAAATTCCTTCTAACAAATCACTTTGAAAGGGGCTGTGAGCAGGGTGCTCCTCCCTCTGGATACAGGTAAAGCTCTCAGGGTGGTACAGTCAAGTCGCTGCATTAAGAGCTGACTCTAGGATGGACGCATGCACACACATATATTTGTCTTATTTGGGGCGTGGAAAGAGGGATTACTTAGATTATCTGTTCAGGATTTTTTTCTTTTGAAAGGGCCTTTGTCTGGAAGTACCAGAAAGGATGAGACAAACCGGTTGCCTTCACGGCCCGATGAGCAAAAAGAAAGCAGTACTCCTGTTACCTGGAGACATTCAAGAAGGCAAGTGCAATTAGTCAGTAGATAATTAAGCTGTACATAATTGGAGTAGTGGAGACAAACCACCTTATTCCACAGATGTAGCAGAGCAGGAGAAGCCCTTTTTTTAGAAATTGCATGACAGGGAAGGGAGAGAAGGCAGAAACTGCTTGATCCACATTATTTGTACAATGTCCTCAGCAAACAGAAGCTCCACTGGGGCCTTTTCTTCCTCCTGGAAATGCTGTCAAGGGAGGGAATGTATTAAAGCTTGTTGTCTTCACTCTGGTCTTGCTGAGGCAAAAGTTTCACTGATGGAAGCAACTTGGAGGGGTTTGCTATTTTAGTCTAGTAACACTAGGAGTGAGGATATTTAGGAAACAAGCAATGCCTGGGAGGATTGTTGATTGCTCTTGGTCTCCCCCCTGTTCAAGGCTGCCCCAGTGCTTGGTGCAGGTCTCAGAGAGCTGTTCCTCAGGACCCCTCTGTTGCCCATGGCAAATCCCTGCCATGCCTGCAGGGTGGGGTGCCCAGCTGCAGAGAGGCAGTGGAGCTCATCATTTCCCTCTGCCCAAGGAACCCATAGCTATTTGTGTCAGGAAGCCCGATGGGTCCGTCAGGCTGCTGGCTCTGTAGCAAGGCACACTTAACCTTCAGGAACATTTATAATTAATGCTTAATTGATTTCCATAATGCAAGATCAACACATTGGCCTCTTCCTGTACATCTCTTCTCACATGAACAGTCCTTACTAACCTTATTTTGTCTTTTCTGTGAGGTTTAACCTCAGGCAAGGTTCTTGATGAACTTGCTGCTCATAAAAATATCCAAATGTTCCTAGCACAGATCAAAAGCTGGCCTCAGGCCCCTTGGTGTTTCTTTTCCAGGAAGGGTGGCTTCTTTTTATCATAATGTTAGGAGGCTGTGTCTTTTCCAAGACTCAATTTTCTTTCTTCTATCTGCCCCTCTGGGGAAAGGTCATATTCACTTCATTCTAGTTGCCAAATTTCGAAAACTCCATCTTAGGAAAGTGATCCTGTGTAGGATCACCTCTGACATTCTGTTCATATCAGTGTTGAGTTTTTCTTCTCTTTGTACATCTACAGGAGATTTACCCACTGGAACTGAGGTTGGAATACTGCCCCAGTAAGCATGGCCTGTGCTAGTTTACTTTCAGCAAAGTAGCCCAAATCAAGCTCTCCAAAATTCATGTGAGAGGTTCTTGTTGAACCCAACTAGAGGTTCCTCAAAAAGTAGATGATCAAAGGAGTCCAATGGATGCTGTGTCAGCTACCTGCCGTGACCCTCAGTCTGGGGAAGAGGGGAGGACTCTGAAATGATGTTGTGGCTTTGCTTCCTACCTATGAGAGTAAGGACAAATGCAGGAGGTGTAGGAATTTGGAGAAAGACATTAATAAAGGTGATAGAAAGCAAACAGCCTTGCTGGAAACAAAAGAGTTCACGGTGTCAGGGCAGTGGCCACTATGAGTCTGTCTTTGCTATTTGTCTTTGCACTTTTGAGGCTTTATTCAGGCCACACCTGTGTGTGTCTTCACAGAACAGGTGCAAGATTGTATCATCAAGATAGAAACAAAGTGTTGCCATTATCTCTATCCTTTTAAAGCATGAGGTCCGAGGTCAGAAAACAAAGTCAGCAATGACCTGCAATGCTGCTTCATGTTATCTTGGTCAAACCATTTATTTTAGTTAAGCAAAGATCTGGTTGCTGTTGGAATTTCTGTAGTTGTGCCTAAGCAGCATTACTTTCTACATACCTCTGACAATTCAGCACTGTAGTTACGTGTGATTTTACTGATTTCTTTTACTTCTGATGTGAAGGAATTCGTAAAAGGTTAATTTAAGCTGAGGACGTATTTTATGTTTTGTGAGTTGCACTTCTATTTTCTCTTTCTTTTTTTACGAACTACAGTCTGGTGATATCCTTGACCTTCTACCTAACAGCTTTGCGGACAGGACAGATTTTGATTGAGGAGAGAGCTGGTCTTCTAGAAGTCATGGACAGAAGAGGGATCTACCATATTAAAACCGACCAGTTTCTAGAGCAGGTAAAGGGAGAGGACTTTCAAACACACCTGTGTGCTGGAGAGAGGAGAAACCAAACTCCTGTGAAGCTCAGCAGGGGCTTTGCTCTCAGGAGAGGAGGAATTTTCCAAGTCACAGTTACAGTTCTTCTATACTATCTGCTGCTGTCAAATACTTGGATACTAATGACAAATAATGATGGATGCTGCTTCCTTGAGGTGGGAGAAGAAAAGCATTGATGGTGGATTGTCCTGTTTTGTTAATTTCAAACATCAGTTAAATTGTAGTTTCAGTACAAGAGTGTAATTCACTGAAGTCATGGACTTTTGTTTTGTGTATATCAAGTGTGATTTGATAACTAAAAAGAAAAATTTTCTTATTGGTGCTTAAAGAGAGCCATGAATTCTATATTAAATGCTCTTTTATTCTGTTTGTGTGAGCATGCAGGAACACATGGGAGCCTCAAGTAGGCATCAGGAACATATACTATGAGGTACTGAGATATAGAAAGTGAAAATAAAATCTTTCCCAAAAGAAGCTTGTGGTCCCAATACATCAGTTTTGAAAATTGGCACATGTATAAAGAAATTCCAAAGAAATCTACATAGTAAAGAGAAAAAAGGGGCTACTGCAGACAATTAACTAGAGGATCTGTGTGATAAATCTTTTATCTGAAATTAGCAATGTGTGTATTGAGTGGATCAAGATGAGCACACTACTCTTATAGAAAACTTGTACATGTGAAACCTGTCATCTCTTATTAAAAGACAAATGACATTTTGAGGCATTACATAAATAATGGAATCACATGGCCACCTGATCTTAGTTATTTCTTAGTGAAGGGTAAGACATTTCAAATGTCCCTTTATTCTGAATTGTAGAGCTGTAATTCTCCTGAACTGTCAGCACAAGTTGAATAGCTGTAAAGGCTTGGAATGAATTCCTAGTCTGTTTGAAGTCAGTGGGAGTGGTGTGCCTGGCTTAAATGAAGCAAAGGTTTTCAACTTCAGTGCCTGGGAAGGGGTGCCTCTGGCTCTTGTTTGCTAAAGGAGATGTCCAGTCACTGTCTGGAGAATAGAACTGGATCTCTGTTTTCATGTATTCATTAGTAAATTCTGCTAAAGCAAACACAATATTAGTCTGATGTCCTTAGTTGGGATGACCTGCCCAAGCTGGGCTTGGCCTTTAGGAGGGGATGCTTTGTGCCATGAGTGGCAGAATTAATGAAGCTGGATTTTCTCGTTATCCACATCTGCCGTGCTGCAATGAGACCAGCCTGTGTGGCTGCACCTCTGCTTGCTGTGGGGTGTGTGGTCTACCTGGAGCTCTGTACACACAAACTGGCAGGGGAGGGGACTCTGCTGCTTGGGTGACTGCTCCCAAGCATCATTTGTAAGAGCTGAGACTGCTGTTCTCTAAGGAGGCAGGTGCTGATTCAGACCTTTCTCATCAATCCAACTGCTTTTCATGACATTTATAGGAACTTCCTAATCCCTGGAGTTCGTAGCCCTCTAGCAAATCTCGTTGAAGCTGGACAACAAATTTAGAAGGTATAGGCAGGGTTAGGCAGACAGCAGGAAGGCATCAACTCTAGTTTGAAACAGAATGAGGGGATAACAAACTAGAAATGGCACAAATTATTTCATCTCCCTTTATTGAAAACACCAGAGAATTCAGTAGGGACCAATCAATTTCATATAGGTGTTGACTCAAAACTTTGATTAAATGTGATAGCCATTCTGAACAAGTTATTTAATGAAGAAAAATAATATTTCATAAAACCTAGCATGAATATTGTTAAAGGTATGAAAAAAATCAGTTTCCTGTGCTCTCCAATGGACAGCAAAAAAACTTGCTTGAATTCACTCCATTTGAATTAATCCTGTAGTACCTGTTTGGAATCCAAGTGGAAGTCCACACCGTTCTGTGAGAATTGACTACAGCTGGTTGCTAAAGTAAATTGATTTGTACCTGGTGATACCATATGCATTTGTGGTCCTCTGTCTTTCAGTGGTGGTTAAGGTCTGGACTTTGGAAGAGATCCAAGAATTCATAAGACTTACCAAATGTATAAAAGAACATGTCTGCAGATACTTAGCATGCCCTCCTTCCAGAGTTGGGTGGGTCTATGGCTCCATTTCTCACCTTTCCCTCTTTGTCTGGAGGGATAGGTGGAGGTGTTTCTTCCCAGAGCTGATAAAGGTTGTTTTTGGAATGATTTGCATTAAAAAATCAATCAGTTTCAGTTGAATTTTAATGCGAGGAAAAAGCTGTGAGATCTAGGGCTGGAATAAACCAGGATTTGTAATGAACAGAGAGTTTGGATATGATCAAAACAAATGAAACAGTTTGCATATCAAGTTTTATAGTCAGTAAGGTTTTAAATGACAGAGTCAGTCTGATTATACAGATATTATATAGTGGCTGAAAATTGCCTGTATGGAGAAATGTTCTTACAATCTTAAACATACGGTGTTATATTCTGGTCTCATCTTATGGAGCTTGAAGTAAGATGGATTTATTTAGTGTGGATTTAGATAATAGAGATAAGACTCTTCCTTATTTTCAGTATTGGCCTAAACTATACCTCCTCACACCAATTACTGTCTTGACACAGAAGCATCTTCTCTGTTATTCTGCCATTTGAAGCAGTTTTCATGTATCTCTCTTTGTCCTTCACCTCCTTTTCTGATAGAAATGCCGTTTGGAAACACAGAATTTCTTCTTCCCTCATGGCTCTTAATGCTTGTTCTCTACTTCTCTCATTTGTTACTTGCTTTTAGCTGTAGTATTTGAGGTAAAATTGCAAAATTAACATGCAGAATATTCTGAAAGGGATCCAAGGACCACTTGTACCCATCTATGCAGGACAAGATGAATTCAGCTGAATAAGGATGATGAGGAAGCCTGGTGGCTAAATCTAGGGAAGAAAACATGCAACTACTCATTTTGATGGGTGATCTTAACTTGTCCCTCTAAAAAGGGCTTTGGGAGTCTGGATAAAGAAATCAGAAGTTTAGAACACCATGACGCTTCAACAACAACACAGTAGCAGGGGGAAATCTGTGAGGAAAAAGAAAGAAATGGTGTGAAATATTTAGAAGCAGTGTTAAGACTAAGAGCATTAAGACTAAGATCTTAACTTGTCCCTCTAAAAAGGGCTTTAGGAGTCTGGATAAAGAAATCAGAAGTTTAGAACACCATGACACTTCAACAACAACACAGTAGCAGGGGGAAATCTGTGAGGAAAAAGAAAGAAATGGTGTGAAATATTTAGAAGCAGTGTTAAGACTAATTCAGTCCTTTGCATTGCTTTCTCCAGCTGATAGGTATTCCACTGAAATAGTTTTATTCTCAAACTTACAGGATTCTGCAGTGATGCTTCCTGTGTACCACGTGCCAAAGGCAGATCAATCCTCATGTTGTTTTCCATTAACTACACAGTATTGAAAATATATAGGCATGTCAGGTTGATTTTTTCCAAGCATTTTCTTTAGAATAATGAGTTTCTCCTGTGTTTGCATACCACTATGTCTCTGTTTATGTGTGGTTTCTAAACATAACACTATAAACTTTTTTTCCTCTTCACAAATCGATGCTATTGATGGTTTCTCTTTTCATTGTTTTTCCCTCCTGTTTTAGAGAGCTGTCAGCTGGCCGAAAAAAAAAGACCTTGTGCGTTGCAGCATGTTTCTTTCTTCATGTCTTGGTATGTTTGTCATTATTCCACAGTAAATTCATACTTGCTGGCTTAATCTCTATCTATTTATTAGTAGTACTTCCTATGGGCTAATGAATTCCATGTTTATAAAACCAATGGTTAGTGATGATAAGCAAATCATTAGAGGAGGTACTTATGTATTTGCTGAATTCTTAAAGAGGAACTTAGAAAAGGGAAATTAATTTATTTTTTGCACCCTTACTCTCCCATGTTTTTAAAATTTCCAGAATTATTTATTGAGATACCTTATGGGGCCTGAACAGGGAAGAAGTTGAGACCCTGACTCTGAACCAAGCTGTTTGCAGTTTCTCCATCACTGGGTAGTTTGTTTATTTTTTGCTATGTTTGGGCTGGTTTCCAAAATTTTGTCCCAATTTAGCACCAAAAGTGCATAGTGGGGTTGGCTTTCCCCAGGCTTTTGTGTGTGTTTTTGCAATGTTGGCATTGGTTTCCTCCCTTGTCTTATAGAGAGCTCAAGAAACAAATGCAGCTTGTCCAAAATAACTTGGGGATGATAACTACTCCAAACATACACATTTTGCTTTTATTCTCACATAGGTTTTGGCAGGGTAAAGAGCTCATTTGGCTTCCTATATATTTGAGCAAGGAGGGAAACTGTTGTTTCTCCCTTCTCTTCTGTATTTTTATTTATTCATCATATCGTTCTTTCAACCCACATAAAGAAACCACAAGCACTATCACAACTGGCAAAGATTAAAATCAGTGACTAATATCCTTGCTACAATAAACTTCACCAACCCCTAGCATGAGACATAAATAATACAAAAGGCTCTCTCATATTTTGAGGAACCGATATGAAAATTATAATAATTGTTCCACAGTTAATGGTACAAGAACTCAGTAACACTTAAGGACCTCCATACTGGATTTGATTTGCAGCCAGCTGGAGCCTTTCCTTTAAATCAATATGGTTTAGACTATGCCCCAAAAAGAGCTAGGTAAAATTTTCATATTTAGTTTGGACTTTTCCTCCCTTTTGAACTCATTCTTAGCAGCTGAGCGAGAAACACTTGGAGGGGTAAATAACCACTTGAGTGGTTATGAGATGACATGGTTGCATTAACTCTGTGTTTAGAAAATCTGTCTGTGTTCAGGTCTGCGCCTGGAGCCCTGGGCACAATGCTCTGATCTTAGAGGGGAGAACGAGCCAACCTCTCACCATCAGCCAAATAATCTAGTAATTGCAGCTCTCTGCACACTGAAGCAGATCCAAAGCGTCAAATTAACCAAAAGGAGGTGCTAGGGGGACAGGTGAAAATAGCCATTTACTTTTCCTCAGGACTGCACTTAGTTGAAAGGATATTTTCTCCTATATGAAATGTGTGAATGGATGATATGAAGCAACTGATTAAACCTTGGCCCTTGGATCTAAGCCCTGTTTTCGGATTGGCTTGTGACCCAGTACAAAATCTGATTTAAAGAGGGGGAGTTAATGAACTTCATATAATCCAGGCAGGTGAGTTTAGCTGCTTGTTTTGTTTGTTTTTTTTAATACTAAGTTACTACAACAGTAAAATTCAGGAAAATGGTTCAAACTCTGAAATTGAAGTGTCACAACAGTCAGGTTTGTTGACTGTCTCCACCAGGTGTGAGGTTGGGCTCAAATTGCTGTTGGTGTTCAGTTCAGCAGAGAATACAAATAAAGGATGAGGTTCTTCAAATGCTTTATTAGCAGTAGAGCTAATAGTTACACTTGAATTAAAATTAAGACTCGAGCTGGCACAATTTGGAGCTGATGCCAGTGAGATTTAGCAAATGGCCATATTCCCAGGCTGCTTGGGGCATGATGTCTAGTAGCGTATGGAGATGAAGGACTGGAAACACTAAAATAGCCAAAAGAAACCCATCGGGCAGTGGGAAAACAGTGCATGATCCTTATACCCTTGAGGGGCTGTGGATTCACTCTCCCCAATAAAAAGCTGGAGAGGAGGTATCTCAAGGACAAGAGATTAACTTCAGATGAAGCTTCTTAAGCTTTTCTTTTTTTTTTTTTTTTTTCCTTTCTTATAGTCAGATCTCATAATCTCATAATTTTGGTTCAGAGAAAGGTACCTTTTAACCCTGTGACTTAAAGGAAAATCTTGTTGAACACAAAGTGGAAAGGAATATATACAAAGTCAGGATTGTATATAATTGGCGTATTTTATAAATACACAAATTCATGTAGCATTGCATTAACTTCAATAACTCGTTTTCTGCTACCAATGTCAGAATTAGAGGGGACATTCTAACCAATTTCTCCGTTTGTGTGAAGTCTGGAAAAGAGAAGTCTGGCAATTGGTAGAATCTTGCCTCTATTAAATTAGGGATAAAACTCACTGACTTCAGGGAGTTGAGATTTCAGCCTGAGAAACAATGTTTTGATTTAAAAAAGATAATAATTAAAATAACTTTTGAAGCTTCATCTGTGAAAAAAAGGGGACAAGCAGGAGGCTAGAAATATATCACAGCAGGAGGTGACCTTTGTCTTATTTATCCAGGTAAAATAATCTGATAAATAATTTGAAATAAGTATGAAGAACCACCTATCTCCTGAAATGAGACACAATACCTTGTGAGACTTTCCTTCTATGAAGGAAAGCAGAGCACCCCTTGATGTAACAACTGCAAAGGACATTAATGCACTTTCCTCTTCAGATTCCACACACATGAAATCTTTGTACTGTTAAAGAGTTAACAGGTTCCTTGCTTTAGACTTTATTTTGGTTGTTTTATAACTGCAAGGATCTCCTTAGAGCTTTGAAGAGTCCCTTAGCTGTCTCTTGCCTCAGAGGAAAACATTTTCTAGGGAAAGAAGTTTTAGTCCAGGAGTGTGTTTTATACAAAAAAGAACTTCAGTGAAGTTGCAGAAGTTGGTTTATTTGTATAGTTTATAGGTAAAAGGCTAATGATTCCAAATAGCCATGACTTTGGAGTCAGGGCCAAGAAATTATGCTGCTAGTAAGCTTCAGAAGAGGAGTTTCAGTTCTTGTTGTGTATGTTACCTTTGAATCCTATTTTCCTAATTTTTCTAATGACCATTTTTGCTAGAAACTGCCTTGCAGATTAAATAATCTCATAATTTTATAATCTACATGAATCCAGGATCCTGTGCTTTAAGAAAGATAGCTTTTTTGAGACCTCAAACAAACAAAAATCCTTTGAAAATCCTCCTTCAGAATTGTTGATTAAAGGAATACTCACTTTGAAGTTCATCGTACATGTAGCCTGTGTTAGAATAAGTATAAAATGGGATTTTAACATTCAATAACAAATTGTTACTTGAGAAGAGTCACTTAACAAAACTATTTCATATTCATCATTAGGAATTAAATTCCCTGAACAAAGCACGTTTGTTTCACGGTGTAATAAATAGCTACTGCAAAATACGAGGATTTGACTTAATGGGAACTGCGCAGTTAAAATTGCCTTCAAGGAAAGTTGTGCACATGGACATGCACTCAGAGTCTTCAACAACTCCTTTTCTCTCTTCAATTTGACCTGTTGCAGAGTGATACTGCATAGTTTTCACCAATTTTCCCCCCATTATAGAACTCTATATGCTCATGCAAAAAAACAAACATGACTTGAAAGAGAGATTTCCCTATTCTGCCCAGCTGAGCACTCGGAAAGCTTGCATGGGAGTGTGAAACACTTCTCGTGGATAGATTAAGTGCTACCATCTGTTTGAATTGTTTTGAAATGCCTTTTTGGGCCAAAGCCTGCCCTTGTGAGGATCCAGTTTAACATGAAAGTCTCAGCAGTTCCCTGAATGTGAATAAGGCAGCAAAACTGAGTCCTTTCATGCCTCCCAATCATGCCCTTTCATTTAGCTACAATAACTGAATCAGAATAGCAGCTCCAAAAATTGAGCCTGTGCTTGTCTTGATGACTCCTTACTCACAAGTAGTTGCACTGATTTCAAGGGTTTTTTTCTCCACTGACTCTGATATTGCATTGGGAAACAGCAATGAGTCAAACACAGTTTGTGGGCAAACACAAAACCTGATTTTTTTTTTCTTTCAACTTCATAGGACTGATTTTTTTTTTCCAGAAGCCTGAAAAAATATTGGAAAAATATGGAAGAAAAACATGTTCGTAAACTGGTTTTCGTTCTCTGGGACCAGTAAAAAGCCCCCTAGAATACTATATAAGGTGATGTTATTACTGCCACACTTCAGAGTTTCTGCCTGAGCTAACAAATACATTTTAAATAAAGTTATTTTGTCAAAATTTACAGCATTTGGCAATTACCATTCCTATCTGTTATAAGCCAAACTTTATTTTTAGTCCTTAATATTGTGTTAGTGAAGTTATAATTAGCATACACAAAGGAATAGCAAGTTAATTTTTCTCCTGAAACACCACTTTCTTTTGTATTTTAAATAGTCACTACTTCTTCATAAACTAAATTTTTTGCTGTAGATTTGATTTACATGTTAAAATCAGTGATGTTTTTTCAATATTCTCTTTTCCTTTTTTTTCCCTCATCTCTTATATCCTGAGGGAAAAAATCCAAACTGATCCTAAAAGTTAATGTGTAGCACATATTTGTAACTTTTTCCAGATACTGTTATTCTGAAATGAAGAATGTGTTCTAATCACTTTACTATATACACCAAGTATTACTTTCTTTTGCGGCATATCTTGATCTGCTCTATACTTAACTACGTGTTTGGTTTCTCCCTATTTGTCTGGATTTGTTTGCCTTAGAAAAAGAGGAAAAATAGACTGAGAGAGGCAATTTCAAATTTTTAGCATTCCTCGAAGCACTATTCATCCCTTGCAGGGCTCATGCAGTTGAAGCCACATGTGCTGGTTTCAGCTGGGGTAGAGTTAATTTTATTCCCAGTGTCTGTTACAGGGCAGACTTCAGTAGTGGAGCCTCCTTTTTCACCAGTGTTTGGAGTAAAGTAGCATTTCATCACAGTCGTGTGTTGTATGTGTGTGAAGGAGCTTGAATAAGTTTTTAAGCTGCTCTGACACAGCTGTGTCTGAGCCCTCACCATTTACCTGCTTTTTCCCTTTTTTGAATTGCATTACACCATTTCATTTTCATGTTCATTACTGAGGGTGCTGTTTAACATATCCAAATATGATAGAGATTAACCAACAGTGCTCAAAGGAAGGGAAGAATGACTTGGAGAGGGGAGTGTGTTCTGGCATCGAATTAATTCTTTGACATTGAATCTATTCTTGGATATGTTTTGGTGAAGAATGAAAATAAAGATCTGCATCTTTGTTTATGCTAGAAATACTGAGTCCTAACGTGCCACTCAGACAGCCTGGGGACCTTTTGAAGTCTGAAATGATGGAAAATTCATCACCAAAGTTTGAAACCTAAGATGCAGCAAACTGAACTGACCAGACTGAAAGGTGACATTAGGGCTGGGATCAGTTCTGGAGCAGCAAGGCAGGAGAGCTTCTACTTTGAGAAGGGTGAAAAGAGCCAAGGAGCAAAGTCAACATGGAGTTAGCTGGACAGGAAGAGCAAGTTGAAGTAGCTCTCAGCTTTCTACTGAAATGCTTCCCAGAGTCCTCTTCTTTATACTGAGGTGCAAATGTTGTTGCATCCATGACAAAAGTTTGTAGGTAGCAATAATGTTTTTATAAGCTTTTCAGCTTTCAGGGGCACAGACTTATCTCTGAACCAGCAGCACCCAGAGGTGTTTCCTGTAATCTGCAGAAGGATGTGTGACAGGTGTACATGTTGTTCTATTGAAACAAATTGGTTTTGTCTCAGAACTTTGTTTTTGAGCTCACTCCTCTCTGCTTGTCACTGTTGTACCAGACTGCATCATGCTGGCTTGTCTCTGCATGTGGCTCTGTATTTCCTGACATGGACTGAGGATGCAGGAGGTATTTCTGAGTTACCTGGAGAAAACCCACCTCGAGAGGCCTGTGCAGACTGAAGCACTGAGGTTGTGCCTGTCTAGTATAGTGTTTCCTTCACTGCACATTTCACTGGCCCAAAGTTACTGTTCTGTAGCAAAAAGAGACAAGAATAGACTGGGATCACCAAGCAGAGCTCTGGGATAGCTAAGGCTTTTGCCCAGGCAAGCCTGAGCAGTGTCCTTTATGTGTGTCAGACAAACTTCTGGCACCCTGTATCTGCAGTTTCAGCTGAGAGATTGTGGTGTCAATGGGACCTCCTAAGCCAGAGGCAGAGAATAGGAAGGTGGATTTTCTTTGCTTATTTCTGATCAGCCTTCTTTGTCCAAGCAATATAAATACACATACACTTACTTGTTCTTTGCAAAAATAAATACAGGGCTATGTCTTACAATCCACTTGGGAAAGGAATCTGGTCCAGGATGTGGCAATTTGCTATTAGACATGGTCTCTTCCTTGAGTGCTTGCAGCCAAAGCTCCTGTGCTGGCTGATCTCTAAAATCTGGTTTTTTTCCTCTCCCAGTCATAATCTTAGCCATAAATGGAACAGGACCTGCCTCTTCCTTTGAAAGATGCAGCCTCATTTGTCCTTTGAGACTGCAAGCAAGATTTGCAGCTCCAGCTTTCATTCACTCCCTGCTCCTGAAATAGTTCCTGGATCTGAGCCATCTCTTTTCAAGGTGATGATAGGGATGGGAGCTAGGACAGAACTTGTGCATAGCAGGGATGGGAATTTGAGCCTGGGATGTCTGTGTTAGTTGGCAGATTTTTATCTTGGACCTGCCTGCTTGTCTGCTCAAGCCAAGATCATTGCTGTCCAAACTGCGTGTGAGATATGCACATCTTGACCAGCAGTGGGGCTGAGCTCCCTGCCTCCCTCGTGAAGAGATGCTCAGTTTTACTCAACCTGGGACATTGGTGACTAAAATGCTCAACTGTTCCCAAATTACCATGCTTTTTTCATAAGTATGTAATAAAAAAAACTGCTGAAATGAATCCTCCTGGTGAGATCACTACATTGTGCCTTGCTTGAAAGAAGATTTTTTTTCTTGGTGTGTGTGCACTGCAAGGAAATAGGAGGGAAGGTCCCAGAGAGAAGTAAAACTTCAGTGATAGAAATTTTCCTTTCCTGGGTCTGATCCCTAGGGATAAATCTGTCACACCCTGAATCTGAAATCAGCAGGGTTTTTACAGATCCATTGCCTTGTATCTGAAATCAAAATATTGTTGCAGATAGTCACAGGAAAGATTTTGCCTGACTCATTTGGCCAATATCCTTAAGTGCTTCTCACCCTACTGAGATTTGCTAAAGTCTGTAAAGGAAGCAGAAGAAAGGACTTGCTCTTAAAAATGTGCTGGCTTCCTTCAAGCCACCTGGGCTTATGGACCTTCAGAAGGTTGAGAATTTGTTTTATACAACCTGCTTCCCCTCCCAGGTGGGCTTTAATAAACTCCTTCAGCTTTAGACTCCATCCCCACAGCTGAATCTCATTCAAGCTCCAAGTTTCTCTCTAGCTTATGTACACTGTAAGGACAAGTCACGTGCACTCACCATCTCCTGGAGGGTGTTGAGCACTTCAGGTCGACTGGCAACTATCCCCAGTCCCTGGCCAATGTCATCCTGCTTGTAAGAAAAATACGTCATGGGAGAAAGGCTCTGTTATGAAAACTGTTATTAGAGAAAACATTACTTATTCTTAAATCTTAACCAGATTATATAGGGTTTCAAATTTTCAGTAACAATAATTTTCTGGTGCTCCCCATCAGGAGGCAAGGATTGCTGTCAGCTCCACTGGCATTAATCCAGCTTCCATCAGAAGAGAGATTCTGGATTGAGAGGGAGAACTGAGTTTTTATTGTAGTACTTTTGTTCCTCTACACTTGAAACTAAAAGACAGGACACTCTGGGAGAACTCCAGGGTTTGGGTTTTTTGTATGAATCGGAGAAATTGTTTTCTTCCAATTCTAACATAGCCTGTGATGCTTAAATATTTTGTTAGAATTGTTGGTACTGTGTTTTGTTGTTGAGCTGTCGCACACTTGTTTGAAGCTTGAGTTAACTGAACTCCCTAATTTACAAAACAAAGCAAACTTTTAATTTCATTTTAACAGTGCACAGGTAAATGGATATTTAAGCAATTAAGAATTTCATATTCTTAACTCTGTGGGCACTTCACTAGAAAAACTGTTTATTTACTGATTGCAGCTTGCAGCGAGATTTACTGTTAGGGTTAAACCCCGTTATAAAGCCTGACCTCGTTACATAAATTACTAATTCACAATAAGCTGGGCACGTTATCTGTTTGCTTGCTGAAAACCCTCTTTTAGTTCCTTTTGGTGAGAGCGTGGAGCAATACTTGACACCTTGGCCTGGTTTGGAGCCCAGATGCAATGGATCCTTGGTCAGTGCATGCCATCAACAGGAGCCACATCCGCTTGGACTTGCTGCCAAATCTAGTTCCCACTCAGCTACCAAGGGTCACCGTGGAGACATTTCATACTAGAACAGCTCATTTTAAATATTAGATTTCAACCCTTGAGCACATATTGGAAGTTTATGGTTGCAGTTGCTTTAGAACATCTGCTTTTTCATAGGAGGGGAAAAAACACTTCAGGAAAGTTAAAAAGCCTCAATGATAGATTTGGCATTGCATGTTTGTTACAGTAGTAACCAGTTGCTTAGCAAAGCGTCCATCTATAAATGCTTTAATATTTTTTAATAAATTATGGTGGATTTTAAAACATACCTAATAATAACATTAAATGTTTCTGTGTTTAACAGGCATACGCATTGTTTTAACAATATCTCCAAGTTATGTGCTTTGCAACAGCTTGCTATGGCTTCATCTGTTAGGCATTTAGTATGCATTCACTTTATTTATTTCTTCAGGAAAAAAGGAATTCTTTATAGTGAGATGCAAAGGAATCTAACTGCATCTAATGACGAGTTAACAAATCGGATCAAGCATTTATGAAAAAAAGTCAAAATGTAAAGCTGTATTGACGTATAGGCATAACTCACTAGTGCTTGTCTTTTGCCACCTTCCTCCAAGCCTTCCCAGCAACATGACCTTGGATAAGGGGGCTGTACTACTTCAGTCATCATTACCCATTACCATTATGGCAATACTGCCAGCTGGGCTGGGTTCCTGCTGTCACTGGGGTGATAGCACAGCTTTCATGAAGAAATAGAGGAATAGCCTTGATCCGTGCTGCCAGCAGTGGTTGGGACTGGCAAATAATGCATTAAAATGAAGATATTTTGTGTCAGGACATGGCCTGTTTTGGTAAGCAACAGCTTTTCCAGAGCAGACCCCTACCTTCCATCCCTCCCACAAGCACTGTGCTCGCCCAGCTATGAAGGGAACTGCTCAGTTCCTCTGAGAAGCAGCATCTGCTGGCAGGACTGCAATGATGTGTTTTCTGGTAAGCTCCACCTCATGAGTGTCAGGCACTGGCTGTCTTCAGCATCTGTTTGTTTCAAAGGAATTTGAGGGCAGAGTTCACTGTTCTGCTATCAACAGGTAACATGTCTTTATTGATGTATTTATTATAAATATATAAATCTGATACTTATGAGAAGTTCTGTGCGTATAGAAAAAGCTCTGCCTGGGGGATTTGTTTCTTTTTTTTTTTCCTCACAAGGCAGAGGCTCACAGTTGACATCTATTGTTAAAGCCAGGTGAAATCACCTAATGCTTTAAGAAAAGGGAAAAATTAGGGAAGTTATTGTCCCTCTTTAGGGAAGTGATTGTCCCCTTGTACTCAACACTGGTGAGGCTGTTGACACCACTTCAAATCTGGTGTCCAGTTCTGGGCCTTTCACCTCTAGAAAAATATTGAGGCACTGGAGCATGTCTAGAGAAGGGCAACAGAGCTGAGGAAGAGTCTGGAGCACAGTTCTGATGAGGAGCAGCTGGGGGAGCTGGGAGGGCTCAGCCTGGAGAAAAGGGGGAGACATTATTGCTCTCTACAGCTCTGTGGCAGGATGGTGGAGCCAGGTGGAGGTTGGCCTTTTCTCCCAGGTAACCAGTGACAGGAAAGGAGGAAATGGCCTCAAGCTGCACTAAGGGAGGTTCAGGTTGGATATCAGGAAAAGTTTCTTCACTGAAACAGTTGTCAAGCATTGGCACAGACTCCCTGGGGAGGTGATGGAGTCACCATCTCTGGAAGTGTTCGAGAAACGACTTGACGTGGCACTTAGTGACATAGTCTTGTTGACAAGGTGATCAGTCAAAGATTGGACTTGATGACCTTGAAAGTCTTTTCCAACCTTGGTGATTCCATGATTCTTGGAAAAGAAAAAAGTTGTTAATATTTAGGACAAGAGTTTAATTGCAGATTATTTTTGCTGAAATCTTTCCTCTGAGGACCTGAAACGACAAGATGTTTCATTCTGATGATTAAATAGGAGACATGAGCCAGTGATTCCCAGATCATGATAGATAGCAATTTCTCTTGCTTTTAATCCTGCTGTGATTGGTGGGACTCCCAGTGTGATAGCAGAGGAGGAGTACACCTGTGTGGAGCTATGCTAACCAAGTCTTACAATGCCTGAAACATCTGATTCCTCCTCTAGCAATCACAGTCTATGCCGTGCAGGTGGGGATATGTGTCTGAGAACTCTTAACCTGGGTATGTGCTGCACACTGGCAGGTTTCTGCCCCACCACAGCTGCTAAACAGGGAATTGGCTCTTTCCATGGCCAGGTATTTAATGGGGAGGAAACCTGTGGCCAGTAGGAAGAAGACATAGAGAGACTTGGGGTTTTGTCCAGTTTTTTCCTCCACAAATATTTCTACAAGTTGAAGACTATTAACTAGACACCAAGACACCAAATGGTTAAGGCAGAGGTTTTAGGAGCCTGGGTAACTGATGCTGGCCTTGCAAGGCTCTTGCATACAAGGCTCCGTGTTTAAGTGCCTGAATATGGATGTTGGTGCCTTGCTTCAGGCGTTTGGTTTGAAAATGCTGGCGTTGGGTATTTGCCAGGAATAGAATTGGATTTTTTTGACTTTGTGGTTTAACTCCTAGGCAGCATTTCTTCTTCTCAGTACACTGTATCCTGTGCTTATTTATATGGAAAACAAGCATGATACTTCCAGAGGGAAAATTATTTTTAGTGATGAATGAGAATATGTGGAATTTGGGATTCTTGCATCGGACTTCTTTTGATTGCTGTTGAAGAAGGAGTGTTTTATTTTCTCAATTCATCCCTTTCTTGGTTAATGCCTTTTGGAAAAGAAATCCCTAGCATGGTTCCTTTTGCTGAGTTAATGGACGACTGTAGGGTTTCTGAGCCAGAGAGTTTCACTGCCCAGCCTGGTTTAGGACCTCCTTGTGTAGAAGAGCAGAGCAGTTTCTGCTCTCCAGGGGAAGGTTACCCTCTTCCCATCACAAAACAGAGCATGTCAGCCAGCCTTCTCTATCTCTGAAGTGGCAAGGAGTAGATAGGAAAAACTATATAGCAGGAAAGGGAAGGACTCCTCATGTCTTTGCCTCTCTTCTGATTTCCTTGATTTTAGCGTGATTTGGGGACATGAGGAAAGGAAATAGATTGGACTTCTGGAAAATGACTCTTGGGCCTGGGATAGGCAGATGCCTGGCAGGGATGCTCCTGGAAAGCTACCTGTGAAAGCTCTGTGAATCTGGAGCATATTCAGAGCAAACTAATCCTGAGAGAATTTTGCTGGAGTAAGTGCCCAGAAAACATACCTGAGGGGAGGGTCTTCTACAGAGTTAGAAGTCCACCAAAAGGAAAAATTGACCAAAAGGGAAGGGGGAGCTGCAACAGGCTTGATAAAGGCAATCCTTTCCCAGTGCTTAAAGTTCTTGCTTCAGGGCATATGGTTGTGAGAACCTCTCCATTAAATGGTTATTGCTTTTTTTTTTTTTTTCTATACAGACAAATTGTTTTTCCCCCCTCACTTCACTCTGGGAGACAGCTGAGCTTTTTTAACCGAAACTTTCCCAAATAACTCAGCCCAAGACAGAGACATTGGCTAGGAAAATATAATACCAAGCATAGAGAGTTTGGCAATGTCTTTAGTAAATGAAAGCCGAATTTCTTAATGGAAAGTGTCAGGCACCCTTATAATAAGTAGTATTAAAATGCAGCCTATAATTATGCAAATGAAGAGGGGGCATCTTTGCCAACTGGACCTGTTTCCCAAACATTGCATTCACTTTTAAGAATCTGGAGTAGTTGCATGATACTTAACAAGGTGGTTATAAAATGAGATTTTGAATGTGACATGAGCTGCCACTTAAAACAGTGAATAAAGTCTTTGTTGGGAAATGGTGGGTGAAATTCAGCCACTGCAAGTCCTGGAGATCTGGGACTGTAAGGGGCTTCAGAAAGTTTTGCAAGGATTTTTCTACTGTAGTAGAAACTGATCTTCTGACTGTCATAGTTTTTGCAAGCAAGGTAGGAGTTACAACTGGTGTGTTATGGAAGGCACGTTTGATGAATGGAGACTAAAAGGGGTAATCACTGCTGCAGGGATGGGGATTTTGCACTGTGTGCAATGAGCAGACTAGGAAATACTTTTTCTTGTCTCTCCTGCAAACATAATTTCACCTCTGCAGGGTTTCCTTCTCCTCTAAAGGAGTAGAAATTTGCCAGAGTGGAAACAAGTAGTTCTGATGCAGATAGTGAGCTGAGAATGGTGGTTCATATGTCTCACTTTGAGCTCAAAATTAAGAATCTAAGAAAACCAGCAACTGTGTTCTTACATTCTCTATACTCTCTTGGGCTATGGAATGGGGACTGTCAATGTCTACCTAGATGTTTTCGCTTGACTAGGTTTTGGCGATTCCCTTGTTCTCTTCTGCTCTCTTCATTTGGGACACTTGGATGCATTAGCTGTGGAAAAACTAATGCTGTTTAGTTTGTTCTATGCTCTTGGGATCATCTTGCTCAGGGTTTACAGAGTTGCTCAGAATAGATGCTCTGTAAACCCTCTGGGCCGTGTGTCACATGGCAGTCGGCCATACACCGTGACACGGATGGTTCCTGCCAGCCTTGTTTTTTTCTACAGAAGAAAGATGCCAGCATTAACTAATCCATAAAGCTCCCTCATGCTGGGCATCCACCCAGTTAGAGCGGTTTAAACCTCCATGGTGTCTTAAACACTCTTGTTGATGTTGTTGCCTTGGTGCTCCATTTCCTCCCCGTGCTAGCTCCAAGCCTTCGCTGGAACGCGGCACAGCACAGGGCGATCGGCAGAGATCACAGTGGCAGTTCTATGTTTGGAGTACAGATTTTGCCCTGGGAATTTTGGAATACAGTTTGTGCTCTGGGAAACAGAGCAGTGGAAGGGCTTCTCTCAGATCTGCTTCTCTGGCTGTTTTTTTAGGATGCAGTCCTTGCTAGTGAAACAAAGAGCATCTTTCTTTAGTAGTTTTCAGTCTGGGATGTGGTGGTGCAGGCTATGCAGTGTTTTTTTTCAGCTTTAGCAAAGCTAGGATATGGCCTTATGGTTTCTATCTGGAAGGAAAGCCAGCCAAAATCCTTTGGGAATAAGTGTCTTAAGGGGTTGGATCCCTGGCCGTACAGCATTAGTACTCAGCTTGCTGAGGGTGGGGAACAGCCAGAGCACCAAGCAAGTCAATCACTTGGATTTCTAGAGGGGCAAGATAGAAATTACTGAGCAATTATAAGAGGTGGCAGATGACAAATAGAAATGCCTTTCTCTTAATTTTTCAGCAGATGATCTCATTTTACACCAGATCCTCAGCTGCTGTAGATCAGACTACTCCCTTGAAGCCTGTGCTGATTTGCACCTGCTACAGAGCTGGCAGTGGCATGCTTGATTTTAAAAAGAAAATAATTGTGGTTGTAGTGTAAAATCAGCTTAGTTTTGGATTAGAGAAGCTTTCAACATTTCAGTCACTGTAGAGGTTGCATGCACCACTTGTTTGTGAAGCTGGGGGCTGACACACACAGACTTCTTTCCTGTCTTTCAGGTGAATCTTTATGTTCATCTGCTTCAGTGGCTGTTTTGGAAAATTCTCAGACTTCTCCCTAAGTGTTTTTCTGCATTATTTATTTTGAAAGCAGGGGTTTTAAAAAGAATTCTTACCAGACCCATTTGGCCCTATACCCTGTTCTTGAGTTTAACTCATTCAAGGCTAATTCTGTGATATCAGGCAGGAATGTGAATATTGTGAGATATTGGATAGTGTTGTCTAATAAGGTTGCAGTTTAAAATCTGCCAAAAGATAACATTTTTCCCCCAGATTAACCCTTCAAAAATGGGTTTATTATCTGGTGCAGAGAATGTAATATGGGCCCCTGAATTCTGTGGTCTCAAGGTGATGTTTTGTTTTCTCTCTGCCTGGTATAACCCATGATTATTTTTATTTCTATGTGCAGCTGAGGAGTCAGAGATGCTGCTGTTAAGACCACATCAGTTGTTCCTGGGGTGCAGGCATATACATAGACAGAATACAGTCAGCACATCATGCTGGGGGTTACTTACAACATCCCTGTAATGCAGTTGATTTACATTGACCCAGGGGAAGGAGTGAACTGGAATCATGAGGAGGCTCTTAAACTTAACCACATCTCATTCGAGGCAGAGAAAAATATCCATACTATCTGATAGGAGAGTGGTGATTCCACTGCTCCAGCTTTTTTAAGAAGGCAAAAACAATACACTGCATATTTACATGGAATCCCCTTAAGGACATCTGTCATGCTGGAGATTAAACTAAAAGTCTCTCCCCAGTTTAATGTTATGCCTTCAGGCAGTCTAAACCCAATAGATTTAGTTACTCTGCTCCAGATCCTAGATTACTAACACAGGCAGTTATTATTCTTGCCCTTATTTTCCAGAAGTGTAGAACCTTCTCTTGTAAATTACTGGCTTTGTGTGGGTTTTCTAGGCCACTTCCACTTACGTTTTGGAGCCTGGCCCTATGCTGGATTTGTGGTTAGTCTTTTTTACATTAACTTCTAGTAGCCATGCTTTCCTTGCTTCTATCTCCATATGGTGCATTAGGCAAGTTATTGAACTGATTTCCTTCCTTTCATTGTGACACACATCATAAGAGCTACGTTTCCATCCACCACCTTTTATCCAGAAGTTTGCGTTGTCTTTAGGACTTGAACTCCAGCACCACCAAAAAACAAACAAACAAAAAAACCCCAAAAAACCCCAGGAAAAAAATCCCCCCAAAACCCCCAAAAACAAAGAGCAGAGAGGAAAGCAACTATTTGAATGTTATTGTGTTGACTTCTAAAACCAAATTTGCTTTCCTTACTCAGGGAATTACTCACTTTTGCTGTTGGGCTACCACTAAGTCTGCTTGCTGTCTGTCATTTTGCTCAGCCTGCTTGCTTGTTTGCTCACTGTGTGGCCTGAATGCTTGGGAAGCTTGGCCACAACATTTGAAAATACATGTTAATTTGTGGAAGAAGAGAGGATTCCTTTGAAGGAGGAAGCTGCAGAGGTTCAGAGGTTTCCCCAGTGGAGGTGTCACTTGGCCAGTTGGCTTTACAGCCATAGATGTGTCTCCATTAATGTAATTGAAGGAAAACAAGCAATAGACATTTCAGACACCTTCTGCAGGATGAAATTTCCAATTTCCAGTTCTCACTAGTTGGTTACAAATAAGCCAGAATTGAACAGTAACTCTGTCACCAATGTCAAATTTCCTCCTGCTTGAAGGAGGGGGTTTTTATCTGGAGCCTGTTGGCAAGTGTCTGACAGAGAGCAAAGGATCATCTCCTTTAAGTGATTGTTTATAAAACCAGCTTTACTCATTAGATGTAAAGTTCAGTATTCTGCCAGCAACTTTCACATTTGTGAGCTGAATGTCCCATCTTGTGGCAACTCCTGCATTCTACAGTGCTCAATTTGCCCATGTATCCTTAAGGCAAGTGTGGCAATAAGGGAGGCAAGTGTGAACCCCCCTTTCTCTCACTGTTCCTCCTTGATGCTTTTAAGATACAATATAGTTGCAAATCTGATGTGTTGTTTTGCAGTTTCTGTGAATGTTGCTAAGTCCACAAGTCTTAGATTAGACACAACAGTCTCAGATCAGGCTTATCCAGTTAATTATTTGACTTCAGTCATTAATAATGACAGATGAACATTCCTCATAACTTGTCTTCCAAGATGCTTCCACATGAGCAGCCCCTGGTCAGCGTTACGGCTCTGCCACAAATACTGTCATTCTTTCCCCTTGCTGTCTGGTTAAACTATGAAACTTGAACCTCATCAGGGAAGCACAGAATTTGCTGGGGGACTTGAAACACCTCGTTAGCTGTATAAGGGCTTTCAAGGCTCTTAACAGATTTCTCCATTAAACTCATAAATTTCTCCATAAATTCCATTTTATATTTGAATCCTCGTCAGTACCACCAACTGTGGTACCATCAAGGAATAAATTAACACTGCTGGAAGGCTCTCCTTGCCAGTCCTTCCTATTAAAGCTCAGATGAACTGGCTTGCAGTAGAGTAGGTGCTCATATGCACATCTCCATGCAGCACCTCCAGAGCCCCTCTCTTGCATTCTGGCCATATTTTAATTTTTGCATTCTGTTGGTCCAGCTTTCCCCATGCATCCAAAGGACCCTGTCTTCCCATCACCTTTCTGTACAGTGCTGTTGTGTGGCTGATTATACTGCCATCCACAGCATATATGCATTAACCTCGAAATGGTTAAACTGCGTTGGATTTGAGTTAAAACTGGAACAGCAGCAGCAAAGCTGTGCATGGTGACTCTTCCTCAAAGAGCTCCAAGGCTCCAAGTAACCACCCAAAACCAGGACATGAGAGCTGCTGTCAGGGAGGAGGTGTTCTTCNAAAACTTTACGTATCTTATTTTGTTCCCAAAACCAGTGAATATCAACCTTATTGATATGTCTCCTCTACACTAAATTCTATCTACCAATTAACAAGTCACAGGGACTCATGTCAGAGAGAAAAATGAAGAGAAGGAGAAGAGAGAAGAAGATGAAGGAGCTGACACCCTAGAATCTCCATGTTGGCTCCATATAATACATATAGCAAAACCCAAAAACTACAACTACACATTCTGTGGTACACTAAAAAACTATCTCCTCATTTCTTTGGTGTTCTCAGCTCATCCAGAAGTGGGGGCAAATGCTCCCATGAGCTTGGTTCACAGGCCAAGCCTTTTTTGAGGAGCTCTGAGGGTAAAACAAACACCCAGAGGAGCAGGAAAAGTTCCCAAGCTTTTCCTAGACTCCAACAAGCGGCCAGTGTGAGTCTGTCTAGTGCAGAGCCCAGAGGAAAGGTCGCAGCGGTGAAAATGCTGTACACATGATTTGTGCCAGAAGACCCTGGGCTAGCACCTACATGAAAGCTGCAATCACAGAGCTGTGTAGGGGTGAGGACACATAATCCTGCATACAGGATGGACAGAACAGAGTTGCCCTGGGTCTGCAGGCCGCTCCCCTGGATGGTGGTTTACTTTCTCTGCACGAGCCATGTGTTGGATAGAAGGACAACACAACCTACCTTTCACATCTCAATTGTTTATAAATTGCACAGAAACAAATTTTAGTATGTTTAGCAAGAAGGAAACAGAAATATAAAGATAATGAGAGTGATGTCCCCCTCATGGGTACCAGCCCACAGAGCATGTGGGCTGCTTAGGGGAAGAATAAGGTATCTTTTAAGATATATATCAGGACAGCTGCACTCAGCCCCCTCATCCTTTCCAGTCTGTTTTTTTGGTTCCACACTAACATTCTAATATTTAAATTCTCCTGTGGCAAGACATTTCCCAGTTCAGCTAAGCCCCATCACAGCACTGCAGCTCCAGATGCACCTGACAGCTCTGAAGGATCTCTGGTTTTTTGAGGGGGCTGTGCTTCCATGGCACCAACATTTCCTAGGTGTAACCAAGAGAAATAGTCCAACTTATAAGGACCTGGCATTGAGAAAAAAGGTAAAGTCTTTAATTTGTATCTGGAAATGCTGAAGATGCTCAGCTAAGGGTTTCAAAACTAAAAAGCTGTAACAAAAAGTCACGATAGCTAAAGAGGGATAATTCAGTGGTCCTGAATTGGAAGTAATGCAAACATGGTGCTACATCAGAAATGAGCTGTGTAAATACCTTGTGGAGATGGGGGTGGCCCTCACCAAATCTGCTTGTATGAACTGTAGAATTTATTCTGTGTGACACAAAAAGACATGGGCAGTATTTTAAGGAGGGAAAGAAAAATTTCAAGGGTTAGAGCCTGCATTTAAACTCAGCATGCAAAAACAGTTTACATAACCAAAACTGTGACTATGCCATTAAGGTGGCCCCTCGTGAGTTCATCCAGTTCTAATTATAAAGCCACATTATTACACTCTGTGGAAATATCAGATACAGAATATGAACCCAAGAGCAGTCCTAGAGGTTGCAGTCTTCACAGTTAGGTATTTCACTGCTCTGGAATTCTTAAGAGAATGAGTCAGATAAACAGAAAGGACCTGGCTCTGAATTAAACTCTGCAGCTCTCAAAGTTACAGTGCTCGCATTGCTGTCTTCCTTTCCAATTCCTCCGAGACTTTTTTATCTTTGAGAAAGATTTAAATATACTGAAGAAGCACCATTTTCAGATTCCAGTAGGTCATTTCAAAACCTCATTAACAACAACCAAGGTGTGGAGAGCACAGGCTGCATGTGAGGGGTCCGGATCACTGCTCAGTGCAAACGTGCAGGGCTCCTGTGAGTTTGGGAGCGCTGCAGATTTGAGAAAGACTTAAATATACTGAAGAAGCACCATTTTCAAATTCCAGTAGGTGATTTCAAAACCTCATTAANAGAGGTTGCAGTCTTCACAGTTAGGTATTTCACTGCTCTGGAATTCTTAAGAGAATGAGTCAGATAAACAGAAAGGACCTGGCTCTGAATTAAACTCTGCAGCTCTCAAAGTTACAGTGCTCGCATTGCTGTCTTCCTTTCCAATTCCTCCGAGACTTTTTTATCTTTGAGAAAGATTTAAATATACTGAAGAAGCACCATTTTCAGATTCCAGTAGGTCATTTCAAAACCTCATTAACAACAACCAAGGTGTGGAGAGCACAGGCTGCATGTGAGGGGTCCGGATCACTGCTCAGTGCAAACGTGCAGGGCTCCTGTGAGTTTGGGAGCGCTGCAGATTTGAGAAAGACTTAAATATACTGAAGAAGCACCATTTTCAAATTCCAGTAGGTGATTTCAAAACCTCATTAAGGACAACCAAGGTGTGGAGAGCACATGCTACATGTGAGGGGTCCGGATCACTGCTCAGTGCAAACGTGCAGGGCTCCTGTGAGTTTGGGAGCGCTGCAGATTTGCACCAGCTGGGTGTGCAGACTTTCCCTTCCACCAGCACATATGCTAACCCTGGCAGAGAATTGAAGCCCAGATTGTGAACTGCTTCCTCACAAGGATGAGCAGCTACTCGTAAGCAGTTAAATTGACTTCACTGGGCCTCTTAAGTGAAGAGCTCCTTACTGGGGAGAGTGCAGGGTTCAGATTGCAGCCCTTAATTTTTATCCTGTAAATAGCTGCTGGGTTTGCTCAGTGCTGTGAATGATCATCATTTTGCAATGGATGACCAGAGTGGATGATGAGATCTGAGACTAAAGGAATCAATACCTGCTAACTCAAAAAAGAGAAAGAAAAATTCCTTTTACCTCAATTCCATTACCTCTCTCTAAAGAGATGCTCCTTCAGATACACAGCAGCAAAAGCAGATACGTGGTTCTGTTTCACCAAGCCATCAAACATTATAAAAGTCAGTTATATAAACATTTGAAGCTGGTGACATTTGATTCCAGGGCTGTGTGGGCAGCCTCATTTACAGCAGAGTTTTCTAAACAGGCAATCCAGTTTTCCAGGTAATTAAAAATGTTTGCACAGGCTAGTAGATTTATCTTTTGAAACCATTTTAGCACTAGTGCTCTCCAGAGTGGTATCAGTTGACACAGTGCATAATCTAGAAGAGACTAATTGCTGCATGATTTCTAATTTTTCTGCAGTCATGTAAATGAGCTGGAGCCTGCACAGGTGGAGCCTATTAGAGTGAATGATTTTGCTCTCATGTTGTTATCTTCATTTGCTGTTGTCTTATCAACTCAGAGTAGGGAATCTGCTGTCATGAAAAGCAGGCGAGGGAACAATGTCTGACTGAAAAGTCTTGTTTCATTATTTTTTAATTCATACAGTACTACCTGCCTAATGCAGTTTTCTGATTACCATGAGAGGCAGCCAGTAATGCAGTTTTATTCAAATAAGGGAAGCAGTGCTTTAATTTAAGCTAAGAAATCATCCACATTTCTTACCAGGCAACAAGGATTGTGATTCAATAATACATGAATTTAATAATGCATAATGGTAGACTTTGCAGGTACTAAATAGCAAGATCAGAATGAATTAGTATGCTATGTTGTTCTGCGGGAGTCCATCTCCTTTGCGCATGTGCCATTCCTCTGTCCCTGTTTTGCTTTTCCTTGAGCTATTTCCCTAAGAGATGGGATAAACAAATTGAGTTTTAGTTTCTGAAACCCTCATTACAGATCTTCTAAAACTCTTTTAGGCTGCATAGGAAGGACTAATAAAGTACTGGGTGCAGCTGTCCCATGTTATGCAGAAGCTCAGGTCTGCAGCAAGAAAGCCAAGTAATGCAGTTTTCCATGAAGGAAGTCCTCAGGAGACCTGAGCAGTAGGGCACTGCTGTGGCTCCTCTTAGAGGATCATCCCAAGATATAAGTGCTCTGCTAGTTACGGGTTTGGTACTTGTTCCAAGCCTAGATAAACTCATAGCTTTGTGCCATTGTTATCTGTTAATATGAGAAGGTGTTCTCTTTCCTTGGGCTTCTACCCCAGCAGGTTTCAGATAGCAATCACGCTTTTATTGTGTGATGACACTATGTAGCTCTACTCAAGTTAATTTAAATTGATCTGCCCTGGGTATTCGTTATGCTACATGCAGGTTTCATGAGGCTTTTTAAGTCTCTAGATAATGGGGAGATGCAAGATGAGAGGAGAATCTGCATTTACATCTTCTAACCAGTGTGGCTCAGTTAGGACACTAATCCCTCAGGGCTTCCTCCTCCATTCTTTTGCTGTGAAGCTGGCAGGACTTTGTTCCTCTCAGGGCTGGGAGAGACTGCTGAAGTGTGCAGTCCTTGTCCTTCACCTCTGTTCATCAGGTATGACCTCCACCAAGCTGGCTGTTCAAACAAACCTCCTGAGCATCTACCGTTTTCTGCTCCTTGAAAAAGGAGGCACAAGATCCTGGCAAAAATACAAAATGAGGGTATACCTTCTCTCTCTGATTCTCCTATTTTGTGGTCCATGACTTCCATAGCTTCCTCTTAGAGGCACTGCCCCCAGTTCCTCACCATCTCAATGCCTGTCTCACCCAGGTTACCTCTTGGAAAGGTACGATTGCATTATTTTGCATTTTTTTTTGACATCCTTCAGTTCAGTGAGTCCTGCATTCCAGCTGGCTGGCTTTGTTGGTAGCTGTCTTTGTTTTAGTTGAGAGGGATGTTGTCACCACAGTTGGACATGAGCACCCAGACCTGGGCTGGTCTGCAGGGCCGGCAGCTGGAGAAAAGAGTTTTCTCTAAGAGCACAGAAGCAAACATGGAGCAAGGAGGAAAAACAAAAAGTGAACCGTGGTCCCCATTCTGCTTTCATCAAAAGGGTATGTAGATCTCGGTTAGTTTCCATTCTGCAGCCCTCAAAAATGTTTCCTCAGTGCAATCCCATTGGTTTAAATAGACTTATTCCTGATTCACACTGTCCTCATATGTTTATAATAAAAATTCTTAGCAGGGCCATTAATACCCTGCAGATTATTCAAACTGAAAGAATTTTCTCAGAACAAATTCAACTTTCATCATTTATGCTTTTTGTACACTCCTTGCATTTCACTCATCACAAGCAATAAAAACTTACTGATCAGTTTCACTTTTATTTACAATCCAATTAATTCCCTGGCACAATGACATCCTGTTTAGGTTCATGACATTGGAATAAATTGCTCTGAAGATTTTTTTAAAAAGCAACCTATTTCCATTGCTTTTTGGTTTTTTTTTAAAGTTGATCGCCTCCTTTTACTGGCAGTTTAGGAAATAAAACATTTGTATTCCTTAATAGCATTCCTCCTAATTCTAAAATGCCCCTGGGAAAGCTCTGATTAACTGTACTACATTCAAATGTAGAATTATCTAATTACTGTTCCCATACCGAGAACTTCCAGAAGACAGGATTATGTCGTTTTTAGCTCCTTTGTGTTTGGAGAGTGCTTCTGTAAAATATCTGTGTGTATATGCTACATAGGGACTTGTGTAGGGCAGGGTGCACACGTGCAACAAGTACATGGGTGAAGAGTGTCACAAAAGGTGGCATTTCGTTCCTTTCCTATCTGGGCTCTTTTGCTTAGTGTTAGTTCTCTTTTCAGCAGCAAATTTTGTTCATCCTCTGTGGACAGAAGCTTGCTTGAAGTTGTAAAATAGATTTCCTCTCACATTGTCCTGTTCAATAAACCTCTTGTTCCATTGTGGAATCTGTGGAAGCCTTCTCTGGGGACAAAGCTAGAATGTGGAATTCATTACGTATTGCCCAGTGCTCCATGCGAAGCCCTCCTCTGGATTCCTTCGACACAAAAACGTGCTTTATACCACTGCAGGGGCTTTTGAGAATTTTGAAGTAAATCCAGCTCCGAGCTGGTATATCAATGGCAAATCCTCTTAGCTCTGGTTACAGGAGATCAGGATGTTATTTCAGCATTCATATTTGGGAGCTGTTCCATTAACACCTACAACAGTAGATGCGGATATATATTTGGCTGCTGTTTAGGAGGATCTGTTTGATGACTTATCCTGACGACAGGGTTTCAGATTCTGTTCTAACTTGCAGCTATGTATCTCCACGGAGGTTGCTAGTTTAATGTTTCCAGCATACCATCATCTCTCTGCCAAGGCAGGGACACGTAGCTCAGAGGAGACAGTCACTGTCTTAAATCATTGACGCCATATCCTGTTAACATCCTCGTATCCCTAAAATGTCCTTTATTCAGAAGTGCAGTCTTTAGATGTGGATTTGTTGCAGGGACTAGTCCTGCTCATTAACAGCAGCCCATGCAGTGCCATGTAGCCCTTTTCCTTCCCCAGGTAGCCCATGGCTTGTATCCCTGTCCTGTAACTTGTAGCCTGCTTATGGTCAGGCCAACTTCCTCTAGGGCACTGTTCACAGGGAAAGATGTGAGGAGGGTTTCAAAACATTCTTTCCTGTTTTGTAGAAAGTATTTGTAGGGTGTCTTGTAAGCAAAGAGCTGCTCAGCTGCTGTTGGGCTCAGAGGTGTGGGTAGTGGAGGGGTGACTTGGAAACCACCAAGGAAATGAGTGGTGCAAACGACATCAACAGAGACACAGCTCATGGGTGAAGAGACCCAGAGAGATGGTTTTCCCTGGGAAACCCTATTTAGAGGATTGTCAAAGCTGAAATATGGCAATGCTGAAAATGGTATTTCATATTTTCCCCTGGTGTGCATGTGTGGAATGTGGGACAACTTTCCAGGCATTTTGATTATAGCTCAGCAGTTTAAACAGATTAATACTTGTCAACTTGTCATTCTTTCCCGTTGCCACTGTCCTCCATCAGCTCATCTAAAAGCCTTGAAGGGCATGGAAATTTAAGCTGATTTCAAAGCTGGCTCACTGGTGGGGCACAAGTTCTGCCACTCCATTTCTTTCTTTGGGTCTGCACTGAGCTTTTCAAAGGTCTGTGTTGTGGATAGCAGCAGAGATGAGAAACACTTCTGTATGTTAGAGTCTCTTGGGGTATGCAGTGATGGAAAGGGTTTTTACTAGGGTGATATTTGACCCAGTAACTATTACAGAGTAGAGGAGGTGATAGGGAATTAATGTTGCTTGTATGATTAGACATGTATATACTTTAACCACCTCTTAAATAAGGGTATCTCTTTTTAAACACCCAAAATAATTTGTAGTTTAATTGAAGTTGTTATTTCCCTGATTTTCTTGAGAAAAATTTCCTGTATTTTATATCAGAACTTCCCTAATGAATTGACCTTCTGTCCTCATTGTCAGCTCATCCTTCTTCTTTAACCATGACTCTTCTGATACTTGATGTTTTGCATTTTGCTTTCATTTTTCCCTTGATCTTGCAATTCCTGAAGGCATGCATTCAAAGAAAATCCTCAGTGTTCCCTTAAAGAGCTAGGCCTTCTGTCTATGGAAAAGACCATGAAGATGTGGCCATTAGAGAGCATCACTTCCATGAAGGCATAAAAAAGGAGTTTTGAAGTAGAGTATTTGCAGTATATTGCTCATTCTCAGCTTTTCCTATGATTTCTGGGTGGCTGTCCTATGATTCTGAGATGCAAGAGGCTGCAAGTTTGTTTTTTTGTGTGTGTGTGTTAGGGGATGGACAGTGAAACATAAAGTACTGATCATTTTGGATGGGGTTAAGCACAAATGGTTTGAAGTTTTCTGGTTTTACATTCTAAAGGAGCTTAATCAGTGTCATTAAAATACAAAGGGTTGTTTCAGTGAGCTTTGAAAGTGGGAGTTGTCACGAATTGTGTTTATTACTGCAGGGCATTTGAGGTCAACACCAAGCATCCTTCACTGCATGAGCATGGAGCCGTAGGTGTCTCTTGTTTCAGAGATATTTCAGTGGAAACGTGAAAGGGATCATAGTTAGGGTGGGTGGAAGGTGCCCTCATGGAGCTGAGGCCCTTTCAATTCCCCAGTGTGGGAGAATGAGCTGGATTTTGTGAAAAAGTGATCAGTTTGTCTATGAGGAAAATGTAACAGAGAAGAGGGCAGAAGAAGGGAAGGTATAAGGTGGAGGTGAAGATAGGCTACAGTCAAACAGCTTTGGAGAGGGAAGGAGTATTTGGAGGATGTTTCTGTGTGTCCAGAAGCCTCTCTCTTGGCAGTGTCTTCAGTTGCTCTGGGAGGTTTTTTCTCTGGATTTAGCCTTTTGGAGGAGGGGGGACCCATCTGGAGTTTGTGGGGCTTGGAAAGCAGCAGCTGTCTCTGGGACTTTTCTGAATCCATGAGGCTGAGTAGACTGTTTGTCTGAGTTTTGGTGTTCACTTTCCTTATAACATATATTTCCTCTAGTCCTGGTAATTCTTCTCCTTTCTTTCATTAGCGTCTCGGCAGTGAAATGATGTGATCAGGAGCTGCTCCTGTCTTGGCTGTTCCATGGGTACACCAGGAGTGTTCTGGAACAACTTTAAGGACAAAGCAGTCTGGAAGAAGGATGAAGCAGAGCATTATAAAATCAATGTTAGCAATCTTTTTAAAGGACGAAGTTGTTCAAGGTTTGAGTGACAAGATTCCTTCTTACAGCACAAGTCTCCATTTTATAATTTGGTCTCCAGATGGCTGTGATTATTCTCAATCTGGAAAAAGTATATTAATGAAGATTTGGGGTTTTTAAATTGCATGTGATATGAATTCTCTTTTAATTTAAGCTATCAAGTTTTTTTTCATTTTGTTCAATGATAAATTCAGTAGGGAACTGTAGACCCTTCCTACCAGACAGGATTGATGTCATCTTCTCAGCTTGTGAGCTGCATCGTTTGGAAATGAAAGGCAGATTTTTTTCTTTAAATGTCCAGGTTGAAAAGAAAAAGACTTGCTGAAGTTGGTTAGAGCACAAACTAACCAAGTGGGAGCATTCCTCCTCCATGAGGAAAGGACTCTTTTGTACTGTACAGGAATAGTTGAAGGAAAGTGAAGACCATGAATACTGGAGGCATATGCTGGATAAGCAGAGACTCTCCTCTCCTGGTATCATGGGAGAGGAAGCTACGGGAAGGGAGCTGGCCTGTTTTGGTAGGAGGGGACAAAAAAAAAGAACAAGAGTAATTACTCTAGATCTAGAATTCCTTTTCTTTCCTAATAAAGTAGACTATCTCTTCCCTTTTTTTTCTTTTGTGTGGCTGGACTTTCTTTGTGGAGCCACTTTGTGTGGCTCCCACTTTCTTTTGTGGGACTTGCTTGATTTTGGTGCTTCCTAGCTCTGTCTTGGAAGACAAGATGAGAGGATAAGAATTTCCCAGCCCTCTCTTTTCCTCCTGTCATCATCTGCTCTAACAAGCCATCCAGAGGGTACTTCTTTTCAATCTGGCAGGTTACAAAGCTTCTCTGTGGCAAGGCAGGCCCAGTGTCCAGTTCTCACTTCTGTAACTCTGTGTTTTCTGCCAAATTTGTTGTGGTTTTCATGCACCATATTCTTCAGCCAGCACCCTCAATGCAGGATGCACTTTTTTTAGCGAGGAAATTCTGCATCATAGCACATCACCCTTGTATCTAGAAGAAACAAGGCTTTATTTTTTTGTTACATTTTGTTATTTCAGGTGGAAAGAAAAACAAAATCATGTTAAGCACCTCTTCTTTCTGCAAGTGATAATGATGGTGGATTTTAACATCTCATTTAAAAACTTCTCCTCTCTAAAGACACCTCCTTTCTGATTAGACTGAATGTCAGAACACCACATTTAGTGTTTTTTAGGGCAGTACTACCCCCCAGACAGCTTCAGGAGTTATGCTTAAGGGACTCAGAGGTAAAGGTGCTTTCTGGGTTTTGCAAGAAGGAATGCAGCCAGTCCTGAAGGTCAGCAAGTCATTGGGAACAGAGAGACTGTGCAGGTGCAGGAGATAAAAAATTAGTTCCTCAACACGGAAACACATGGCTACTCTTGCAGTGGCAATGGATCTGCCTGGAAATGTAACAACTCGTAAGACATGTAACTGAAATTGTATTGTTCAAGAGTGGAACAAATTAATTAGGCTAAATGGAGACTTTGGCTGTCATGACTCCAATGAGAAAATTCACAGGCTGCCTTTTTCCAACAGCTTTCCTCCTTCTGCCCGTATGGACTGGAGTTTTCTGTGCCTTTTTTACTCTCTGCCTCTTCATTCAAGTTTCTGTCCCCAGCCCCAAGAGCTGAGGGACTCCTGCTTCTTCCCTGGATAAAGGACTAGCACTCAGCGGTGAGAAGGAGCTGAAGTCAAGGATGTGCCTTTCCAACCTCTGTGACTACTCACAGAGTCACAGTTTCTCCTTCCCATTGAACTTAATCCCTCCTTTGAGCTCTTTTCAAGCTATTCTTGCTGTGCTGCTCTTTATTCCATCCCCTCAGTGAGAGGGATGCCATGAACAACCTGCATGTTCAGAGGGGAAAGACCCTCATAGTTGTTTTCAGGAGCAGAGCTGAGTTTCACTGCTGTGCTGACTGTGATTCTGATGATTTCCTCATGTTAAATTGCCAGGTTGTTGGAGGAATTTTGGCTGTGCTGCTTTTAAATTTTTTTTTATTATTAAGTTTCTGACTCTTTTGCAAACAGGAATGTATCAGGGGAAGATGAAGGATGTGAAGAAGTAGCACCATTGAGATTAAAGGGACCAAATTTTACCAGCAATCACAGCAAATATCTGACTTGCTTAAGTGAAGCCAATTACTGTATTATTGCCTCCTTTTGCACTATGCACAGTAGGGATGTCACTGGATAATGGTTTGCATGTAGAGTTAATCACTTTGATGCATTTCTGACTGATCCCAGCAAATTATGTTTTGGTTCCACTATATTAAACACAAGAGCAGGGGATTATCATTAATAAATCTAAGGCACAGCATGCATAAATCTTGAATAAATCAAATATCAATTACATAGGCAGTATCTGCTGACATCTGCTTTCATCAAATAATATATTTGAAATAGATTTTATTCCACTTTGTTGGAGTCAAAGGAATGTTAGACTGGTGTGCAAAGACCCTTACTCTAAAGAGTTGGGTTATGTAGGAGTGCTATTGCTTGCTGAGCAACATAAAACAGTTCTTTTTTTTTTATTGCCTTTCATTTTTAGACATAAATAGCACATTGGTTTCATAGAGTAGTTCACACAGTAAAGGGAGGACTTGTATCTTTTGGGAGAAGCTCTTCTGTGTGTTCTCTTTTCAAGTATTTTACGAGGGTTGGTTCTGATGAGGCTGCCGTGTACTTGCAGCCTTTTCATGTCACGGCTGGCTGGATGGGGTGAATCCAGCCTGGGATTTCCCTGTGGGTTGTGACAGGTGGAAAGAAAGTTAGTTAATGCCCGATTTCAAGGGAATTACAGACAGGGAGGATTAGGTGTGGGCAGAGCTCAGTAGCTGTGGGTGTTGGAAGGCCTGTGGGCAGGGTGAGTATTTATCTCTGAACACATCATCTCACTGCCAGGGGCAGGTGGGTGTTTCTCTGGCTTGTGGGAACACGCAAAGCAGGAGTTTAAGGCCATGGTGAGTCCTCTTCAGCTTGTCTTCCCCTTCTGGGCTGCAGAAGTGACTCCCTCTATTTTGTGCCCTCCCTGCCACCCTGCCCTGGGTCTGAAGGCTCCTGGGGACTGAGTCTGCACTGTTCCTGTTCCTGCACTGCCCCAGGGTGAGGAAGGGCTCCTCCTGGCTCCCTCCAATGAGCCACTCCTCCAACAGGGCATGGAGCAAGTAAGCGATAGGATATTGGCATATCGGTGCAGTGTCAAGTATTTTGGCTTCCCTTTTACTGTCCTTTTGTTATCAACTACCTCTTCACCTCATTTCCAGGTTAATGGAGACTGTGATGTGGTGACCAGTGACAGGATACAAGGGAATGACATAAAGTTGAGTCAGAGGAGGTTTAGATTGGATATTGGGAAAGGGTTCTTCACCCAGAAGGTGGTTGGGCTCTGGAACAGGATCCCCAGGGAAGTGACCACAGCATCAGCCTGACAGAGTTCAAGAAGTGTTTGGACAATGCTCTCAGGCACATGGTGTGAGATTCCTGGGGTGTCCTGTGCAGGGCCAGGAGCTGGGCTTGATGATCCTGATGAGTGTCTTCCAGCTCAGCATTTTTTGTGATTCTGAGCACCCCATAATGTGAGAGCACACTCCTATTGAAGAAAAAAACCAAACAAGATAAAACAAATGGGCTTCCATTTCCATCTTTGTTCAGCCTGCTGAATTCCCATGTTGGCCTTAGCTCCATGGAGGCACTTCAGATGATGGAAATATTGCTTAAAAAGGCCAATGGATCTGCAAATTTCATTTTGGGGGCTCTCTGGATAGAAGAAATTCATCTGAAGAGCCCATACTAGACTCTTCTCCAGGGTTTTCTGTAATACAATTAAACTTATACACAGATGTTTTCAAATATGTGCATATACCATATTGAGTACATGTAGGTGGATTTAGTTTTCTAATGTTGGTTCACCATTTGTACAGTGTGCTTCTTTGTGAACAAAATTATTTCTTTTCTGTCTGGACATCTGTTGAGTGTGTTAATTCTGAGAAAATGCGCAGATATCAAAACTATATTATGTGATCACCAAGCCAGAAGGAAAGTAATAGTTTTTCTCAGTTTTTTTTTTTTTTGAAAGATCTGTCAGCCTTTAAATGAGTAATTTCAACAACTATAAAATTCCTTTAACTTATGCATTCACAGAAGTGAAAAAATTGCTACCCTATGGATATTTGTATCTAAATACGACCTGCTTTCTCTTGTGCTTAGTCCTGAAAGTCACTGGGAGCCTTGTCCAATTTGCAGCCAGTGCAAATCTTTACCCTGATTCCTGTGGTAACACCAGCAGGTCTGTGGACAGCACAACACTCGGAGCGTGGAAAGTTAAGAAGTGTATGTGTGAAGAATTTATAGGAGTACTGTCCCTTGGGAAATGTTTTGAAAATATCTGACACTTGATATCATCTACTGCATTCCAAATGCAAAAAAAAAAAAGGCTCTTTAGAAGTGTTTTTCTGAGCCCCAGGGATGTCCTCTGGCAGAGATGGTCCAGCTGTATCCAGAGAGGGAGGGACACCACTAAAACTAGGAAAAATACAATAAAATGAAAACCAACATACCTGCTGCTTTTGTTTTGGTGGTGGGAATATTTAAGATGTTCGCCAAGCACATTTCAGGCTTGTGTTCAAATCCAATTCCTTTCTTAAAAGAACATAAATTACAATATAAAGCTTTAAATTCTCTTCCCATCTGCCTGGTATGATTCCTGTTGCCTTCTGTGGATGTTGTACCTGTGCATTTGGAAACAGGTTCTCGTTCCCCCTTTCAATTTAACAAGTCCTGTTACTGCTGTCAGGTATAATGATCTGAATCTGGGGGTGACAGTGTGGATCTGCAGTGGTGTAACCTTGTCTTATACATGCCCTATTGCAGAAGGAGCTGTAGTTCACTTGAAAATAGGCAATTTTAACAGCTTTTGCATGTTTATTTTTACAGTTTTAAAGAAAATTCAAAGTAAGTATTGGCTTGTGAGGCAGAGATTTTCTTTCTGAAGAGGGGATCCAGATGTTGAAAGAGATGTTGCTCTAGCTGTGTAGGAAAACTGGGCCTGACCCGTGCCACTGTACAAGAGGATCTGTAGAGGTAGATGTCTGTGGTTCTTTTCTCTCACAGATGTTTAAATCTTCTTGATTTGATATGGATGTTGTTGTGTGGCACCTTATGTCTGCTGCATGTACACATGTGTATATGTGCAGGGGGAAAGCAAAAGCTGAGAGCAGGGAGGGATTTCACAGCCAACATTTGCAGCCAAGTCACATTTATAAGTGTAAGGAGAATAGCAATTTAAATTTTTTTTTTTCTTCTTCTTGAAGGGAGTCATGTGCACCAAGAATTTGATCTCACTGCATGGCAGCCACCTTGCCCACAAGTCAGGAAGGTGGCCTTCCATTTATGTTTCATAAAGCCTCATTCTTTAATTTGCTGGGTTTTTTTGTCTTGCTGGAAATTTCATCACCAGCCACAGGCTGCTAGTCTGGAAAGGATCAGAATTTCAAGCTCAGTCATAATGTTAGAAGATGCAAAATAGGGGGAGGTGAAGGGAATGGTGGAGGCAAGTACAAAACGCTGTTGCCAGCTCCATGAGGTAGATGAGAGCAGCTGGAACTGCCAGCAAGGAGAGCATTGCCCACTGCTGCTGGGCTTCGTGTCTCTGGGACAGCCCCACAACTGTGTCAAATCCAAAGGGAGGTGGATAAGTAGATAGAACATGACATGAAGAGGTGCTGAATGGGGTGTTCCATGCAGCCTGTCCCCATATCAGCCCACGGGGGCTTGACCTCCCCTTTTACACAAGCTATGACACCTCCACACTTTTCAGGGATATGACAAAAGTAGCCCCTGGCTTCTCATGCAAAGCAGCTCAGTTTAAGGAGAAACCTCTCCTAAAATTAGCTCATCCATATGATTGTATGGAATTTGAGTTGAAAGGAAAAGAAATACACAGGGTTTGTATAAAATAGTGGGAGATTAAAAATACTGCCATTTCCCTGACCTTGTTTCTTTTTCTGAGTTTAATTGGTATCTAGGAATTATTTAAAGTGGCTAGCAACTATAATGCAAGTATTTACAGTCATTAGCAGCTCCTCATGTAGGAAAATAAGCCTGTTGAGTATTAAATTAAGTCAGACTGCTTAATTAATATCATCTCATGGCTGTCCTAAAGAAATTTCCCTACTTGCAGGGTTTACATGGATGGCAGAGTACACACTCATAAGCTGATCTGTGGGCTTTGAACCAAGCTGGCATGACGTGTTACTGAAAGCAGTAAGATTTGTGTAGTGCAGGCAATTTGCAAGGCCTTATTTCTGCAAGGATGAATGTGGCAGGCTTCCCAGATCTTTTATATTTATTTATTTATATGTACAGACACATATATAATCTGCCTTTTAGTTAATTAGCTAATGTTTGTAAAGTGCTTTGAGGATTAAGTGCTATGTAAGTGCTAATTATTATTATTATTATCTCTCAGTATGTCTTAGTAGACAAGGTCAACCAAAAAGACATTGAAGAACATTTCTGCTAATGAAGGCTGGATAGACTGTTTGCTCTTCATTTTCCTTCCCTGGGATGAAGATGGTGTTAGACACTAGGAAGGACCTCTTTAATGAGGCAGTTTGGTGAAACCCTGGGCTAGGATGCCTGGGGAGCCCAGTGCATGTCTGCTACTGGCCATCCTTCAGAACAGGACAGACAAACTTGTGTCAAGAAGGACCAATGTGTGGCTGGTCCTGCCTCAAAGGACCAGGGTGTGCAGGGTGGTTACTGGAAGTCCCTCCAAGACACTGGATATGGTGGCTGCCTCCTACAGCCTGTAAATTTGGTGCTGTCCAGGATCCATGCAAGTCAAAATGCCAAACATCCAAGGCATGGAAAGAGTTGTAAAGCATTGGAACACACTGCTCAGGGAAGTGATGGAGTCACCATCCTTGGAAGTGCTTCCAAAACTTGTGAATGTTGCATCTGAAGATGGTTTAGTGGTGAACATGGTAATGATGCTGGGCTGATGGTTGGACTTGATGGTCTTAAAGTTCCAACCTTAATGATTCTATGATTCTAAAATGTGCAGGTGTTTCTGGTCGAGCAGGAAAACTCCCCGCAGAGGTGTTGAGGTTTTGCTTGCAATCCTTTTAAAAAACCCACATGATGAGGTTGCCCTGTTTCATTGCCCAGCGCCCCCTCTGAGGTGCCAAGCAGACAGAATTTCTGCCCGTGGACCACCAGATCTTGCAGCCCATGCAGGAACACACAATGCTGATGTTTGCATTTGACACAGATTAATTATGTGCTTAGCACTGCTTTGCTTTGTTTGTGAGGGGCCAGAGAGGGGCCAGAGAGTGCTTACTGGCCAGCAAAGAAGTCCTTTGCTGCCTGGCACACAGAGTTCCTCTGTGCCTTTACCTTTCAGCAAGTGGAGAGTTTTCCCTTTTTCACTTCTCCCTGGCTTGATGTGAGTGACTGCTACGTGCAATAAGAGTGATGCAGTGTGTATGCAGAGCGCCTTTCAGTCTTCTTTATGATGTGCAGACATTAAATAGCCCCCATAAAGTCTTTTCAAGCAGAATGGATGTTTGTATTTAATGCACACACATAAATATATTTAGAGAGGTCTATGTGTATGTATCTGTCCCAAAAAAAGATGTTAACAAGCCAAGGCAATGAAAGGTTAAAGAAAAGACCCAGAAACCTCATCAGGCATCAGGCTCCATAACTTTTGGTCAGATGTTTTTCATGAGAACAGCAAAGCAAATCACATTTCTTTATTTCTAGGCATCTGACTAAGATTTAATTGCTCTTAAATGTTTATTTCCACACTTGCACAAAGGTACATCCATGGTAACATGGGTGTATGGTGGTGTCATTTGGTGTGGTATTTGGTTAAGTATATCTTTAATTGCTGGCAGGTAGTAACTGGTTCTCAGAACTTCTGTTGGCCAAGACTGAACTATTACTCCTTCTCTTCTTTACCAAAAGAAGTGGTATCTGATTTTAGCTTCATGGCAACCTTTTATTTATTTTTCCTAAAATTTGTTACAAGTATGGATAGGGGAAAGAAGGGCTATTAATTAAAGCACTAGATGTAGTAAATATAAGGTACTGCTTTCAATTTAATATGATATTCTTTCTTTTTCACTGCAGGGAATTTTTATAAACTCCATTTTAGCTTTAAAGTCTCTTAAAATGACCTTAAATAAATAGGACTAATAATTTTTGGGGATAGAAAACAAACACAGTTGAGAGAGTCTGGAGTGGCTATACCTGTTCTCGTAGCTGAAGTTCAAGCCTTTCAGGACAAAGCAAATGCATGTGAAAGGGGAAAGAAGAGGGAATAGTCAGCACCTGAGACAGAAATTGTTTTTTTTTTTTGCTTACTGGTTGCTACAGTCTCTGCTCTGAGACCTGACAAACTCAGGTCTGCTGGATAATTAAAGGCGTTTTGCCTTAGTCTGCATTTTGCTTATAGTCACGGAAGCCTTAAAAAAGATGGAGTCATGCCTGACACAGTGAAATCTTTCTCTGTCTAAAGGAGGAGAGTCTTTCTCAGGTCAAAGAGGAGCAGAAGTTGTGTGAGGAGGGAAAAGGCAAGAAGGAACCACCAGAGAAGCAGCCTGCAAGGTGGTGTGGACAGTGTAGTAGGACTTTTTCCTCTCTAACCTGCACACTTATCCTGAACAGGAAGTATATCAATAAACTTCTCCTATCTAGGACACATTCCCTTAAATTAGGGAATTAATTAATTTAATTAATCAAAGAAATTTATGTTTGATTATAACGTGTATTGTTTATGTGTTACCTATAACATGCATGTATGCATTTATATAAAAATGTTAAATATACGTGTGCGTTATGCTTATATCATCATAGCATTTTACTATTATAATTATGAGTTATTACATAACTCAATTATAGTAATTATTGAAAAAATAATATATCATTATGCTATAATACAATTGTATTATTATATTTAGGCGTATGTAGGAGCTCAGGAAATATTTTGGGTGGTTGAGAGAAGGTTGTACGTAAATCTTAGTAAAGCTCAGTTGCTTTGAATTGAAGTCAATGAAGCCACCAAAGTACAAAATGCAGTTTTTCTTTTCTTTTTCTATAACTATGCCTGTATTTTCAAGGTAAAGAATTTGGTTGCAAAACTCTTATGGTAAATACATTCAGGTTAGTTATCAGGACCATCTATTGCCAAAGAAAAATTTCCTGTATCAGAAAGGTTACAGTGAAAACAGAAAAGCATTGAGAAAGGTGGTGGATATATGGAATTACATTGTTATGAGAGACAGTAAATAGACCATATGAGATACTGATTAGCCCATAAAAGTGAAGCTTGGATGAACCTGATAATGGTATGAATGGTGGGAAGCTAGTTCCCAAGCCATGACTTTTTACTGCTGGTCATACTACTGGAACTGGAGGGCACTCCCCTGAAATAACTGGGCAGCAAGTAGAAATCAGTGAAAAGGAAGTTTTCCTGGCCCCCTGCTTCCCCAACACCCTCAGAGCACGACTGTAGTGTGAAACTCCTTGTCACAGGATGTCGTAGAAGCCAGCAGTATAAATGGGTTCAAGAAGGGATTAGTCAAATTCATGGAGGAGAACTCTACTGGGAGCTATTAAACATGATGGTCCAGATGCAACCTCTGGCTCAGGAAGTCCCCGAACTGCTGATTGCTGGAATCTGAGAGGTTATACCAGAGGAGGGATCACTGTAATTGCCATGCTGCTTATATTTGCTTCTGAAGCACCCAGCGCTCCCCAGTGGGGAAGATGAGATACTGGGTTGGATGGGCCTTCAGTGACTCAGAATGGCTCATCTATTTTTGTGTTCTTAGTTGTTGTAAAATGAATAGGGAAGTTACCTCGTTTTTCTCCTCTCTGCAAGCTGAAATTCACTAGTGCCAAGAAATTCAGATTTCCAACTGCTTGGGCCACTCAGGACAGGCTCCTCAGAGCCAGAAACAATGCAGCACAGCACATTAAGTATAACATATTCCATACTGGCCTCTGTGACTGCCCGGGGCCAAGTGAGGCAAGCAGCCCAGATCGATGGCTGGAACCACATCTTCCCTCTGGGTACAAATGCTTATTTGCTAATATGAGTAACGATACTCAAGCAAAGCCAGCTCCAAACTTGGGGCTGGAAATTGAGGAAGAAAAAAGTGTATTGCTTGCTGTACCTCTTTCTCTGGAGCAGGTAGGAAGGGATTAAGCAGCAAGGTTGGCAGATGGCGGAAGGTTTAGCTGCCTGCATATACAATACAAGCATTTACTATTCTAAAAGCTGAGCAGAGAATCTTGGAGTTGGTGGGGTTTGTTCAGTATTGGCATTGTTTCATCTACAGTGGTAGAGGGGTGAAGGTAACCTAGTGTAGATCCCCAGCCATGACTTATGTCCTCGATCCAGAATGGTGCAAAAGCTGATCTCACTCAGCCTGCCCTGTAAAGAGGCTTGTTCACACTGAGGGGTGAGTTAAAACCACCTCATTTCCTTTCATAGCATTGCCTTGGGAAATAGGAATGTGTTGGCCAAAGTGGATTTGGGTAGATCTTTGGCCAAACTGAAATTCATGTTGAAGAGATAAGAAAGGAACTGAGACTCGGCAGGCTGTCTGTTGGGCAGCTCCTTCCATGGTTAAGTCTGTGGGGGATGATGTGTCTAGGGCTGGGTGCTGTGTGATCAGGCTAAGCTATGGTGCAGACTTCTGCGATTGCCCCAGAAAAGAACTTAAACCCAGAGGCCTGGACACAAACCAGCTGAAGTTGGAAGCAGTTTGGAGCCTCAGGTCTGCTTTTCAACCCTGTCCAGTGCATGTGTGTTTACCCAAAGTCATGCTCCCCTCCCCCTTTCTCCCCCCTGGCATCCCCTTTCCCTAATTTTTCATAAATGTTGCCACTGGGGATTTGTATATGAGAAAAAAATGAGGTGAAAAAAGCAAAGGGAGGAGGAGGAGGAGAGCTGTACCTCTTCTGCAAATGCAATAATTCAGATGGGGGAATGCGCTGTTAAAGTTTCTGCCTTGACGTGTGTATGTGAAACGTGGCCAAGTTATGGTTTCTGTGGGAATTGTACGTTTGAATTTTCTGCCTTTTGTGTGGTTAAATTCTCAACCACAACATTGCATTAAATAGTCAGGCTTTTTTGTTTTTTTTTTTTTTTTTATATTAGTTGTTGTACCCATAAAGCTTAATGTTTTGCTGCTTTCCGAAGGTGGGAGGGTATTTGTGTGTTTTTGTGCTGGGGCGATGACATGGCGGTTTACTTTAGATCCGAGTGCGGAGGATACGCTCGGATTTCTGCCAAAGCTGAAGGAGGGGGGAGGTGTTGGGAGCTCTTTCTAGTGAGAAGGGATGGCTCAGCAACAGGGGTGTACTGCCAGACCAACAGCAATTAGCCTAGGGGACAGGAGCAGGCCTTGGGATTTCCTGTTGCGATACTGAATTTTATCTCTAACTAAGCAGTTCCAAATTTGCTCCGACTGGTAGAGCCCACCAGTTTTGTCTGCTCTTCCCTGCACCTTCCCTCCTCCAGATATTTGCTCTGCAGCCTCTGGGAACTGATATGAGTGACCTTTGTAGGAAGACTGCACAGGCTGTCCTGTAAAAACTAGCTTCACCACCAGCGTAAATTGCTGCTGGGGCTGAGACTCTCCACAGAAACCAAGCACTGATGTGATGCAAAGCTTTGGTTTCCTGTCAGCCCCTACAGGAGCCTGTAGAAGGTCAGAAGAAGCATGGGTGATGCTGGCACCACATCCATTCTGTCTGTTTGAGGCTGCCAGTGCTGGATGTTTTAGTGCCAGTGTAGATGAGGGCTGTGGTCCACTGAAATGTAACTTAGAAGGGTTTCACGAGAAGTGTTTATATGCTGTGCCACCAGTAGGCTGAAAGGTGAAGGCTTAAACTTGACTAATATATTTTCTTTTAATCAGTGACCAGCAAAAGAAAAGGGATATTTACAGGTCCTGTGAAACCCATTAGCTTGGGCTAGGTTTATTATTGCAGGCCTGAGCAGTCTTAGGGAATCACAGGAATCAGTAATTGTCTCCTGTAGCACTGAGGGATGTGGGATAGGCTGGCAAAGGGAGGGTGCTTCTTTTTGCTTCTTTTTAGTTATGAGTTTCTTGGATTCTGTTACCAATTTTTTTCTTTGAAAACACAGGTTCCAACTTCCTGTAGCCACCAAAAGTAGTTACACTTTTCAGACCCTGGTCCCAGTGGAAGTCAGGCAAAACTGGAGCTTTGCTGGGCCTGTTGGAGATGGAGATCTAGGAATAGAGGGAAACCAAATCACCAAGGTGGTTTGTTCTTTGTAGTAGCTTTAACCATCCCCTTCCAGCCTGCTGAAGGTTATAGTCTTCATGAAAGTTTATTATCTTCTATATGGAAGATGTTATCTTACCTCTCATTCCTGCTTTATATGCCTAGTGAGTCTTTCCCCACATGAATATGCCTGGTATTTTTTGCCTTGGTGTTCCTGTATGCTCCTTTCCAGCCAAGAAGCAATCACCCCATATTTGAAAGCTAAGGTTGTCCTTCTGACCTTCCCACTGTGTTCTGAATTTCCACATTTCCTATGGGCACAAACTTCCAAACCAGATGGAGGTGGAATTTCTTTGCTCTTCCTTTTCCTCCCACAAAGAGTGTCTGGGTGCTTTTGAGACCCTGAGCCTGAGCTGAGGTGCGTGAGGGCCATCCTGCGTGTGTACATCCTTTCCTATCCCCCCAGGATACTCTCAGGGCTCTGTTCTCAGGCCTAATGGGTAGGTAAAAGGCAACTGGTTTTAAAACTCCCTTAGAAAATATGTAAATATATTTTCTGTTTTGACCCATCAGGTCCTTGAGCAGCTTGTGATGTTTTAAAAAGGCAAAAGTCCAATTTCCTTCTCTGACCCCTGAACAAAATTCTGTCCACTGGAGTGGGTGGGAGGTTATCCTTGGTCTTTAGGAGAGAAGAGCTTCAATCTGCATGTGTTCTGGTAGGGACAGTTTGGGTACTTCCATAGGTTTTCCCCCTTGACAGGATTTTCTGGCCTGTTGGAAAAAGTTTTCTTCTCACTCTGACAGCTCTAAGGGCACAGGCAAGGACACTGCCAGCAGGGAAGCAGAGTTTATTGGCTTCCTATCCTTTCCTATCCTTTCCTATCCTTTCCTATACTTTCTGCCCTTTTTTTAAACAATTCTTTGGTTTTGAAAGCAAATGGTGTCTATAATGTAGTGAATTGGACACTAAATTTCTATTAATTCATAAAAACTAAAATAGAATCCATTAGGAGAAGTTTGGTATTGGTGTGAAAGGAGATGTAAATTATCTACTATCATGCTTGAAATGCGAAAGCTAATCATGTTTGGCATCAGGCCAGCTACCATTAAAGTAATTATTTTTAATCATCAGCTTTTGGTGACATGAATACTCATATTTGTTGATTTACTGTGGAAAGCACTTTACATTGTAAATAAAAAGCTGAGAAAATATACATTTTGTTTCAACGATAATAATAATTATTCAGATAAAGAGACATTTGCTTTTATGAAGCCAAAAGAGTCATTTTCTGTCCCCACGTCAGTCAATTGAACCAGCCCGATCTAATGCCTGTCATATTAAATGGGAAGTCCACCAACTGCAGGAGGTGTTTGGATCCTATTCCTGGGTGAACACTATATTTCTTTCCTTTAAAATTACCAATAATGATTAGTAACCTGAACCACTGCTGTTGAACACCTTTTCTATTTAAGCTGATGTAAATTCAAGCAGGGGTGTCCTATGTGCAACCTATATTTGATGATAAACCCCATAAAATACTGTAAATGGTCTACATGAACTAGGTTAAAATTCCTAATTTTACCTTGTTTTCATTGGTTTTTCAATGAAGCTGAGACTCTTTGTTGCCTATAGAAGTTCTCCAAGGGAATATATAAGTGCCTTGCTTATTTGGGACCACTGGAAATCACCTGTCTTCTGAAGGTATAAAATTGTATATGCTGGCATCGCATGACAAAATATTACTCTGAAATTTGGAAGTATATAATAAGAGGACCTGCAATACATTCAGTAAACATCTTGTGGATATGACTGAAAGTCTGTATTTACCCCAGTGGTCCATCTCCCCAAAATATGTATGTCTGGTTTGCAGAAAGCATTCCTTAATTTCACAGGCATAGAATATTTTGGTATGAAATATACAGCATTAGGCAAAAATTACTTAATTAAGCAATCAGGGAGTTTGAATTCAGCATGTAGTGACTGGACAGGCAGTGAGTATACGAAAGCAATTCAGGGAGAGGAAAAGCAAAAGTAGCACAAAATATTAAGTGTAGGGCTGTTTGTGATTTTAAGCAGAGAGGGGCTGGTTCCTGGCTGTTAATTACAGTAAAATAAAAAGCTTATTACAGGGTGTGAGAGGGCGTGGGACTAGCTTGTGCTCGGAGTCTCAGAGGCAATTCCACCACATGCGTCTTGACAGAATATTTTGTACAAGCCCAATTATAAAAGAACCAAGTAATGCAGGCAAGCAAAAAAAAGGAAAGCAAACAAAAGCTCATCTCTCAATTCTCTCCTTAGGTAAGCAGATCCAACCAAACACAGGCTGTTTCCAAAGCTTTGAGAGCACTGCCATGGTAGCTGAGCTGGGCACTTGCTGGGTGGCTTGGAGGACCCGTGGGAGTGTTGGCTCCCTTTTCCTTGGCACCAGCAACTCCACCACTCAGCAACGTGGGTATTGATTTCATCAGACCTTGAGTAGCTTCCTTGTCCTCCAGTTTTTGACCACGTTACACGTTTTGTTGCCGAGTGTAACATGGCTTGGCACAAGTTGGCCGTATTACTGCGGGAAGAGGTTGTGCTCCACTGCGGTTCTATGTCTTTCTGTTCCCACACAAGTTCCATTCCCAAAATTCAGACAATTCTTTGGGCCTCTCCTTTCTGCAGAGCGTGGCCTGTACAACCAGCCCCTATAGGGTGATTTCTGTCTTATCAAGAGCCAGGAGTCTCTGTCAGCCTGCTTTGGTGGGGCATGTGAGGCTCCCGAGCGGTCACCAAGCCCCGAGATCCTCTTTGCATCTCCTCCTTTGGAGCACAGACAGGTGTGGAAAGCTGTACACACAAACTGATTTTAACACTGGCCCACGAGTTAGCCTAGGGCTTCAATTTGGGTCTTCATAGTCTAAAAATAGGATGCAAGTGCTTAGAAAAAAAAAGGAATCAATTGGCCCATGGTCCGTCCTTATGGAAACGTGCTCTGTGAGTGTTTTAGGTCATTTCGTAAAGGAATAAAACCCCAAACAACCAAAAAAAGATAAATACATTGTGGGAGGAAGTTTAAGAATGCCTAGCAAGCAGCTTAAAATAACTTAGGTCAAAAGTAGAGATCAAAAATTAAAATATTGGTTTAGTTGGTTGTGAAAATAAAACTTAGCTGGATTTTTGTGAAGGCCTAAATAGAAATAGATAATTGGGCCAGTGCTAAATCAAAATCCTTCCTAATTTTGTGTATTTTAATTCTTTTTCCTTGACAAAGCCTAACAAAGAAGATGTACTCGCTTCTGAAATTTCAGTCCTATGTGAAACAATAATTCAGGTAAATACATCCTTTACTTGCAGTTCTTTGGGGAAGGGGTGTTCCCAAAAGTTCTTTAAATATTGTGCCTTATTCTGCAGGCAGTTCCAGTATCAGTTTAACTGACTTCTCATCAGAATTGGAAGGGAGGAAGACATTCTGAAAATTTTTCATGAAATTCTTAGGGAGAAAAATCCTTTCTTTAATTTTTTTTTTAATATTTGGCGTCATTCAGAAATGCATTGTCCATCAGTTTCAAATTTTTTCCCCAGATGGGAAAAAAAGGGACTTGGAAGTGTTCCTTTTGTAAAAATTATAATGCACATTTCTAACTGTTTTTTGGGATTTGTTTTGTTTTTACATTTTCTATAATAATATAATTGTGTATAATAATTGTATATAATTGTATATCATTTATATAATTTTATATAATAATACAGCATTATAAAATATTCAGAAAGAATTTGCTTTCAAAAAGGAAAATTCCAGATCTTTCACTTAAAAACACTGTAAACTTTTGAACTGTTCACCCTACTGTATTTTTTTATATATCTACAGGAACATTTCAGCAAATACTGCATGAACTTGTTCAAGATTTTGGCTGACTGTCTGGTTAGTCTCTCAAAGTTTTCTAGCCACTTTCCATTAATTTTGCAGCCCTTCGTTAAGCTTTCTGCTTCTGCTTTGGTCCCACAGCATTTTCTCATCCGTTTTCTCTCTGACATTACAGCAAAAAAGGTATTCTCATCCACATCCTGTTCTCATGCTTTCATAGATTTTTTGGACAAAGTACCATTTCATTTGTTTTACCAAATTTGCACTTGTCCTTCCCGCGGACAAGCGCAAATTTTTTTTTATCGGAATTTTTTTTTTTTATCGGATTTTTTTTTTTATCATAATTTTTTTTTTATCGGAAAGAAATCTGTCTGTGCTCCCTCTGGCTCCACGTGAAACGTTCACTCTGCTCCTGGGTGCTTTGCTGAATCCTTGCCCTCCTCAGCGTGTGGATCCCATCGCTGCGGATTCGGGAGCAGAGGAGCAGCTCCGTAGGCAGGAGTGTCGGTGTGGGTTACCTTCGCCGTTAGCTAGATGGTGCTAAAGAATTTTGTGCTTGTCATCGCTGAGGAGACCATTTGGAGTGCAATCCCACTTTCGGTTCCTGGGCTCGCAATTAGAGAGAAGAGCTTTTGCTTTGTCCTAAGCGCGGTATCAGCTCCTGCTGGTGCTTACGAGGAGTCTGAGCCAGTGAGAGACCTGCTCTGTGAGTTAGGCCTCTTGGTTTTGATGACTTCAGTGCACTGTGGGTCAGCCCCAGGAGCCTTATGCATGCTTTGACATAAAAGGGGTTTTGCCCACAGAGGAATCCCTCCCTCTCCTGTGCCTGTTTCCGATCCTCTGGAGCAGC